>JARHVA010006224.1:200000-485000 GCA_037957365.1 Torreya grandis | reverse complement strand
GTTGGAAACATCCTAAATGGGATAATGGTTTCAATACATCTAACATCACATCCTAATTCTAATCTATTCAAAATTTGAGATAATAATATGACATTTTGACCAATTTGATTAATTTGTTCACCAATTGCCAAGATTTGTACCAAAATTGATGAATTGTGTTTAAGGATAATTAATTTGAATCAATAGCTTAAGTTAATTTTCCATGGAGCTTGTTGAATATTTAATTAATATAAATTTATGTTGAATAATTTCATCATCTAAGACATCATTCTATGGGGTGGTATCCATAAGCCATAATTATAACAAATATCTGATTAAGCCCTCCCATGCCTCTTTAATGCCTCTCTATCCCAAATATTTATGAGAGAATTTATTGATTTTAGCCTCTAAAATTTAATGGATTATTAGCCACACATATTGATCTTGAGATGGATGATCCAGGTTCATCCTGATCATTTGCAAAAATCTATATATGTAAGGCCTCATAACCATAATTTGAAGCTTGGATAGTGTAAAGTTATAATGCTTAAATGAGTTCAAAATAAATTTAGTATAGTGTTATCATGCACAATTATTGATCCAAAGACACAATCCGAATCCATCACAAGCCAAAGGTGTCAAGGAGATAAGGAGTCAAACAACTCCATTGATGAAGACTAGACTCAAATTGGCATAGTAGAGATTTAGTATAGTGTTATCATAGTTATGCTGCCAATTTGAGTCTAGACCATTTCCTCAATTTTATTAAGTATTTCATTGATAATTTAAATTCAAATTTTCACCTTTATAATTTTATAAGGTTGATCTATTAAGTGGGTTCACCATTTTCGCTAAATTTGAGGGAACTTAGGTTCAATTTATAATTTGAATTGAGGGTTATTTTTAGACTCATAATCACTATCATCATTTGGTATGACTAAAGTCATCTTGCGTATCACTCACATTTTGAGTATTAGGTTACACTTTGTACTACCCATCCTATTTTTACATTTGTCTTGAGTTCACTTGATACCACACTTTTACCTTAGAGATTTTTCAAACTTTGTGTGGGTGTCAATTGATTTAAGGAGAATAGTGTTACGCTACCAAAATCATGTTAAACCATTTTACCTTAGAGTCTTGAAGTAAAAAAAATTTCATACCTTTTGAGCATTTTAGCATTGTTACACTACTAAAATTATTTCAAAACTTATTTCATATACCTATTTGCATAGAGTCCATTTTTTTCCATTTTTAAACCAATTCGAGTATATCTTTATGAGTCTTTGTCTAGTATAGTTACACCATTCACTTTTGTCTAGATTATTGGTCAAAATAATCTATTTTTTGCCATTATTTGGGAGGGAATAAACTATCTCCAAGTGCCTTTTTTCATATCCCATTCTTATTGATCAAGTTTATGTCCAAGAGTCAAATGCCTAATTTTTGTTAGAAGTGTTTCAAATCTATTAGAATAAATATCTCATCTTTATGTAAAGTCCAGATTTTGATGACATTTGGCCAAAAGTCCTATCACATACATTTGTTTGAGCCTATATTTTGACATGGCATTTGGCCAAAAGACCTAAAATTTTTTGTTTTTTCCTAGATTAGACTCATTTAAAACACTTTGATCCTATAATATGGCTTTTTGGTTTTTAGTCCATCTACTTGACCTTTTTGTATGATATGTGTAACATTGAACATTTGATGTTAGTTTATTTTATCACATATCATTACATCAATTTTTTAAGATATATATATCCATCCTTTTGACTAGGTTAGATCAAGTTTGAATCTCTTTTTAGACATCACTTTTTTAGATTTTGTAGATCTCTATTTCTTTTGGTCACAAAGCATTTATTATGGATCCCAACATGTCTTCCTACACTTGTAGTGGCCTCATGTACAATCTAGGATTTATAAATGTAGTCACACAAGAAGAAATGGTTCAACACCCCTATGAATACAATGTTGATTATGAGATGGATCCTTATCCATCTTAGAACACCCAAACAAGGGAACAAAACCAAGACCCATTGGATCATTATTTGGTTAACATGCCTCCATACTCAGAGCAAGATCAAAAGCAAACAGAGTAATACCTAGTTGTAATACCTATAATTGAAGAGCCATTTTCCCAATAATCATATTATGTTAATACACCATCCATGTATGATCCTTATATATTTGAGTGTCACTTATTGGAAAACAAAGACAAGATTTTGGTTAGAGATATATAAGTAGGGGCTAAGTTTCCAGTGGACTTCAGTCATAAGAGTTTGTCAAGTCTTGTAAAAATGCTTCACAACATACTATATAGTCAACAGGATTCTTCTAACAACCCCTTAGCTCTAGCCCTAATGATATATCAAGACCCTAGTATGCTTGTCAAAGAAAAGGACCCCATGCAGGATCACTTTGTATATATGTATACAACATACCAAACTTTCTTGAACCTAGCACATAATTTTAATTAGACAACCATGTCAAATAAGACTCTCATAGATTTAGTTCCTTTAACATGAGTGTTAATAGAATTTACTAGTCAAAACAATCAGGTGTAGACCCATTCATGCAAAAAACTTTAGTCAACAAATTGTTTCATATTCCAACCATCAAAGAAATGTCTTCTACTTCTATGTAGATTACTAGTAAAACATAGTGGATAATGTGAAAGCAATATCCAATCCAAACCAAAGTAGTATAAGTACATAAACAAATAATCTACAAATTAGCATATCTTTAGTTAACACCATGAGTGGTTTTCCAAATCAAGGAGTAGGAGTTTCTACATCCCAACCTCAATCGACTAATACCACTAACCCTTAACCATTTGCTTCTTCAAGTGCTCAACCAATAGGGTTAAGTATCCAGCCAATAACAAAATGTGATGACTCCTACTCTTCCCTAATAGGTAATGAGTAGTGTTCCATAATAATAGGCATAATCAAACATACCAATGTAGTAGAGGTAGAACATATTTCCACCTCATTAGGGAGGAACCAATGTTCCACTTCACTAGGTAGCAATGAATATACCTCTTTCCTTATAGACCAATATACCAATTTAAGTCTAAATGATGTTAAATCAATAATGTCTAACTATGGGTTAGTAATAAATTTTGAATCTCCAACATGCATCTACTTCCCAACTATGATTTATACAAAATAGAGGTTCTAATGTTCCTCAAGTATCGATCAAGTAACCTTTTCCTTTTGTGTAAAATGTGCCACTAGTTCAAAGATAGGGTCTTGGTTCACAAGTCCCCCCTTAAGAGTAAGGTTTGATTAGTTAGCAACATGCCCCTATTCAACCTCAATAGGCATAGTACAACCATATTCTTCTATCCCAACCTCAAAATATCTAAAATTAGGCCTATATACCTAATTCAAACTAGAATATAGCACCATAATATGTGCAATTTTAACAATCAAACCCTAATTCATACATTCATATTCCTAGTCCATTCCCCAACCAAACCAACATACCCCAACAAATACCTCCATCATACCCTGGTCAAAGTGCTCCACTTGTGACCGCTCAACCATCTACCCAAGCCAATATTCTACCTCAAACCAATGTTCCCTCTAATTTCTTAGCCCAATAACTATAATAAATGAAGGATGTGATTTTTACCATCCAAGCTAAGAAACAAACAAAAAGGTTTAAATTGGATGAAATGTGTTCTTATCCATTTAACATGGAGTACTTATAGATACCATTTCATCCAAGATACAAACCATCAGAATTTTATAGATATAAGGGGAAAGGTAACCCCAAGGCTCATTTGACTGAGTTATTTATTTCATGCTAGCTAGTGGCATATAGTTACATATACCTTTTATTTATTTTCCCAATGAGTCTAGTTGTATAAGCTTTGGAGTGGTTTTTAAAGTTGCCCAAAAATTTAGTATAATATTTTGATGATCTTTCAGATAAGTTTGTGTAAAAATTTTCATATAATCTCGAGCATGAGATTTCATTGGTCAACTTGATGCAAGCTAATCAAAAGGCTGGTAAAAGTTTTACAAGTTATCTATAGTGATGGAGATCCTTTAAAATCCAATTCACTCATAGTTTACCAAACAAATAATTACCAAAAATTTGCACATTTTAGATATCCTATCATTTGGAACTATAGTGTGCACATACCTTTAAAGATATCATTATCAAAGGTTTATTGATTGAGTGAGTAATTATTAACAAAAGGATAATCAAGATTACTTCATAAAATTAGAATCAAGGTACCAATCAAGGAAATGGCCAAAACTAGCATGAAATCCAAGCACAAGCATTATAACTAACATAGGCCAATAATAATGATAAACCAAAATAATTCAATCGTAACAAAAATGTTCTTGGAAATGGAGTAAAAAAATTATGACATGTCCAAATTATGTAAACACCATCTGATCAACCCATATAGCATATAAAAATTACTCCAAACCCACAACTTTTTTAACAAATATAGCAAGCACAACAACACAGGCCCATGCAACAAATGCAATAAACTTTACCATTACAAGCCCTTCTTCCAAGGAGAATAGTGGCTACTCATCATGTTTTTAGTGACCTTAGAGAATGTATTGAATATGTGTTTCTAAAACTCACTATTGCCAATATGATTAGTTGCCTTATACTAAAACATTATCCTCAAGGTATCCCTTATCCTATTTAGTACCAATAAAATGAATTCTATGAATATCATCAAGTTAATAGACATAATTTACATTATTGTGTGTAAACTAAACATTTGATTTAAAATATGTTGAGAATGGAAAGATAATGGTGGTGATTATACTTCTAATTAGACCCTTGGAATCTATCAAAACCCTTTTCTCCAACATAACAACCAACCATAATAGTAACAAGAATGATGATGATGATGATGATGACCAGTGCAACACGAACAATAATAGTTTCAAAAAATAAGATCAAACCAATAGAATCACCAATAATAAAAATAGCAATGTCCAAACAATAGATAAACCCAAGGTCAAAATGATAATAACTAATAGACCTACCATGTAGTTGCACATGATTACAACAAGGTCATAGGTCATATTGTAGGAGGTTGCATTAAAACCATCTCCATCAATCCAAGACCAAATACCAATAAATCAAGACCTTTTATAAATAATTACAATTCACCAACTCACATTGATAATCCTTCCTTGACCTAGGACCACATACATGCATACCAATAAGTAGGGATTACTAATTTTGGACCTTATACTGATAACTCAACATTACTTTATGACCACACACAAGTGCACCAATAACCAAGACTTATCTTATCTGGTCCCCCACCATCACCATCATTTGTTATCAATAATGGTCTTGTATCTAATCTTGATTATGTAATCACAACTTAGTCATTGAAGATTACTATCCCAGGCCCATAGCCATCTACCACTTCACCCATCACCCAACTAGTCATTCTACCTCAAAATAATCTATTTAAAATTGTTCAATAAAAAACATTTGATATTGTGGAACAATTTTAAAATATATTGGCACAAATCTCCATTTTAGATTTGTTGCATACATCAACAATCCACAAAAACATCCTAAATGATTTCCTTAGCCAATCCACTATTTCAAGTGACATATCCCATAACAAATTCCAAGCTTTGGTTAGACACATAGTTCTAGCCCAATAAGTCACTTTCAACTAAAGAAATATGTCATCCTTTGGACCATTGTATAATAATCAGTTGTAAATCAAAGTTTGCATAAACTAGCACAGAGTAAAATGTGTCCTTATAGATAATGGATCATGTCTAAACATAGTGTCTCTAAAGCTCATTAAGCTTTTCGAGTACATGATGGTAGATCTTCAAGTAGAAACAATAACCATCAAAGCCTAAAATAATGACTAATGATAATCAAAAGGCACCATCTATTTACCAATTATCCTTGGGCCCTTGACCCATGGTACACTTTGCCATGTTCTATTTCTTAAGTTGTCATACAATATGCTTTTGGGTAAACCTTGGTTACATGAAATTTGTACCATCTCATTGACATTGCACCAATGTATCTAATTCTCCCATTTAGGATTGGAGGTTTGTATACTAGGACATTTTCACCCATATGAGCACTACAAACACCTAGAGGCCAAGTTTAAGAGTTATAATTATTATTTCAACATGAATCTGATGGCCAAGTAGGATAAGGTAAAGGCAATACGCCTTGATTTGTTATAGGATAACTACATTGATCATAATACCCTTGATTCCCTTCCCCACATGTTTCCTCTTAAGATATCTAATCATTATACCATCTCACCTAATGTCTTAGGAGAGTATTTGACCAATGATACCTTTCAAATTACAAACCTTCCATAGAACCCAAAGTTATTTTGAAGACCTAAATCCTAGACACTTCATTTAGAATGGAAATAAAAGGGCAAAGGTAAAAAGTATAGTTAGGACCTATCATGTTTATACCAGCATTTGACCTAGAATAAGACCCTCTCAAAGGAGATGAATCATGGTTATCTAATGATAAGAAGGTTGATTGTTATGAGAATGAAAAGTATCCTATTCCTAATAGGATCATGAAGAATCAAGACTATGAAGGAGGAGGCCTTGGACTAAATCAACAAGTTACACTTGAGATAATTTCTATGACTAGATATAAAGAGCCCAATGGACTTGGATTTAAACTTCCTAGGAGTGACCCCATGTACCTTAATTATGTTCCATCACCATCAACTAGTGATGATGATGTTGGTATTGAAGTATAGTCCAATCATAACCTTTTTGAAAATCAAGCCAAGACCAACCTATTTAACCCTCATTCAATTTGCACCTTTAGACCAGTCATTTGTCACAACCCACAGTCATTATATTATCCCCAATTGATAGACTAGGACCAACAAGAATCCAATGTGTCAATTGATGACTTTCAAAATGATGAGTCTTTTTGTGATTTTTTGTGCCTTAGAGACAATGTTCCTTTAGGGGACCATAAATTATGGTTTTCAATCAAGTTGGATCTTAAAGATTATTTTGGAGAGAAGATGAACACCCTAAGCCAAAAGCAATAATTAAAATATTAGGGTCCCAAAGTGAAATCCTCTTTGAGGCACTTTTTGACTAGGGAAAAATTAAATAAAAAGTCTAGTCTAGTGGTGAAAACTTGTTTCAAGAACCATTAGATGGAAGTGTTCAACCTTCTTCAAACATAGCTCAAGAGACCACCAACAACAAAATTGTATGTGAGTCTAAGTTTAATTTTTAATAACAATAAGATTTTGATCTAATCATTTAGGATTTTCCACAAAAAAAATTACATGAACAAACCTCCCATGGGGGGACTTTGATTCATCATGCCTAAGGTAACTTGAAGAGCTAGTCCTAACAAAGGACTCTAATGCTACCATTTAGTTCAAATCTTTGCCCACTATCCTTGAAGATGGTTCAACCCTTTTAGTGAAAGATAAAATAAAGGTCAACATTAGTTCCCTAGATGACCCAAAGTGGATCAAGCTAGGTGTGTCACTTACTAAAAATGAGCATGAAGTCCTTATATCCATTTTGAGGGAATTTATTGACATATTTCATGGGCATATTTTGACATGCCAGATTTGGACCCTACCTTGGTTCTACACCACCTAGTGGTAAATTTTAATGCCAAACCAGTAAAATAAAATTTTCATAAGATGCATCATCGCATTGTTATATGAGTGAAGAAAGAGTTGGAAAAACTCTTAGAATCAGGATGTATTTGATCAATCGACTATTTAGAGTGGATCTCCAATATTGTGCTAGTCAGTAAAAAGCTAGAAGGAATTAAAATCTATACTAATTTCTAAAATATAAAAAAAAAATTCTTGAAGGATGAATTTTCATTTCCAAACATTGACATGATAATCTAATCCATAGTGGGTTATGATATGCTCTCATTAATGGATGACTTCTTATGGTATACCCAGATTAGGATAGCACCAAAAGACTAATACAAAATAATGTCCATCACTCCATGGGGAACATTATGTTAATAGGTTATGTTTTATGGTCTTAAAAATGTAGGGGACACCTATCAAAGATCCATGACTATCATATTTCATGATATGATGCATGACATTGTTGAATACTATGTCAATGACGTTCTTGGCAAATCAAAGACCAGGGCTGAGAATCCAATAGCGCTACATAAAATATTTGAAATATTACATAAGTATAAATTTAGACTTAATCCTAATAAGTATTTCTTTAGAGTCACTTTAGGAAAATTAATTAACTTCATTATGTCTCATCAAGGCATTGAAGTTGATCCAACCAAATTCTAATCCATAATAGAGATGCCACCATCAACTATTTTGAAGTAGCTCCATAGTTTATAGGGAAATATTCAATCTATTTGATGCTTCATATCATAATTTGTAGATAGATTCCATAATTTTATGCATCTTTTTAATAAGGGAGTCACATTTCACTAGGATGATCATTTCCATATAACTTTTTAGTAGCTAAAGGACTATCTAGTAAATCCACCAATTTTGTTGCCTCTTATGTTGAGAAAGCCATTCTTGTTGTATCTATCAGTAATAGATAATGCCCTGGGGTAACTTATAGCTCAACACAATGATAATGTTAAGGATCATGCCATATACTATTTAAGACGTACACTGGTTAAACATGAACATAATTATACGCTCATAGAAAATTCCTATTTAGCTATGGTATTCATAGCTCAAAAACTATGACATTACATGTTAAACAATAAGTCCATGGTTATTTCAAAAGTAGATCTTCTCAAGTATATACTATCTAAAATAGATTTACAAGGCCACATGGACAAATGGATCATGCTTCTTAGTGAATTTTACATTGATTACATCAACCAAAAAGCCATTAAGGGGCAAGTTATAGTAGATTAGCTTGCTAAAGCACCCATTACTGATACAAAGCCATTGAAATTCTAATTTCTTGATGAATCCATAATGACCTTCATTAACACCTTTTGAGGAACAACATTGGAAGTTATATTTTGATGGTTAATTCATAGCACATGGATTGGGGGTAGGCCTTTTATTTGTTACACCATAGAGGGATCTAATTCCTAAATCATTCAAGATCAGCTTTCTTTGTACCAAAAACATAGCCAAATATAAATCACTCATTTCAAGAGGATCATATCTCATCTCAAGTTTTATGGTGATTCTAATTTAATCATGAATTAGGTTATAAACCACTTTTAGACCAAAGATGATAAGCTGGTACCATACAAGGCCATGTTTGACACTCTCAAATAATAGATTGTTGACATTTAGTTTGAGCATATAACAAGGACAAGTAATAGAACCATAGATGTTATGTCTCCTATTGGATCTTAGATTTGAAAAATGGATATAGCTAAAGAGTATCAATTACTCATTAGTAATTTTCTAGCACCAACTCATGAACCTTCAACCATCATGATAGTTTGTGATATTGTTGTAACTAGCTCTATATGGTACTCAGACCTTTACAACTACCTCCAAAACCAAATTATCTCACCTGACCTAACCCAAAAGTAATTCAAATCCTTCATCCACTGAACCATTCATTACACCTTACTTGAATGAACCTTTTACCATTGTAGATTTGATAAAAATCTACTTCATTATTTAATTTTGGCATAATCTACACTAGCATTACATGAAGTTCATGGAGTAATTAGAGCCCACACCAGTGGGGTAGTCTTATCCAAAAATCTATTACATGTTGGTTATTATTATACTATGATGTATTTATATGTAGTTTCATATGTGAAGAAGTGTGACAAGTGTCAATATCATGCCAATCTGATTCATGCCCTAACCAAGATTCTAAAATCAATGTTGACACCATGGCCATTTGATACATGGGGCCTCTACCTCATTGGGAATATCAATCCCACCTCATTCAATGGCCATAAACATATCTTTACCACCACCAAATATTTCACTAAGTGGATCAAATCTATACCCCTCATGTGAATATAAAGTAAATTTCCAAGTTCATTTTTAACCATCTCATCTACCACTATGGTATCTCTTCAAAGATTATATCTGATAGTGGAGGATCATTCAATAACAAGCATGTCAAAAAACTAGGTACCAAGTATAAAATAAAACAATATTTTTCCATGTAATATTACCCATAAGACAACGACCAAGATGAATCATCAAAAAAAACCATTGTTAACATCTTGAAAAATATTTTCAATGATGCTAGCCATGATTAACACCTTCAGATATTCCATGCCCTTTGGGCATATCATATTAATCACTGTACAACCACAAGAGCCACTCCATATTCACTTGCTTATTGTACTAAAACTATTCTTCCCATTGAAGTCAAGTTTCCTTCTCTATGCATCTCTTTCAAGCATGTCCTAGATGATAACGACTATCAAGTAGCTCACCTGTAAGATTTACAGTTACTTGATGAGAAACACACATATGTGGTAGACAATATCCAAGCCTATCAAAATTGACTTTGAGGCCTCTACAATTGGAACATGAAACATAGATAATTTCAACTTGGTGATCTTATCCTTAAAGAGAACCAAAATAATACCATGACCAAAAAGAATCATAAAGGCAAGCTCAAACCCAACTGGATTAGTCCTTTCATCATTATAACAAACTATGGAATAGGAGCATACATGCTTTCCACACTAGATGGAAATGAACTTGATGAGTTTATGAAAATTATCCACCTCAAGTGGTACTATGCTTGAGTGACTTGGTGTATTATCTATAAGGACCATTTCAAGTTATATCATTTTATCAATCTTCTTCTTTGTACTATACCATTTTATCATCCTACCAACATATTACTTTTTCCTATCACATATCCATTCTACCATGCCTTCCCCATCAACTGAGTTATTTTATGCCTCCCTACCCAACCTTATGAGCTTGGTTCCATTTAGGTTCTTATAAAAAGGATTTAGATTCAATTTTATTAGTTCTTTCTAAATAAAGGTAGTATTCTGGAGTAGTACGATAGTAGTTTGGTAGTTGCATCCTTCATTTCTTATTATTTTCTATCTTATGATTTGTTTATGTGGGACTGATTATAATCACCTATGGTCAAATTAGTGTCTCACCAGTATTTAATACTAATTATATGTACCTATGAGAAAATTAATATTATTTAGCTATGTCATTGTTTCCTAGTTATAACCACCTATGGGTAAACTAGGGACAAAACTTGTTTATTGTACCTTAATGTACCAACTTGGAATTATTATGTCATACTATACCTTTATACCAATTGTGCCTATTTTGTTTAAATTGGCTACTACATTGGTCAGATTGCTCCATTATACAATGGAAATATAGTGACTTAAGGTCTCATTATGGGACTATGTAGGCAACCCTCAATATTTATTGAGTTCAACTCAGTCACCCTTTACCCACACTCTCACATTTTTTTAAGAAACCTAATCCATGCTCTCATCATTTTATGATTAACTTAAGCCATGCTCTCTCCATTTTGTGAAAAACTTAAGCCATGCTCTCACCATTTTGTGAGTAACCTAAGACATGTTCTCGTTATTTTGAAAGTAACCTAAGCCACACTCTCACCATTTTGTAAGAAACCTAAGCAACACTCTTGCTATTTTGTGAGATTGAATGATTTAATATCTCATCATTCTTGACTAATTTGAGATACTCAAAAATTCCAAAAATATTTGTAAAATCATTAGAATAACCCTAAAACATTGACCACTTTTTTGCCTTATGGGTTCTGGTAACCCTCATTAAATCACAATCAAGTCACTATCACTTAGTTTCCCCATCATTTTTTGGCATTTTATCCCATACATTGGCCATTTTCAAGACCATTCCTATTCTTTTATCACATCTATTATGTTTATTTTTCATTAATTATCATTTTCTTCCTATTTTTTGAGAGAACTACATTCAGTGTGTAATTTTTGTTGGATCATAACATCCATGAAACTATGTAGGAAGTATCCACTTGCTTAGTGAATATGGAGATAGCTCGGCTACCCCCTTCCTTTTCTTCTTTTCCCCCCATATTGTTTGTTTGTTAATTTTTTGCCTATTTTCTAGAGGTAATGTTTATCACATTATTTGTACTAAAATTAGGATGAACTATTATTTGTTTTTTTGTTTGTTTATTTATTTATTATTTGTGTGTTTATTTGTTTATTTTCAACTCTGTTGCCTTGATTCAATATATATGCATTCATTAGGTGATTCCTTATGCACTTATACTTGAGTCATCCATATTCATATGTTTACATTATCATCATGGTTTTTATCATTGGTGCATTATTTTCCATTGAATATTAGATTATGGGAGTCAGTCCTTATACATCTTTTAGCCTAGTCCTCATGGTGTTCTATCATGATGCCTACCATACAATGCTATAACAAAAATTAGCTTCAAGAATTCTACTCAGCAATGGAATCATCAACATCTCCTTGGCACTAACATTATTAAAATCCCAATCATATCCCAAATAGAGTAATTAACCATGAAAGAATTTTAACCTTTGTTAGTTTGGATGAACATCTCCCTACTAGTAAGTTATTCCAATTCATATTTACCCTTTGTATTATGTTAAAATAATCATGTTTTCAATCATTTACAAGTTAAACATGTTTTCCATAATCGAGGTCTAATGATTATAACTACCTATGGGCAAATCATTGTACACTGTCTTGCTTGTATTTCTTAATGATTATAACCACCTTTAGGAAAATCATTGCGTTCTCACCAAATTTACTTTATTTTTCTCAAATATGAGAATTTTTTTATCTTGTTTGTCTATAATAACTATGGCATCTCCATCTTCTTAATTATTATAACCACCTTTGGGTAAATTATTATGTTATCATACCACGTTGCCACTATCAGGGTATAATGTTTATAATTGCCTTTGGGCAAACCATTGGACACTGTCTCACTTGAATTCTTAGTTGTTTTGACTAATTTTTTAGAATAATTATATTCTCACTCCATCATATTCATATGTTTAGTCCCCTCATTTCACTTCTTTATTTCGAGGGATCGTTTGTTGCCCTGCTTGTGCCAACCATTCTTTCGAGGGGGCATCATATTGTTCATCCATTGTCATTAAAGTTGTAGGCATGTAGGGCCTTTTTGATTCATTGAAAATATTTTAATATGCCTATATCTTGAAATACCTTCTCAAATAGGGGTAAACTATAGACACCTAAAAGTGGCCACCAATAACCTCCAACTAGGCTTTTGACCAATTTCTATCAAAATGCACAATTTGGCCTAAAAACACTAAAACACACTAAATTATGTGAATATATCATATATAAGTGCCAATTTTGGCCAATATATCCCTAAATGGGGAAATTTATTTTATGAGACAACTAACTTTGATAAGATCATTTTGAGTCAAAATGAGGATTTCACACCTAAGTGCTTTGGATTGCTCTTTTCTACCAAATTTCTTACACAAGACACATGCCTTTGTTGTTTTGTGTCAAAAACATCCTAAATGGGATAATGGTTCCAATACATATAACATCACATCTTAATTCCAATCCAATCAAAATTTGAGCCAATAATATGACATTTTGACCTATTTGATTAATTTGTGTACCAATTGCCAAGATTTGCACCAAATTTGATAAATCATGTTTAAGGCTCATTAATTTGAATCAAGAGCTTAAGTTAATTTTCCATGGAACTTGTTGAATATTTAATTAATGGAAATGATATTGAATAACTGCATCATCTAAGACATCATTTTATGGGGTGGCATCCACAATTCATAATTATAATAAATATCTAATTAAGCCCTCTCATGCCTCTTTAATGCCTCTCTATCCCAAATATTTATGATGTAATTTATTGATTTTAGCCTCCAAAATTAAATGTATTATTAGCCAAACATGTCTATCTTAAGATAAATGGAACAAGTTCATTATAATGATTTGTAAAAATCTATAAATATGAGGCCTCACAACCATGATTTGAAGCTTAGATAGTGCAAAATTATAATACTTAAATGAGTTAAAAATATATTTATTGTAGTGTTATCATGCCCAATTATTGATCAAAATTCGTAATCCAAATCCATCACAAGCCAAAGGTTCTAAGGAGAAAAATAACCAAAGAACTCCATTGATGAAGACTCTTTGATGCACAAGTAAAGAAAGCCACTCTATGAACCATTTGGAAGCTCCAAGGAAGGTGAAGGAAGGTTTATTTCATGTTTTAGTTGTTTCTTTCATATGTATGTTTGTTACTAAGCACCCCCTAGTGTCTATACCTAGAGATGTCATGCTTGTTAGTGTGTTATTTTCATTTTGATTTCATTTTAACCTAATACTTGATCTAACCATTTCTCTTGAGTCAAATTCCTAGATCAAAATGTATACACATAATATTTTTCACTTTTTTCATTTATTTATGATTTATCTTATGAATAATTCCAATTTTAAATCTCCCTGAGTGTATGCCTTAAAGGGTGAACCCATAAAGGAGTGGGTATGCCTTTAGTTCTTTGTGAGAGATATTGTTTCCTATTTATCATTCATATATGCATTTTATCTTCCTTAGACTATATCCCCTAAGTTATATCCTTTCATATTACACCCTCCATCTATATTAGGACCTATATTTCCAATTATATCAGCCTGGTATGATGTAGTCTTATTTGGCACCTATCCCTTCCTACTACATTGACCCAATTTATGCAGTTTTGAATGTGTCAGAGTAATATTCAAAATTATTTCAATATATCCAATGTATTTTAAGGTTATTTGGAATATTTAAAACTACATCAATTTGGTCAATGACATTGGCTTAAATTTTGGGATAAATTGGGATCATTGAATGATTAAATACAAGTCACCATTTCATTCCAAAAGAGAGATATTTCATTTTGATTACTATTTTTCACACTTTTACCTTAGATATACACTTGGATATTTTTTTGCTTAAGATCTTATTTTGAAGTAAAATTTATTCATCTAAAATTTCATGTAATATAATGAGTGTCACTTGAGACCACCCTATCCCTAGCTTAGACCTAAACCTATCTTAAAGACTCTTTTGATAATTTTCTAGCTTATATGCACACTCAAACCATGCCTAGATATACTAAATCCACATTAATCCATATCATATACATCACTCACCATTTCACACATGTTCCAACCAAATGGACATTAGTGCAGCCCATTTGTTCTATAACAAAATGCACTATTGTCAAAGGGGACAATGATATTATCCCTTATCTCTTTTTCCCCTAAAAAATATTTTTCCATTCCCCAAATCATCTTAGGGTTAGCCTAGACTCATTTCATGTTTTAAAAAGCATCAGAACACTATAAAAATACCACTCTCATTCATTCATCCCTTAGATATAAATTCTCATGAAAAAACACATAAACAATTGGGTAAATTAAGGCCATTGATCCTTATTTACCCATATTTCTACATACATCAATCTAAAGTAGCCCATAGCTCAGTTTTAATCATATTTATAGTTTTAAGTCACACTCAAATCATTTAAATTGGCATTCATACTTAGGCATACTAGCATCACTCTCATTTAAATTTGGAGAACTACATCGGGCATGATTCCCTTTCGAGGTATTGGTATGTACATAATGCTCAACACATAGGGTTTTGAGGTCAAATCCAACCTACCCTACTAATGACACTCTTCTTTCACTTGTGTTCATCAAAATTTTAAAATCTTGGTGGATTAAATTTCCCTAGTGAAATCATTCAAAATGAAACACAAACAATGATCCAATCATTGGTCATGTAGGCATAGGCTTCTCAGAATAGAGTGAAGGTTTGTCCTAAGTTTTATTGTTTTATAGGCATAAGGTTAATAACACAACATAAAAGGACATTATAAGAGTGCATTATTAGAAAAAAGGGTTGTCCTACTATTCAAGGAGGGTTTTGACACTTATTTCTAGCTGACAACACTTATCCCTATTCCTGCATCAGTTTACAACCTTCCACTTATCTATTTTAATCCTATTTTTTAGCTAAGTATATTCATTGTAAGTTATAAAAAAATCAATTATTATACAAATTAGTGGTTGATGATATTGTATTATTTTATTTCTTGATTTATATACTCAACTCTTTATCTACTAAGGGTTTTACATTAATTCCCAAAATAGTTACATCAGTTGGTGAACCTGAATTACTTCAAATAACATCCAAACCCTAGTTCTAGATATTCATAGGGTTTGTATCCTTGTTTTTCCTATTTCCATTATTATGTTAGGATTTTTAGATCTCATATATTCTATTTTAACATCAATTTTTCATTTTCTTTACCATATGCCATCTCAAAATGTTATATTTCTTCCTTTAAGGAGAAGTGTTAGGTTAGTGGTACCCCTATTGAGAATACCTAGATTACTTCTATTTGAACTTATACCATGGATAAATGAATAGTTATAACCCCAAAAATTTATCCTTCACATCTTGATTATGTGCACTTTAATGATAATACATTAGAACATGAGAAATATAATCAATATCTTAATGATACACAATAGGGCACTCAAGACAAACTCCCCCTCCATAAGTATAATCTTATTATCAATAAGTATGAGATATCACATATTTTTATAAATAGACTTTGATAAAAACCACATGATCATGCACAAATTTTTCAAATTATATTGGAAAAAAATAACACATCACTTGGTCAATCCTCTAACCCCATAAATGCTAATATTTTTACACTTATTATTAGGATAACTCAGACTTTGCAATAAACTACTATAACTAGCCAAATATCACTAGTGGAAACACCTCCCATGGCTATTACACATACCTCCTCTATAGATGTAAAATACCTTAGATAAAAGATCCACTCTTTGTAGTCCAAGGTGTTATATCTTCAGTAGGGTGCCACTAGACCATCTCATGCCTTGGGCTCTCATGTTCTCTTACATACACAATTGGTCAAGCATATAGTAGTAACTCCTTTTCCATATATATTTTTGGCACCCAAGATTACTATGTATGATGGTAAGGGTGACCCAAATCATCATATATGCACATTCAACATAACACGTTTAGACTACATGTCCAATGATTGGATCCTAACTAAGTTATTCCCTTGTAGTTCAAATGATTATGCATTATAATGGTTCTATGATCTCCCTAATTAATTTATTACAACATTTAATCCACTCATAGATATGTTTTTGGCACACTTTTCAATCAACATTAGTGACAAAGTTTTGTATGCTCAAGTTACTCAACTAAAGCAAAAATTTAATGAGCCAATAGCAGAATATGTTTTGCGATATAAAACCATATTAGAAAATATGACTATCTTCATGGTAGATAGAGAATTCCAAGACATATTTAGGTAAGTCTTATTACCAGCATTACATGAATCTATATTATTCAAAAGGTTTCCATCATTTATAACTTTATGTCATATAGTGAAGGAATGAGAAGTTAAACTTCTATCCATAGTTAAATTAAAGCACACAACTAAGTTAGATTTCACTAATAAGAGTTCAAATAATCCCCCATATAAGGTGAGGCCCAATAATAGCAAGAATGATAAAAATAAAATAGTCTATCTAGCATCAGAGCTAGCTATTTATCTATTTTTATTATCTCCTCCAAGGAGACCTTTTATGAATCATCTTGAACCGCTAGCTCATGTTCTCTAATGAATTTTGGAATGCAATGCCAAATAATCCCTCCCATCAAAGTGATTGATATGACTAGGCCTCTTCCAAATAAATATTATTTTAATGATTTTTTTTTATTGTCATAGGGTACACAAACATACTAAAAATAGATGCATCAACTTATGACATAAGATAAAATATTTGATAGAGGATACTATTATTGATGTGATAAATCACACACAAACACCAAAGGCACAACCAACTGAAACAAAATCAATGAAAATATTTTATAATTCATTTCTAAAGTGTTAGAGCATTTTTAATGACTAAGTGGTAATTTAACCCTTAGCTTATACTTATAAATAATTAAATAATAATAATTTATTTATTACTATGAGGTAGAAATATTGTGTAAATAAATAACCATATTATATTTATTTAATTATTTACTTAGTTTTTAGTTAATCAGGATATTAATTAATCATACTCAATTCAGGATGGTTGGACCCATTATATACAACAGTCACCTCCCTTCATATTCACCTATAAAAAGGGTTTTAACCTTATGGTGAATAACAACTTGGTATCTTGACATTTGTGAGATATTTGTATTATCAAAAGGCTTGTTAAATACTTTGTTAAGAAGAAGTGAGAAGTTAGATTTGTATTGGGGTATATTGTTTCCCTATCAATGAAAAATAACTTTCTAGGTTTTCTATCTTTTTGAGGTTTTCCCAAGATAAATATTGTGTATAGTGTGTTCATGGATCTGTGTGTTCTATTTATGCTTTAATTATTAAAATTCTTGTAGATCCAGTCTATGTATTGATTCATTTTTAATTTCATAATGGTATCAAAGTACATGGAGAATTTTTTTGATCTGGAAAGCATATCAACAATAAAGATATTACCCAAAATATTAGTCAAAGAAATAAATATTAATTTTTTGAAGTTTTTTTAGCTTGGGCAAGTTGTACAAACCATAGTATAGCCCTGTGTCTGATAAAATTAAGGAAACCAATCTTGTGATGATCTTGAGTGTGTAAGAATTATAGTAGTAGATTTTTAACAATCTAAAACTCCTAGGGATCATGTAAAATTTATTTTATTGATTTATATTTTTTCCAAAGTGTTTGAAACACCATTTTATGACCTACATACATGAGGAAAAATTCAAACTAATCATTTTCTCCATGAAATTGTCTCTTAAAAGCTCCATTTACTTAGTTTTTCAAATAAAAGACCTCTTACAAATTGTCAAATCTTGAAAATTTCTAGTTTATTAGTTTCAATTTTCAATTTTTATCTCTCCTCCACTGGCATGCATGTATGGCTTAGGAGACTAAAAACTCTATTTTGGGAATTAAATTTTTTTAAAAGCCTATTTGGCATCAAAAGGGAATTTCATGGAGATTTGTAAAATTTAAAGACCTAAGAAGGCCTATGTCTCTCTCCAACTCCACCCATGCTTCTTCTCTACACCATTTTCATATACAGGTAGTAGGTAAAGGTAAGTATATAGTTTATTGATATATTTGATTTTTTTTTAAATTCTAAAAATTCAATGCAAATAAAATAAGGGTCCCACCATTTTTATTTATTTTTACCAAACCTAGTAAATTTTTTGTTTGAAAAGTTTTTTCTATTATTTTTTACATGCAATTTTTTTATATAATTATTTTATTTTAAAAAATAATAATTTATAGTAAAAAAAAATAATTAAAATATATGTGTGTGCATGTAAATCTTTAAAAAATCTCGTAGATGAGTTGGTAGTTATTCTTTTACTAGGATCTTGTAAAGAAAGGGGTCTAGTGTTAAAAACACACTACCACAAATTTTTTTTTTGTAAAATTAATTTATCAAGTTATTTTCAAAAATTAGTAATTACATAATTTTTTGGGTTTTCATGCCTCTTCTCACGTGTAAAATCCTTGACCCATCGACTAATTTTTTATGACACTTGATCTATTAAAAACCTTGTCAAATATAGTCATGAAACCAATCAATCTTAAGGTTTTGGCACATTTTGGATGCATTGGTGTGGTAATTTATTTTGTTTTTAAACTTCCTATTAATTTTTTGAACTCTTTTTTTAATAATTATGCCTAGGTGGTCATTGTGAATGCGACTCTTTCAACACCTAGAATTCTGCAACTTTAATTCAAATTTTTTCTTTAGTTAGCATCCAAATTATATATAGTTTCATAATCAATTCACTTTATTTTGATAAATATTTCAAAAAAATCATTTATAAAAAAGGTTAAAATCATAAATTTGTTCTTTTTTAGTGTTTTTTATGACACTTGCGATACCTTGATTTGTCACAAATTTGTGAAAAATTCTTGTTTTATCAAGACTTAATTTAAACAAATAGTGTGTATTTATTTTTTAATTTTTTTAAATTATAAATAAATTTTGAATTCACACTTAAAATGTTATTTCTTAATCATTTGGATATTGTCATGTTTAAAGGGAAGTCATGGATTCACCTCACATTTCCTTAAATAAATCCAAGATGCTTAATGGAAATAACTATAACATATGAAAAATTCATGTTAAAGATGAATTCATGTATCTTAAATTATGAAATATTTTCATTGGGATTGATAAAACCCCATCTAGATGATATGTGACCCCTAAACTTACCAATGCATTTCAACATAAATCGTACGAAGCTATGTCCATTATCTTGAAGAGTATTAAGTATGAATTCTTTCTCCACATTGGTAATTAGGAATCTCCTTGCAAAGCTTGGAAACTTTTTGAATCCATGTATGAGGTCACTCATCTCTCAAATATCATTAAGTTAATCCTTGAGTTGCTTACAACACCTATGAAGGGTGATGAAAAAGTTGTGAATTTTTTAGCTAAAATTAATAACATTAAAGCTCAATTAGATAGCTGTAATTATAATTTGATTCAAGATCAGTTTCTTTATTTTATCATTCAATTAAATATTCATGAAAAAATTATAAATTTCATTTCAATTTTGAATTCTAAGTATCAAACTAAGCAAGATATCCTTGACCTTACCATCTTATTTGCTCTCCTGATTCAAGAAGAGAAAGTAATGATCAATTTTGATTCTAAAGAGAATACTACTCTGGCACTTCTCACCTTAAATAATATTTTTTATAACAATAAAAACCAAAAATCTAACCCTAACTCTGATAAAGTCAAAAATGGGAACAAAAAAACTGGTAATAAGAACCATAAACCTAAATTCAATGGAAATTGTAACTTTTGTGGTAAATTTGGTCATACAAGGGAAACCTATTATAAAGGCATGGATAGAATTAACAATAAATCTTCTAAAAATAATAAAGGGAATAAATCTAATCAAAACAAGTAGAAGAATTAAAACCCTAATCAAAATAATAATCAGGATTAAAATGTTATTGCTTTATATGTTGAATTATTTGCTTCAAATTGAAAATGAATGGATTTTAGATAATGGTGCATCACACCATATGACATGATTATCTGATATTTTTTATGATTTTAGAGATATCTCTAAAATAATTTACTTAGGAGATAATTCATTTTTAGAAGCAACTACATATGGAAAAACAAAATTTCTAAATGTTATTATTAATGATGTTTTCTATGTACCTAAGATTAAAACGAATATTCTATCTTTTTCTCAACTTACTAATGATAGTTTCATTGTAACATTGATTAAAGATAGTTGGTCCATTAAAAATAAATATGGTTCCTTTATTTTTGAAGGTTTTCAAAAGTATGGTTTGTATATCTTTTATCCTTCTTCTGCATGTTTAATTTCATCACATAATAAGAATGAATCTTAGTTATGGCATGAAAAACTAAGACATATTAATTTTATAACTTTACATGATATGTCTATGAACAATCTTATTATTGTGCTTCCTTTTATCCCCTCTCATCATCAAACTTTTGAGGGTTGTTTACATGGTAAACAAAATACTATCCCCTTTCACAAGAATCATGATGTGAATTCCTCTCATCCTTTAGATTTAATTCATGGTGATGTTGTAGGACATTTTGAAGTTGTATATTTTAATGTTTTTTTATATACTATTACATTTATTGATGATTATACTAGAATGATCTAGTCTTATTTCATTAAAAATAAATCTGATGTTTTATCTAAGTTTAAAGAATATAAAGATTATGTTGAAAATGCATATGTTTTTTATATTAAGAGATTAAGAAATAATAATGGTGGAGAATATGTTAGTAAAGAGTTTGATTCTTTTTTTCATTAGTTATAGTATTCAAAAGGAACTAACAAATCCTTATTTCATTCAGCAAAATGGTATTGTTGAAAGGAAAACCTACACCATCATAGAAATGGCTAGGACTATGTTGTAATATGCAAAAGCTCCTAAGTTCTTATGGGTTGAATCCATGAATGCTGATGTTTATATTTTGAATAGAGTCCCTACCAAAGCTTTGCATCTTTATAACCCTTTAGAAATGTGGACTAAGAAAAAACCTAGTGTGGTTCATCTTAGGATTTTTGGCAGTCCTGCTTCTATCTTTGTCCCTAAATTTAAAAGGAAAAAGCTTGACCCTACTTCCTATTCTTGAATTTTTTATAGGATATAGAGGTAAGAAAAAAGGTTTAAGAGAGTATGATCCTTTTAAATTTCATATTATTAAGAATAGGAATGTTCTTGTTCTTGAAAAATCTTTTTGTGAGCCCTCTTTGGATCCTTCTCAGTGTTCTTCTATTGATGAACCTGACTCTCATGTTTATCTTTGTGATGAAATGGATGACCTTAAGGAAGTTGATCTAGTTATGGATAACTTAGAGTCTGAGGAATCTCCTGAGTTTCATGTTCAATCTAAAATATCTAAATGGGCAAAATCCCTAATCCAATATTTTAATTTTGATAATCTTAATAAATTAACTAGAAATCAATATTCTTATCGTGCATTAATGACTATATATGAATGTGAACCTCAATATTTTGAGGAAGCCACGTAAGATGATAGATGAAATGTTGTTATGCAAGCTAAATTTAATGCCTTAATTAAAAATTAGACTTGGGACCTTGTCCCTCCTTCGCCTAAAAGGCATATTGTCAATTTTAAGTGGATTTATAAGATCAAATATAACTCATTTGGTAAAATTAACAATTTTAAAGCTAGATAAGTTGCTCTTTATTTTACTCAAAAACCCAAGATTGACTATGTTAAAACCTTTGATTCTATAGCAAAAATAAGTACTATTAGACTTTTTATTTCAGTTGCAACCCAAAATGGTTGGGTTATCCACCAAATGGATGTCAAGAATGCATTTATAAATGGTGATTTAGAATAAGAAATCTATATGAATCAACCTAAACGTGTCATTGACATTAATAAAGAACAACATGTATGCAAGTTAAAAAAATATTTGTATGGTTTAAAACAAGATCTTTGATCTTGGTATTCTAATATTACTTCTTTTTTTAAATAATTAGGTTTTTCTAACTGTTATTCAAATAATATCTCTTTTTATAGTCATTTGATTCTAATTATATTATATGTTGATGATATATTGATTACTAGTGATCTAAATAATTTAATTCATAAATATAAGGATAAACTAAGTCAAATGTTTGAAATAACTGATTTAGGCATTTTAAATCATTTTTTAAGAATAAATATATTTCAGGATAAAAATTTAATTTTTGTATCACAACCTTAGTATGCACATAATCTTCTTGTTAAGTTTAAGATGCTTGATTGTAAATATGCCACTAATCCTATTGAAGTTGGTATTAAAATTTATCATAAACCTTCATGTGAAAAAACTAATCCTATTTTGTATAGATAGCTTATTAGAATTTTGATTTATCTAACCATTACTAGGCTTGATATTCTATATGCTATCAATGTTTCTTATAGATTTATGCAAGATCCTTATTTGGATCATTAGAAATTATTTAAATGCATTATTCATTATATCAAAGGAATAATTAATTATAGTTTATTTTATTCTTCCATTGATAATGCAAAATTATATGGTTATTATGATGTTAACCATGCTGGTGATACTTTAGATCACAAATCTACTTCTGGATATATGTTTAAGTTTGGTGCATATGCTATCACTTGGAGTAGCAAGAAGTAACCTAGTGTCTTTCTCTCTTCTACAAAAGTTGAGTACAAAAGTGCTATGGAAGATAATAAAAAATCCATGTGGATACAAAGGTTTTTGGGAGAACTTCATTTGGATGTTTCTCAGAGTACCATCCTTCATTATGATAACTAAAGTTGTATAGTTCTAGAAAAAAATCTAGTGCAGCACCAAAGAACTAAACATATTAAAGTTCATTTGAATTTCATCCAAGAGAAATTCCTCAATGGTGATATTAATATATAATTATATCCTATAAATGAATAAGTGGTAGACATATTCACAAAGCCACTTGGTGTTAACAAGTTTTGTTAGTTTCATGTAATGTTGGGCCTCTCAGAGTTGCCATTAAGGGGGAGTGTGCATGATAGTGCCACCTCCTAACAACCATTTGTTACTCCTTATATATACTTCTTCTCATTTTTAAATCATTGAAAAAACATTGTGTGAAAGTTATTTAATTTAAGTAAACTTTATGTGGAAGTTTTACTTTTGTACCCCAATACATTAAAAGCATAATTGTAATGGAGATCCTTATGTTATAAAAGGCTCCAAATATACTTAGTGATTTTTTTAATTAGAAATAGTGATATGTAATCTCACAACCATGCTATCCTAAATTTAATTTTGATTAGTTTACATATTATAATTCTTTTTGTTTTCAGAAGGTGACTTTTTGCATGATGAAGGTTTTTAATCCTTCAAGTGTTGTACATAGTACAATTCCTTTATGGTGACTATGGCATTTATTCCCATTTAGCATTAAGGGGGAGTGTTAGATAATTTCTAATGACTAAGTGGAAATTTAACCCTTATCATATACTTATAATTAATTAAATAATAATAATAAGTTATTTATTACTATGAGGTGGAAACCTCATGTAAATAAATAACCATATTATATTTATTTAATTCTTTAATGCATTTTTATTTAATTAGGATATTAATTAATTGGGATTTATTCAGGTTGGTTAGACCCATTATTTAAAATGATCACCTCCCTTTATATTTACCTATAAAAATGGATTTAACCCTATGGTGAATAACAACTTGATATCTTGACATTTGTGAGATATTTGGATTATCAAAAGGCTTGTGAAAGATTTTGCTAAGAAGTGAGAAGTTACAGTTGTATTGGGGTATATTGTTTCTCTATCAATGAAAAATCACTTGTTAGGCTTTTTACCTCTTTGAGGTTTTCCTAGGATAAATATTGTGTAAAATGTCTTCATTGATTTGTGTGCTCTATTTATGCTTTAGTTATTAAAATTCTTCTAGATCCAGTCGGTGTATTACTTCATTATTAATTTCATCATAAAGCATATGGATAATGTAACTGTTAGCAACCCATATATCACCCTGATAAATGTTGATTTCTGAGGATCTCCTTCACACCTAAAATAACACTAGAATGGTCTAAGGTGTGGGACACCTACTCTTAGAACAAACCTCTAGATTTCTAAGGCGCTTCTTTGATATATCACTTTTCTCTATTTAATAAAACCTACTATGATTTTTAGGATGAAAAGGGTTAGAAGGAAATTGAAATTTAAATATTATTCTACTATTGGTGATGCACCTATACTTTTGGTTCATCCACTATATTTGATCTCCTAAAACACTAATAAGATAAGCAAATAACTAAATTTGTAACTCTGAATGACTCCTCTGCAATAGTATTTCACTTAAAGATTTCATTAGGTGATCAAAGAATGTGGGTAATGATGGAATAGGGTTTATTCAAGGAACTAACTAGTTAATATATCCATTATTAGCTCAGTAAAATGAAATCAAGCATTGAATATGACCTACATAAAATGACATATTAGTAACTAGGTGAGATTAGGACTTGCCGAGGGAGAAAATACTACCACATGTGTAAATAAAAATAATATAAAGCACTATACCATAATATTGGAATCTAAAAATAGTCAATTTCTTTATCATACAAGGTTGAAAATCTCAATCTTGGTAGAGTTTAATCATGCCCAAGAGAGGTATCTTGAAAAGTGGCTTAAAATCTTTAATATATAGAAGTGACAGAGAGAAAGCCAAAAGATTGGAATATAAGAGAGAGGAGAAAGTCAAATTTCCATTAACTTAAGTCAAACTTAGATTTAACTTACAGAAAATAGTCCTTAAGATATCTCTTTGGTTGAAAGTCCTTGCATGAGCTCTTTTGCATTGGAAAGAGATGATGGGCCCTTTTGACTTGTTCAAACTCCTCTTTACATGAATGTTATTGCATATCTTGATTGATAACTCCAATTGAAGTGAATTAAATATTATATGAATGTCCTTATTACATGAATATCATGGAGTATGCATGGATTTCTTAGTCAACTCATGACTATTCAACTCATATTGATTGGTCCTTAAGACATGTTAACTCCACTTAAGACCTTTCCTTGCATGAAATTTAACTTCAAGAGTGAATGTACATGTAATATCCACTTGAAGGTGATTTATAAAGTGTGAAAACTAAAAATTAACTCCTTTGATAGCCTTCCAAAACCTTTTTCACCTTTTATTTATTGTTTAAATAGGCCTAGTAGCCTAATCTTCTGTACTTGGTGCTTTTTGAAACTTTAATAAAACCATTAAAAACTAAAAATATAGTGAAATATTTTTTATATAGGTCTTTTTTATGAAGAAACATCTGTAACTTAGTCAAAATTGTTTTGAATGAGCTTATAAAGTCACCTAAAAGAATATTTTTGATTGTAAGATGATTTAATGATGAATAAAAAGTATTATTCTTCACCCTCCATGGATTAGATTTCATTTGACTACCTTGTACCTCTTTATTTTTTACTTTTTCCATAAAAACTGTATTTTTTGCCATGATTTATATAATTAAGTAAAATAAAGTACCATTTATAGGATAATATCTTATTTTACTTCATGTTTTAATAGGTTTTAGGTTGATTCATGAGGTTTTTATTGTAATAAAATCATGACTTTTCTCAAAACTGGTCATTATGAGGGTTTGGGAGGGTTTTAGAAGTGAACCTTATTAATAATGGTTCATAAATTATATTCCTCCAAACCCAAACTTATTTCCATGAACATATATTGTATATACCCCGTCAACTTCCTTGATAATATTGGGTTCCTATATAAAATTTATGAAAAGATACCTATGTAAAGAATTTTGCCTATCAGGTTTGCAAGCATTTTGGACATGTTTATACTCTTATAGATTATTCATAAATTATATCCAATAAAACAACGTCAATTTCTCATGAATTATAATTTCATAAGGCTCCTCAAAACATTCTCGTATCATTTATCCAAACTCTTCATGTGGTGTAAGATATGAACACTTGATCAGGTGGCTCAAAAGGGTGTCTTGACTGTAGAATTTGATTTTCTTCTTATGTACCAAAAATTAATTTTATCCTATTTTTTTATATTATTTAAATAATATTCATGTAATATTATAAATATCATCATATCATCTTCAATATTTCATCTTTCTTAAATAGTTTGAAAATGTCTCTTGGTGTTATAGGCTTGTTTGCTTGTTTTAACCCTCAAGGGTATGGTCTGCATATAAATTGGAGTTTAAACACTCTTTAAGGGTGTTTAAATATTTAAAATTATTATCTCATGTTTATCAAATACTAAAATGGATTTAAAACCATCTACCACACCTATATGTACCTCAAGATTTTGTCTGCTCTAATGGTGATTGTGAATGGACATGTTGAGGATTGTGTAAAAATAGTGGGAACATTAAATATTAAAATGACATATATTGGAACATATATATTTATAATAACTCATAATTATTATCTCCATAAATTTTAAATTTTAGATCCTACATATTTTGGCTTGTAGGTGTACTTCTTCAACATCTAGTGATAGGTTGCCTGCTTACTTAGTCTTAAGACTGAATTTTACTTCTTTCCACCTTTATTTGATACTTAAAATGTTTAGTATGAATTTTATATGTCATTACATCCCCCATTTTAGTTTTATAAATCTTTATTGATAAAATTTCATATTCATGTTACCTCTCTGTGACCTTATCTCCATAAAAAACACTCAAAATGATTGTATGGCTACTCTTAGACCAAACCTCTAGATTTCTAAGGTGCTTCTTTGATATATCACTTTTATCTATTTAATAAAACCTAATATGATTTTTAGGATGAAAAGGGTTAGAAGGAAATTGAAATTTAAATATTATTCTACTATTGGTGATACACCTATACTATTGGTTCATCTACTGTATTTGATCTCCTAAAACACTAATAAGATAAGCAAATAACTAAATTTGTAACTCTGAATGACTCCTTTGCAATAGTATTTCACATAGAGATTTCATTAGGTGATCAAATAATGAGGGTAATGATGGAATAGGGTTTATTCAAGGAACTAACTAGTTAATATATTTATTATTAGCTCAGTCAAATGACATCAAGCATTGAATATGACCTACATAAGATGACATATTAGTAACTAGGTGAGATTAGGACTTGTCGAGGGAGAAAATACTACCGCATGTGTAAATAAAAATAATATAAAACACTATACCATAATATTGGAATCTAAAAATAGTTAGTTTCTTTATCTTACAAGGTTGAAAAGCTCAATCTTGGTAGAGTTTAATCATGCCCAAGAGAGGTATCTTGAAAATTGGATTAAAATCTTGAATATATAGAAGTGACAGAGAAAAAGCCAAAAGATTAGAATATAAGAGAGAGGAGAAAGTCAAATTTCCATTAACTTAAGTCAAACTTAGATTTAACTTATAGAAAATATTCCTTAAGATATCTCTTTGGTTGAAATTCCTTATGGGCCCTTTTGACTTGTTCAAACTCCTCTTTGCATGAATGTTATGCCATATCTTGATTGATAACTCCAATTGAAGTGAATTAAATATTATATGAATGCATTTATTACATGAATATCATGGATTATGCATGGATTTCTTAGTCAACTCATGATTATTCAACTCAGAGTGATTGGTCCTTAAGACATGTTAACTCCACTTAAGACCTTTCCTTGCATGAAATTTAACTTCAAGAGTGAATGTACATATAATATCCACTTGAAGGTGATTTATAAAGTGTGAAAACTAAAAATTAACTCCTTTGATAGCCTTACAAAACCTTTTTCACCTTTTATTTATTGTTTAAATAGGCCTAGTAGCCTAACCTTCTGTACTTTGTGCTTTTTGAAACTTTAATAAAACCATTAAAAACTAAAAATATAGTGAAATATTTTTTATATAGGTCTTTTTTATGAAGAAACATCTGTAATTTAGTCAACATTGTTTTGAATGAGCTTATAAAGGCACCTCCAAGAATATTTTTGATTATAAGATGATTTAATGATGAATAAAAAGTATTATTCTTCACCTCCATGGATTAGATTTCATTTGACTACCCTGTACCTCTTTAGTTTTTACTTTTTCCATAAAAACTGTATTTTTTGCCATGATTTGTATAATTAAGTAAAATAAAGTACCATTTATAGGATAATATCTTATTTTACTTCATGTTTTAATAGGTTTTAGGTTGATTCATGAGGTTTTTATTGTAATAAAATCATGACTTTTCTCAAAACTAGTCATTATGAGGGTTTGGGAGGGTTTTAGAAGTGAATATTATTAATAATGGTTCATAAAGTATATTCCTCCAAACCCAAACTTATTTTCATGAGTATATATTGTATATACCCCGTCAACTTCCTTGATAATATTGGGTTCCTATATAAAATTTATGAAAAGATACCTATGTAAAGAATTTTGCCTATCGGGTTTGCAAGCATTTTGGACATGTTTATAATCTTAGATATTGTTCATAAAGTACATCCCATAAAACAACCTCAATTTCTCATGAATTATAATTTCATAAGGCTCCTCAAAACATTCTAGTATCATTTATCCAAACTCTTCATGTGGTGTAAGATATGAACACTTGATCAGGTGGCTCAAAAGGGTGTCTTGACTGTAGAATTTGATTTTATTATTATGTACCAAAAAGTCCTTTTATCCTATTTTTTATATTATTTAAATAATATTCATGGAACATTATAAATATCATCATATCATCTTCAAGATGTCATCTTTCTTAAAGGGTTTGAAAATGCCTCTTGGTGTTATAGGCTTGTTTGCTTGTTTTAACCCTCAAGGGTATGGTCTGCATATAAATTAGAGTTTAAAAACTCTTTAAGGGTGTTTCAATATTTAAAATTATTATCTCATGTTTATCAAATACTAAAATGGATTTCAAACCATCTACCAGACCTACATGTACCTCAAGATTTTGTCTGCTCTAATGGTGATTGTGAATGGACATGTTGAGGATTGTGTAAAAATAGTGGGAACATTAAATTTTAAAATGACATATATTGGAACATATATATTTATAATAACTCATAATTATTATCTCCATCAATTTTAAATGTTAGATCCTACATATTTTGGCTTGTAGGTGTGCTTCTTCAACATCTAGTGATAGGTTGCCTGTTTACTTAGTCTTAAGACTGAATTTTACTTATTTCCACCTTTATTTGATACTTAAAATGTTTAGTATTCATTTTATATGTCATTACATCCCCCATTATAGTTTTATAAATCTCTATTTATAAAATTTTATATTCATGTTACCTCTCTGTGACCTTATCTCCATAAAAAACACTCAAAATGATTGTATGCCATCACTATTATAGGTGGTGTTCTGAGGTTTGAAGTGTTTGGTGGTTACTTAAAAATTATTTGATGATTTGAATTAACATTAAACCATTTTAATCCCTCTTTATTATCTCCTTTTGGACATACCCACTCCTCAAACACTGCTCTTAGGCCTTAAACATTTTATTTTCATACAATAGGCTTGTACCTTCATTTTTATGAGATTGGCAATTTTTTAGTACTCTTGTTCACGTTTTGGACATGTAAATTTTTCATTAACTTACATATAATATTTCACATGATTCCTTTTTCAATAGATGGTCTTAATTTGCATTTTGAGAACATGTGGGTTTATGAAAGGAAATGACCACCTAGTATAGCTGTCGATGGTCATTTCATGACTATTAACTTGACTACAACCTTACTAGTAATCCTTATTTATTTTATTATCCCTAATTATGCTTCATCTTCCTCATAAAATATACATTTCATTATGTAACTCCAAACATATGACGATTTAGCTCATCATTTTCTTTTGCTTGGAAGTAGACCTAAGACTGTAGATGAGTATTTCTTGGCTTGATACTGACTATAGCATTGTTTTGATAACTTTCCTCGTGATCTATAATCTCAAAAATATTTATTTTTCCATGAAACTTCTATGAATCATTATCTTTAACATGAAATTCCTTTGTATACCATACCCTTATTCTCCATGCCAACTTGATGAAAATCCTTTATGTTGTTAAGGATGTAGGTGGAGTTTATGATGTGGTTTTGACTATGTCACCATGCTATTGAACTTCAAGTATTGATAAAACTCTTTATCTTCCATGTGATTCTCAAATCTAAACCATACCCTATCCTCCATGCTAACTTGAAGAAAATCTTAAGTGTTTATAAGGCTATAGGTGGAATTTATGATGTGGTTTTGACTATGTCACCATGATATTAAAATTTAAGGCTTGATAAAACTCTTTATCTTACATGTGATTCTAAAATTTAGACTATACCATCATTCCCTAGTTATACAAACTCATGAAGTTATAGGTTATAACAAGAAAAAAATTAATAATGAAGATGGTTAAAGCTTGGATATCCTATAGACCCTATTGTAGATTCCCATTTGTTATTCTTAAGCCATTCAAGGCTTAGAATTATATTACACCTGAGCTATGAATGATACATTTAAGTTATCTATCCTCAAACCATCCTCTCGAACATGTTGGTCTAAATATCCTCCTTTTCACCTAGAAAAGTCTTAGACTACCAATTAATCTTTCCTTGAATTGACATAGGTATGTAGGTGTCATTTTCAAGGTGAATGTCTTATCTAAGTTTGGGCTCTATATACATTTTTCCTTGTCTATAAATTCATATGCATATTTAGAACATGATATATTACCCATACCATATCCATCTCCTTAAAAATAGACCTTCTCTTTCGCCATGATCTTGATTGTGCATCACTTCTATGTTTATACAAACTAAGTACAAGTCTTAGACCATGAGAAATTAAAAAATAGAGCTTGTGATCTTATCAAGATTTAATTTGATGATTTCAATAGGTTTTGAAACCTGTTAAATCTTAAACTCTCTCTCAAAGGTCTAAATTTAGTTCTCTATTCACTCCTTGGTTCTTGACTGTGTGTCCATGAAAGATTACTGTAGATCTTTTTTTAGCTCATTTATTGATGCTTCTTGAATTATACCTATATTATATTTCAATATTTGTATTGAGGTTAAAAATCCTCATAGTATTTATTAACTTGGTAGTTTTTTAGCTTCTTTAACACCTTGATAGGTCTCTTGATGAGGTTGAAACCCTTACTTAGTATAGGCTACCAATGTATAGGCTTGTATGTAATGATTTCAAGACACTTGATTACTTTATTATGGTTTATGATCATGAATGAATCCATGATATGAATAAGAACCATAAAATTTAACATGAGACTTTCAATCATATGTTCATAACATGATATCATCCTTTAAAAGGTTGTGTCCTTTCCAAAGTGAAGATGTCTATGTTGTATGGACTAGTTATGAGTTTGACATTATCAAATTTGAATATAGTCTCTTTTGAAATTTTTATTCATTATTTTATAGATTAAGGATATATTTATTTTAAATATCTTCAAGGACAAATCCTTAAGCCTTTCCTATCTTTGTAATTCCATGACAAACCCTTGACTGTGTTCTTGATTATAGATGTTTGTTTCATCTCTATTTAGCAGTACTTTTAAGGTATCTAAAGTCCTTGAATGCCCCTGGTTCTATCTCAATATTATTGACTCATCCTTAGTATCTTTTCATGAGATGGAGGTGAGATGGAAGGTAGTGAATATGATGGGTGATGGATAATAGAATGGTGATGGAGTGAAAATGGAGTCTTACAATAGTGTAAAGGTAGTGAGGATGAAGGTAAAAAAATGGAGGTGATTCTAGCATGATAATTTTATGCGAAGATAATTTTTAGGACATTAAACAATAATAGGCTTACTCCTTTCAAGATGTATCAATTTGGAGATATTTAAAGGTGTACAAGATGATTAAATTAAATCCTAAGAGTTTGTTAAAACCTTAAAATATGCTAACTTTCCTTAAAATTTGCTAAACTGAGACTCCTTAGAGATGCTTAAGAGCACAGTGATGGCCTTATTTATATGAATATTGATGAAACATTTGATAATATGGCATTAAAATATAAGAACATGAATCATACACCTATAAATATGAAACCAAGAAAACTTTGAAACCTTTTCTCTCTCATAGACCATATAATTCTCCTTTAGAAGCATGCTAAACTATAGATTTGCACTCTCTTATTTCCTTGAAATATATTTTTCCATCACACATGTGAAAATTACCTAATGGATATCATGGAAGGGTGAGTCATGATTCTGAGAATCACTACAAACTTAAATTTTCTTGATATGATGCCCTGATGAGGAGAATTTGTAGAAAATTGACTGCCTTCATGGATGCAAAACTGTAGATGTATACCTTGACTTCAAATGGATTATTCATGAGGTAAACATGACCAAATTTATAACCAATTACTCCTATAATAATCTCTTTGAGTCTATTTTCTTTTTCAAAAATTGTAGACTTGGATTTTCTCTCTCCTAGTCATAGCATCTATAAACCTAAAAAAAATTCTTATGTGTAAACTAGCAAGATGAAGGATATGAACCATTTTTGGTCCTATTTTTCATCTTAATTCCATGAAATTATTCTAGGATACTTTTCATGTTTTCCTCCTTATTTAGATTTCTTTTGTATGGATTGTCGTATAATTTTATACTTTGGTATGTAGAATGCATGAAAAATCCTTGATTTTTGCCTTTTAATCAAACTTTAGTCTTCCATCACCAATATTAGTGCATGAAGAGATGAGAATGAGTATTTAGATGTGTTATAACAAATAATTAACTTTTTAACATCTTTTAATAGGCAAAAATGGCACATGGGAGCTTTAGAAAAGGACTTTTTAGACTTAAAATTACATGAAATCACTTGTTTAACTTATGAAAGTTATGAATAAGGCTAATTTGTATGTTTTAATGACTTTTTTGGCTCCAATTTAATCTTTAAATGACCAAGAATTAACTATTTTAGGCCAAAATACACATTTTAGACCACCTTGAATTGGATTATGATGGTACCTTGAGAAGTTTTAGATTATAGGGGGTGGCATTTGGCATTGACAAGACAAATTTCCAACAATTTTGGTGACTCACAAGATTGACCAGCTTGATGGTCAAAGGAACCTATTGGATTTCACATGACAATGATAATTTAAAGCATGACAACATGGCTTGATGACTCTTTTAATTTCTAAATAGACTTTTTGAACTTTATAACACTTGTTTTGACTGTGAAAATAACAAGACTAAAAGGAAACAACTAAGCTAAGAAGAAATGATAGCTAACCTAAAGAAATAGGAAAAAAATACAAACACAATAGAAATATTTAGACTACTATTTATTCTAATCACTTATTGAAATAGGATAAGAATACAACAACTAACCTAAAATGAAAAGCTTTCCTCCAGTGTCAAATAGAAAGCAATTTTACCCACCATAGAACCTAGAAACATGATTTTCATCTCTTGATAACTCTTTTTTATAGCTAAGATCATTTGCATCTTCTCAATCTCTTAGGGAAGAAAATATTTCTTCTACTACCAATTTTAGGTGCATAAATTTTAGACACGAGTCCAAGACCCGACCATATTCCTCTCAGATCCATGTACTTTGGAAGAACAATCTCAATTCTTCTTCATTCATGAGCTACTAATTGTGATCATGTTAGACAACTTGAAATGGATATTGTTTCATGATTTCAAGGCTGACCTCTAAGAAACATGGATCTAATTTCATGACTTCTTGAGGCCATTTGATTTCATATTCAACTTCTAAAAGTAGAGAGATATCTAAAGTTGAAGATAAAAGTTGATAACCTTGTCTAAATGACTCAAACATGTCATCTCTTAAGAAAATAACTTCTTGTATTTGATTTCTTGAAAGACTGATTTCTTCTTGCTTGATGAAATCACTTTTCTCACCCTGTAATGAGCCATATTCAAATAAAGAATAACCTAAATGTAAGATGTCAAATAAGTTTAATGATTTGTTCTCATAAAGTTAAAGTATAATTGGAGTTTCTTCAAATTGAATGGTAGAAGGTATAAAAGCAAGCATATCAACTTATTGATCACAATCATGAGGCTAAAAACATATCTCTGATTGGTTTTTTGAACTTGTTTCATCTTCAATATCTACTTGATGACTTGGCATGATCCTAGAATTAGCTTTCTCTTCCTCTTGTCTTGTTGTATGGTACTTAACTTCTATCACTTTTACAAGCTCTTGTGGACTATCATAATGAATTGCATCTACTCTATGATCAAATAACTCTCAAAAAACATCTTCAACTTATACAATTTGAGTGAATTTCTCTTGAATATCAATAACCTCTTATTCATGTACTTGTTCTTGTACTTTTATCTCATCATCTATTTTAGCTTCCTCTTTGAATTCATCTTCTTGTACACTTTGAGAGATTGTATCATGATCTTCCTTGATAAGGAGTGTGATAATAGTGATGTTCTTTTCATTTTCATGCAATACTCTTTCTCTTCATATACCTCAATTGAAAAATCTTCACTCGCCTAACAAAGGATATGTTCCTTTTCAATAATTGGCATGATAGACCCCTAAAAATACTCAAGAAGATGAGAAAGGTCCAGAGATGTTAACATTTATGATTGATTCTATTCATGGGTAAGTTCAACCTTGATCATCTTCACCTCTTCTCTCTACTTCACTATTTTTTAATAGCTTTCCATGAAAGAAAGGCCTTGGGATTTTGAAGAGAAAAGAGTGGAGACTGAATGAGTTCTTGATTGCTCTTAACTTTAGCATCTTCTTAAACTTGAATGTTCTTCACTCACCCTAGACTGTTGTACCTATTTCCAAGTAATGAACTTAGTTTTGGGAGTTTTTTTATTTTGTACTTGTTATATCCATGGGAATGAATGAAGGAATTATAATTTGCTCCTGAGATTATGTTGCCTTTTAAAATACCATTGAATATTGAAGATGTCAATTTACAAGCTCAACTTGCTTAGCTAGGTGAGCCTCAAAGTCATGAACTAAATCTTTATATATATCTCCATACAAAATTAAAGATGAAGGTTCCTATATGATCTATTGTGAATCCTAAAAATTAGACTTTTTGAAACATACTTTTTCAACCTTCTGAGGCCTCTCTTGGATAGACTTCCATGTAGGAAAGCTAAGCAAGGTTTGTGAGGAATCTTGAGGGCTATAATATACAAATGTTTTGATAATCATGAAGATAAAATGGTATCTCACTAGGAACATGATACTAATTATGGTGACCCTGGTGTTTCTCATGGACCACTAACCTCTCTTCAATGCCTACAATTAGACCACCTATGTCTAGGATATTATAACTAAACTTTGAATGGCATTGCCTTATGAAAGATGCACATAACGCTTTAGCTTGCTGAAAATGAGCTCTCATGTTATCAATCTGATGCTTTGGATTCTCATTTTTATAGTTATTTTGAGTGTATATACATGCTTATCATCTATTTCTCATAGCCAAACAGGGTTTTTTTAAAGCTTGAGATGGATTGTTTTAAGACTTGATTGGGCTAATCAAGAAGACAACAAGGTTCATGATGGTTATCATAGGATTGGTATGAGTCACCATACTATTGATAAAAAATTGTATATGGTTGGTTATGCTCATCATAAGGCTAATATGGATCATGGTAGGGATAATAGGAGTCATTATTAGATATATATGGATCATACTAGAACTGTTGGTAAGGAGATGAATGATATAATTATTCTCTATAGGCTACCATAGCCTAGAAAACACATGAAAAACAATCGAATGGTGATCAAAAATTGCCTTTTACCTCAGCAATAAGGACCATATGAGTACTTGAAACTAATTTTGAAGACCAATATGCTACAAATATGTACTCTAATTATTGGATCTATGTCCCATTAGGCATGTCAAAATTGTTAGTAACCTAGATAGCACCCTATTGAAGGCTAATTTCTCAAGATATCCTTCATACCTGGACTAACATTGGAATTTTCTAAGGTGTGGGACACCTAGTCTTAGACATCACCTTTATACTTGTGAGGTTATCTCCTCTAATGTATCACTTCGATCTATTTACTAAAACCTACTATGCTTTTTGGGATGACAAGGGTTAGAAGGAAACTAAAAGGTAAATCTTATTTTATTGTTCATGATACATTTGTAATGTTGGTTCATCCACTCTATTTAAGATCTTAAAACATTGATAAGATAAGCATATAAATAACTCTATAGATCTAAATGACTCTTATCCAACAATATTTCACATAGAGGTTTCATTAGGTGATCAAAGCATGAGGATAATGATGGAATAGTACTAATTCAAGGCACTAACTAGTTAATATATCCACTGTTAATGCAATCAAATGACATTAAACACTTAATATGACCTGTATAAGATGAGATACTAGTAATTAGGTGAGATTAGGACTTACTAAGGGAGAAAATACTACCACATGTTCAAATAAAAATAATATAACACATTATACCAGAATATTGGAATCTAAAAATAGTCATTTTATTTATCTCAAAAGGCTACAAAGCTCAATCTTGGTAGAGTTTAATCATGCCCAAGAGATGGATCTTGAAAATTGGTTTGAAAGCTTAAATATATAGAAGTGAGAGAGAGAAAGGCAAGAGATTGGCATATAAGAGAGAGGACGAAGTCAAATTTCCATTAACTCAAGTCAAACTCATATTTAAATTTTAGAAAATAGTCCTTAAGATATCTCCTCGATTGAAATTCCTTGCATGAGCTCTTTTGCATTGGAAAGAGATGGTGGACCCTTTTGACTTGTTAAAACTCCTCTTTGCATGAATGTCATGCCATATCTTGATTGATAATTCCAATTTAAGTGAGTTCAAGAGTATATGAATGTCCTTCTTGCATTAATATTATGGAGTATGCATGGATTGCTTAGTCAACTCATGATTAGTCAACTCAGAGTGATTGGTCCTTAAGATAAGTTAACTCCACTTAATCCCTTTACTTGCATGAAATGGAACTTCAAGATTTAATGTTCATGGAATATCCACTTGAAGGCTAATTATGAAGCATGATAACTCAAAATGAACTCCTTTTATAGCCTAACCTTATGTATATGGTGGATTTTAAAACTAAAATAAAACCATTATAACCTAAAAATACAATGAAATTTGGTCCATTAACAATCCTCCATATCTTGATATGGGTCTTTTTTATGAAGAAACCCCTGTAACTTAGTCAAACTAGTTCACTAGGTCAAACTACCTAAATTCCCTATAGAGTGGTTGTTTTGAATGAAATAGTAAGGGAGCCTCCAGGTATACTTTTTATCATATAATGATTTGAGGATTAATACAAATTCATAAGCTTCACCCTTCAAGGATTGAATTTCATTGGATGCCCCATACCACTTTCTTTTTACTTTTTCTTCAAAAAAATCTAGTTTTTCCATGATCTATACAACAAAGTACCATTTATAGGATCCCCTCTGAGTTTAATTCATTTTTTAAGAGGTTTTAGGTTTTGATTTTAATAAAATTGACTTTTCTCAAAACTAGTCATTATGAGGGTTTAGGAGGGGTTTGGAGGTGAACCTTCTTAATGATGGTTCATAAAGTACAGTCCTCCAAACCCAAAATTATTTTCATTAATATATATTTTATATAACCCCTAAAATTCATTGATAATATTGGGTTCCCTTGCAAAAGGTATAAAAATATACCTACGTACATAAATTTGTATGTAGGGTTTACAAGTATTCTAGATATGCTTATGCTCTTAACGATTGTTCATAAATTACATCCCATAAACCAACCTAAATTATTCATGAATTATAATTTTAATAGGGTTCCTCAAAACACTCTAATATAATTTTGCCAATCTCTTCACATTGTGTAAGATATGAGCACTTGATCAGATGGCTCGAAAGGGTGTCTTGACTACAAAATTTGAATTTCTTCTTATGGACCAGAAAAACCTTTTCTCCTAATCTTATAACTGATTTAAATAATATTCATGGAACCTAAATAATCTCATCATAAAATTTTCAAGGTGTCATCTTGCTTAGAGAATTCGAAAATGCCTCTTTGTATTATAGGTCTACTTGCTTGTTTTAGCCCTCAATGACATCATTTGCATATAAATTGGAGTGTAAAAAATATTTAAAGGTTTTTGGAGATTTAAAATAATTAAATAATTTGTATCAAACACTAAAATGTATTTACAACCATCTACCACATTTATATGTACCTCAAGAGTCTACCTGCTCCAATGATGACTGTGAATGGACATGTTGATGACTGTGTAAAAATAGTGGACATTTCCACTTGTTAAATCACATATATTGGACCATATATAGTTATAATATATCACAACGAATAGCTCCAATAATTTTCAAGGCTACATCATGCATATTTTAGCTTGTAGGTGTACTTCTTCAACATCTAGTAATAGGTTGCCTATTTGCTTAGTCCTAAGACTGAGTTTTCCTTCTTTCCACCTTGATTTGATATTAAACATGGTGAATATGCTTTTTATATGTCATTATATCCCCCATTTTAGTTTTATAATACTCCATTGATCAACTTTCATATTCATGTTACCTCTCTATGACCTTCTCTCCATAAAAAAAACTCAAAATGACAATATGCCATCACTATTATAGGTGGTGTTTTGAGGTTTGGAGTGTTTAGTGGTTAAATGGTATTATGATTTAAAGTATCATTAATAAATTTTAAACCCTATTTATTATCTCTTTTTAAACATTCCCACTCTTCAAACATTGCTCTTAGGCCTTAAACACTATATTTTCTATACAACAAGTATGTACCTTCATGTTTATGATCTTGGCAATGTTTTAGTACTCTTAATCAAGTTTTGTACATGTCTATTTTTCATTGACTTTAATATAATATTTTACATGTTTCCTTATTTAATATATGGTCTTAAGTTTCATTTTGAGAACATATGGCTTTATGAAAGGAAATGGCCACCTAATATAATTGTAGGTGGTCATTTCATGACTGTTAGCTTGACTACAACCTTACTAGGAAACCCTATTTATTTTATTTACCATACTCATGCTTAATATTCCTTATTAAATATTTATTTCATTATGTAACTCAAATCATATGACCATTTAACTCATCATTCTCTTTTTCTTAGAAGCATATCTAAGACTGTAGATGATTATTTCTTAGCTTGATACTAACTATATAACTATTTTGATAACTTTCCTCATGATCTCCAACCTCACAAATATTTATTGTTACATACATCTATGAATAATTATATTTCACATGAAATTCCTTTATAGACCATACCCTTATTCTCCATGCCAACTTGAAGAAAATCATGTATGTTTATAAGGCTGTAGGTGGAGTTTATAATGTGGTTTTGATTATGTCACCATGTTATTGATATTCAAGGATTGATAAAAATATTTATCTTTCACATGATTCTCAAATTTAAATGATAACCTCATTCTCCATGCCAGCTTGAAGAAAATCTTGTGTGTTTACAAGGTTGTAGGTGGAGTTTATGATGTGGTTTTGACTATGTCACCATGTTATTGAAATTCAAGTCTTGATAAAACTATTTATCTTCCATATGATTCACAAATGTAGACCATACCCTCATTCCCTTATTAGACAAACTCATGAAGTTATAGGTTATATAAATAGTTTTTTTTTAATAATGAATATGGTTGAAGCTTAGATATCCTATATACCCTATTGTAGATTCCAATTTGTGATTCTTGAGCCATTAAAGGCTTAGAATTGTATTGCACATGAGCTTTGAATGATCCTTTAAAGTTACCAATCCTCAAAGAATTATCTTGAACATGTTTTTTAAAATATCCTCCTTTTCACCTAGAAGATTATTATACTACCAAGTAATATTTCCTTGAATTGACATACGCCTGTAGGTGTCATTTTCAAGTTGAATGTCTTATATAAGTTTCATCACTATAGAGGTGTGTCCTTGTATCAAAATTCATATGCATCTTGAGAACATTCCATATTACCCATACCATATCCATCTCCTTGAAAATAGACCTTATCTTTCGCCATGATCTTGATTTTGCATCACTTTCATGCTTTTATGGACTAAGTACAAGTCTCAGACCTTGAGAAACTCAAAAGTAGAGTTTATGATCTTCTCAAGATTTCATTTGATGATGTCCATAGGTTTCAAAATCTATTAAATCTCAAACTCTCTCCTAAAGGTCTAAACTCAGTTCTATGTTCACTCCTTGGTTCTTGACTGTGTGTCTATGAAAGATTACTATAGGTATCTTTTTAACTCATTTACTAATGGTTCTTGAATTAGACCTATATTATCATTTAAGATCTATATTGAGGTTAACAATCCTATTAGTATTTAGGTACTTGGTAGTGTTTTAGACTCTTTATCACCTTGATAGGTCTCTTAATGAGGTTGAAACCCTTACCTACTATATGATACCAATGTATAGGCCTATATGTGGTGATTTCAAGACACTTGACTGCTTGATGATGGTTTATGATCGTGAATAAAGACATGATATGAATAAGAACCATTCACTTGAACATGATACTTTTAATCATATGTACAAACCATTATATCATCCTTCAAAAGGATATGTCCTTTCCCAATTGAATATTACTATGTTATGATTGTGTTTAATGGACTAGGTATGAATTTGACCTTAGGAAGGTTCAAGACAGTCTCTCGTGAACTTGTTCTTCATTCTTTTGCATCATAAGGAGATATTTATATCAAAGCTCTTCAAGGATGAATCCTCAAGCCTTTCCATTCTTTGTAATTCCATGAAAACCCATTGACTATGTTCTTGATTGTATATGGTTGTTTCACCTCTATTTAGTATTACTTTTAAGGTCTCTAAAGTCCTTGAATGACATGTTGACCAATTTTGACTTTTACATAAAAATAGGGCACCCCTAGTGAAAATTTTCATTTTTAGGTATATGAGGGGGTTTAAAATATTTTAATAAGCTGTTTTATATGTCATTTCATGCCTGTCAAGGTTATATTAACTTTTTTCACTCATTTCATTAGCCTATCATGTCATTTGGGGTCATTTCAAGGGTCTAAATGGTGTATTTAATGATTTTTATAGTTTTATTTGGATTTTTGAAATTTTAAAAAGATGATTTAATGCCCCATGTTTCATTATAAGTCTTATGAAGCTGAAATAAATGATTAAATTATAGGTTGTTCAAATAAAAGGTAGTTTTCTTGGCCAAAAAGAGAGAAAAAGACACTTGTATAGTTCTTTGGGAAGTGTGCCACTTGTTAAAACGTGGTGGTGTGACTATTAACCTCCCAAAAGGTCATATCCACATTTTTTTTCCATATTTTGCATTAAAATTTTCATTTTCAACTCATTTCTCTTATATCTCCATTGGCAAGCTAAGGAAGGGCAAGTTCAAGCACTCACCATGAAAGCTATAGGTGGAGTTGAAAGAAGTGATTATGGGGGTGTATATTAATATAATTTCACCTAATTTTAATAATAATAAATTTATATTTGGTCAATTCTCATTTATGAACAATCAGTTTGATTCCACATAGCTTTTTATGTATGTTCAACCATGAGGGAGTCACTATTTGAGCTTGTCTCAGAGTTTCTTATTTTGTATTGATATATTTGTATGTTTTAAGTGTCTCTACATTATTTTTAATATTTTTCCATGATTTTATTGTTTTTTAGATTTAAATTGTTTAATAGAGCTCCTTTTAGGCTTATTTCTTGGCCTAAAGACCACACTGGCAGACTTTCTTGCAAATATTCATCTTCAGCTCCTTTATACAAGTTTACCACATGGTAAAAAAGGAATATAGGGTTTTTTAAAGTGTTTTTACCATAAACCATGATTTTGGTAGTTTTAATACCTTCTTACCTTGCATACTCCCATCTTTCCATGCCTCTACCCACACGTGCAACTCAACACTATCACCTAACAGTTTCATCCTTTTCAATAGAGGTATTCATGCATGACAATGAATTTGACAAGATAATAAAATTTTACATGAGGTTTTAAAGTGGGTTTGGTGCTTTATATCTATTGATGAGCCTAATAATATGGATGTATGGCTCTAAGGGTAGTAGTTTTGACTTTAGGGATTGAGTCTCTAAAATACCAAAATAAAGGACCATATACTTTTATCTCTTGATGATGGATTGAGTGAAGAATGATTTGATATTCCTTGAGTACTTGATTTTTTTGTCCTTATGGAGAAGGAAGAACTTGAAAATTTTGAAATATTAATGAAGTAAAAGGATGATGTTTGAATCTTTCAAGGCTAACCTCAAATGCACTAAAATCTATCAGTAATCTCTAAAGGCCTATAGGTTCTAATGGATCCTTGATCATCCTAATAGACAACTTGAATAAAATAAATTATTTAATACTACCTAAATGAGCTTCAAAAATAATTCTCATTCATATATAATTCAAAGGAGATGAGTTCAAATGTTCTTTGCCTTCAAAACCTGCACCTACAACCTCCTAGGATCACAAATAGAGACATACAGGTGTCCCTTTAGCCTTTCAATAGTAGGAATGATGGAAAGTCTATTCATGGCCAAGGAGAGGTTTGAAGCTTATGTAGATTTTTTAAAGTGAAAAAAGGATTAAGGAACACTCCAACTCAATCCTTTCACTCTTTTTACCCTATCATTGCCCTCTCAAAGATCTTATAAATATCGATGGTAGGGGTATCTATATAATGAGGTCATTCTTTGAGAATTTGAAATGTCATTGAAGTTATCAGGTTAGGTCAAGGATTCAAGATGTTTTTATGACTTTAATACTTCAATGAATTTAATAAAATCATAAATTATTATAAATAATTCCTACAAATCCCTTGCAATAGTGAAATGACACCTACAAGTGGCTTGACAGTAGGACATAGGCAGTAAGATTATATAAAAAGGTTTGAAGGTTTGATTTATCTTCACAAGTCTCTAAATACTTATCCAAGGTGTTTTCATGATAATATATAGATATAAATACCCTTAATACATAATTATAACTCTTTTCCTCATTAGTTCTCTAGTTAAACTTGCAAAATCCATCTATAGGTAGGGTATTCATGGTGATTGTCACAGTGGATAAGACAATGGGCAAGAGATTAGGTAAGAGTTTAAATGTGGGAGATTGAGGAGAAGTGGAGTTTCATATGAATTTAGATGGTATTTTCATGAATCCATCAATTTTTATCAAAATACTTCCATAAATAGACCTTTAACAAGACCTACAGGGTCTTAGAAACTAACACGTACAGGCATGTAGTCCTTCTCTAAGCCTAGTCTTATTTTTTTGTACTTTTGGATACATTCCCTTGGAGTTAAGAAATAAGTTTTGGTAAGGATTATCTATATGAGATACATACCATTTCCAATTGTTGGTTTCAACAAAGAAGAAAGGCAACATTCCCCTATTCTATCTCAGAATAGAGGCAGTTTCCTCATACAAAGCACAAGTAACTTAGAGAGGAGTGGTTTTGAGGACCATAAGACAAAGGGAACTCAAGAGAAGGTTTTAGAAGCTTAATGACACATAAAAAAATTTATGAATACCTTATATAAAGTTTGAAGCTAGACAGGGTGCTCCAACCAAGGAGGTTTGCAGTCATGGGTGAAGGGAATCCTTAGGACTAAAAGCCAAATTGAGGGTAATATACATTTTTGGCATTTTAAATGCCTTAAAATTTATTATAACATGTTTAAATTGGTATAATATATGTTTTTAATCCATCAAGAGTCAAAGGAAACAATGGGAGTGTCAGGTAGAGTCTCAAATAGCAAGCAGGCCTATTGGCAAGGTTTAGGCCTAGTATCAAACAAGGATAAGTTTTCATTTTTGGGTCTTAAGGAGATAATAAAATTATGGGAAAATATTTTTGGGTTTCATATATAGGTTTTTGGGCCATTTTTTTTCTAATAAATTCATCAAGAAACCAATTCTTGGCTTTAAGGCTCCCAAACCCTCACAAAAAGCCCAAAATGGCATGAATGGTCAACTTCAAGGGCTTAGAACTTCCACCAAGATTTGCATGGGACCTATATCTAATTTAGGATGATGGAGAGGGTAATTAAGAAGAAAAAAGTGGAATTTTAATAGGATTCCAATGCCTTTTCTTTATGAATAAATGTTAAGACCAAAAACCACTCTAAACCCTCTCAAACCCTCCTCACATACCTGATGGTAGAAACCAAGATGAAAGTGACTCCAGATGAATGTTTATGACCATGAGTGTAAAAATTAATTTTTTTAAAACTTTATTATTATCATATCCATGGAATTGGATTGTATGAAACTATATGGACAGGGGTAGAAATAAGGTTTTTATCACCATTTTGTGTGTTTTACAAGCTACATGATGAATTAAGAGATGGAAAAAAGTTTGGATGGAGTATTTACACTTAATATAACTCCAAATTTTAATTTCATGTCATAAATAAACCTATAATTTCTTGAAAAAATTCATTACTTTTAGCTAGTCAAATTGGCCTAATGCACAAGCTAGAGAGAGAGGAAAAAATATTCAAGTGAAGTGATTTTAAGGTATCCCCGATGCTTCCAAGACCATGTATGGTATTTAAAATTGTCATTAACTCCCTCCCACTAATTTTTTATAGACAAATGATTCCAATTTAGAAGCCAAGTGTGCAGGGTGCAAGGAAGGATAGTTTTCAAGATAACAAATGATGATGTCTCTCTAATAGGCGTTTCTAGAAGACCAGGAATGTATCCAATGCATGGATAGGAATTTATAAAAACCTCCCATTATATCCCAATAATTTTACCTATCCTAGATCAGTTACAAGACATTCAAATAGGCTTAATCATGAATGTAGTTTTTTTATGCAAAGAGAGGAGTTTTGTGCCATTTTGCCTAACTTTGATGACTTAAATTGACACTTGTTTCTCCTAATATTTAATGGTTAGACCCATATCCTATTATCATGCATGGATAACTAAAATTATTAATTTTACACATGTCCAAGTGACCCTTGGACTTCTCTCTCTCTCTCTCTCTCTCTCTCTCTCTCTCTCTCTCTCTCTCTCTCTCTCTCTCTCTCTCTCTCTCTCTCTCAAACTCTATACGAGTTAGCCATTTTGGCATTGTATGTATGCTCCACCTAAGTATGGTGAAACCTTACTCAATTTTACACCTTATGATCAATAAAATGACTAATTTTTTACCTATCTCATGATTTTTCATAGTTTTTTCTACTTTAATGTTGAATTTTCTTAGTGAATACTATGGATTCCTTAGCATTGATTTCATTCTTTCACCTATTTTTAGCTTCTTTTTGTAGGGCATGTGAAGTATTCTAGGAGATGTTCATGGTTGAAGTGAGTAGTATTTTCATTAGAGTCATTCAAGACCTTTTTGTCTAGTCCTCCTAACCTTTCATATCATCTAAGGCCCCATAATGTAATATTGATGCAAGAAGACATAGATTTGGGAAAGAGTATGTTTTAGTTAGTTCCTTGGTCCCAAGTATGGAATTCAAGTGGTTAGAAGTCATCAAAATGATATGGTGTATCACCTCCACAGTTTAGGTTTTCTTTCATGTTATTATAAACCCTTTTTAACCCCCTAAGTGTTAGTATTTTTTGTATTCAAGTGGTATATCAAGGGAGATAGCCCTATCTAAAGACTCACTTCATTCCTTAGGCTGCCACAAGCCTAGAAGTGATTCCATTGTGCCACTTGGATGAGGATAGCCTTGGCATCTCTTCAAACGGTGTAAATCCAAGTGAAAATATGACCATGGTATCATATCACTCTTCTTGAATCCTCCTTAGTATCTTCTAATGATATGGAGGTGAGATGAAAGGTAATGAAAATGATGGATGATGGATAATGGGATGGTGATGGAGTGAAAATGGAACCTTACAATAGTGTAAAGGTAGTGACAAGGTAGTGAGGATGAAGGATAAAATAGATATGATTATAGCATGAGAATTATATACCAAGATCATTTAGAGTATCTTAAGCAAGCATAGGATTATTTCCATCAAGATGTATCAATTTGGAGAGCTTTGTAGATGCACAATATTATTAAATTGAAACCTAAGAGTTTTCTAAAACCTTAAAATATGCTAACTTTCCTTAAAAGTTGCTAAACTGGGAATCCTTGGAGATGCTTGAGAGCACAATCATGGCCTTATTTCTATGAATCTTGATGAATCCTTTGATAATATAGCATGAAACCATAAGAACATGAAGGATACACCTACAAATATGAAACTAAGAAAAATTTGAAACCCTTTCTCTCTCATAGACCATACAATTCTCTTTTAGAAGCATGTTAAACTACATATTTGCACTCTCTTGTTACCTTGAACTATATTTATCCATCACAAATGTGAAATTTACCTAATGGATACCATGGAAGGGTGAGTCATGATTCTAAGAATCACTAAAAACTTAAATTTTCTTGATATGATGCCCTGATGAGGAGAATTTAAAGAAAATTGACTGCCTTCCTGGATGAAAGACTATAGATGTATGCCTCAAATTCAAATAAATGATTCGTGAGGGAAAGATGACCAAACTCAAAACCACATACTCTAACAAGAATCTCTTTGAGTTTATTTTCTTTATCAAAAATTGTAGACCTAGATTTTATCTCTCTTAACCATACCATCTACAAACTTGAAGAATTTTCCTTATGTAAAAACTAGAAAGATGAAGGATATGAACCATTTTTGGGATTTTTTTACATATTATTGCCATGAAATCATTCTATGAGACCTGTCATGCTTTCCTCCTCCTTCATATCTTTGGTTTATGTATGGTCGTACAATTATGTACTTTACTATGTAAAATACATGAAAAACCCTTGATTTTTTCCTTTTAATCAAACTTTAGTCTTCAACCACCAATATTAGTGCATGAAGAGATGACCATGAGTCTTGTGATGTGTTATAAGAAAGAATTAACTTTTTGATATATTTTAATAGGCAAAAATGGCACGTGAGAGCTCAAAAAAGGCCTTTTTAGGCTTAAAATTTCATAAAATCACCTTTTTAACTTATGAAACATATGAATAAGGATAATTTCATCAAAATAAATGTATTTGAAGTTAATTTGGATGTTGTAATGGATTTTTTGGCTCTAATTTAATCATTAAATGACTAATACTTAACTCTTTTAGGCCAAAATACATAGTTTAAACCACCTTGCATAGGCTTATGATGGTACCCTAAGAAGTTTCAGATTTAGGGGGTGGCATTTGGCCTTGATAGGCCATATTTACAATAGAAACAACAAAAAATTTAGGTGTTCATTATACTTATCAGGCACACTATTAGAATAATTAAGCTTTATGTATTTTCTTATATTGTTATAACTAATATTTTTATAATATTGTTATATTATTTCATGGGTTGTGTATTTTTTATTCTCATCAACTCTTTGTTTCACCTACCTCTAATTTGTAGGTGCTTGCTTCTTACCTATATATTAGGACTTATATGGATTGAATAATATCATGTATTATTTTGTCTTTCTCTATGTAATCTTTTAGGGTAATCAGAGCTAATGGTTAGTGAATCTAGGAGGAAAATTTCTCTATGAAAGCATCTTGTTAGAGAGTGATAATACCTAGTGGAGATTGTTTGAGAAGTAAGCTCAATTTTATAAAAAGTGGAAATACATGAGAGAGATAATAAAATTTGTATTCCTTGTGACCAACCAGAAAGCCAAAAATCTAGAGAAAAGCAACAAAAGGCCTATAGAGATATAGAAACAACAAAAGGAGGGAGAAGGTGAGGCTCTCAGACCTCATTATTTTTTTCTCCCTAGCTTGCCCCACACCATCCGTATGCCATACAGTGCTTGGGGTGAGACCAAAAATTCAATTGGTGTTCATTTTTTTTGTTTTTTGGTTCATTTTTTTCATCCAAGATAAGACTACTGGAGCTAATAGTACTCATTTTTGTGGAAAATTGGGTCAAGGAGGAGTTTCTAAAGAGTCACTTGGAGAGGGAGCCAAAAAATTCAAATGGTGACCATTTTATCTATTTTTTGTTTCTGGTCACATCTCTATCATGAAATATCATAGGAGCTAATGGTTTTTAATTTGGTTGAGAATTGAATCCAAAAAATTGATTTGAAAATCTATAGGTAGATCATTTTCCTACAAATGCATAGGTCTGTGTTGATTGGCTAAAAACATATATCCTAAAGTTTAGAAAATTTTCTATTATTTTTTTTAAACATTGAAAATTAAAAACTTTAGTAGATAAGGGATATTGAGGGCTTTATGGTGATTAATTATCATAGAAGTGTCTAAAGGCTTGAAAATTTCACCATTTTTTGGGTTTTTTTATCTAGATGTTGATGGAGAAAGAATTTTTGAAATTAGAGTTGTATATCTCCCAATTTACTTGTGTTTATCCATTTTTTGGTGTTTTTAAAGACAAAAAGTTTAAAATCTTTCAAATGATGTTGAGTTTTTGCTAAAAACTAGAGGTATTGACTAGTTTGTGATTTGAATCAATGGGTAAGAGGATTTTTGTGTAAATTCATTATAGTTTTTTTGATATTCAATTTTTTTGGGAAAACTAGGTAAAAAATGATTAGTTTACAACACCTCTTTTTTCCATATTCACAAAAATTGACAGGCAAAAATCTTAGTTTGTGGAGTCACAAGGTTTTGATGATATGTGAATATTAAAATCTTGATCAAATAATGCTTGATAAAGAGTAAATTCATATCATAGGTACCAATGACTATGATAAACATCATCATGAATCTCTTATGTTGTTAAAACTATCAGTAATAGATAATCTAATCTCAAAGGTCATAAATGCAAACATTGCATCAGTTTTATGGATTAGTCTTCTAAATATCAAGCTTCTAAAGTCAGTTGGATATTATATTTGAAGAATTTATTATTTCCCACTAAGATGCAGGAAGGTGGCTCTGACTCTAATTTTTTATTATAGATAAATGATATCAATGACTATTTAAAGGCTATGTAGAAGCCTATTGATAAATAAGATTTGATTGCTTTGGTTATGTAGAATCTTCCACCTTCATTTGAGTCATTTGTGGAGTCCTTGCACATGATTTTTGAGATGCAAACTTTGGACTTTAAAAAATTGTCCACATTGCTATTGTAGAAGGAGAGATGACAAGAGCAGGTAGTTTTGTCTACATATACTTCTACATAAAGTGATTTTGTAGCAAAGACAAAAGAGAAAGGGAAATGGTTGGCACATAGAGATTCTTCAAAAAATAATGTAAGTGATTAGAAGAAAACCAAGTGGAAATGCTTTTATTGCAAGCAACTAGGTCATTATAAGAAAGATTGTCGAAAAAGAAAAGATGACATGGTTAATTCAAACAAGAAATCTAGACATGATATCATTGCCAAAGAAGCAAAAGAAGAGGTATCTATTGAATTTGATTTTATAGCAACACAAGATCAATCAAGTGAGTCATGAAGTTGGTATTTCAACACATGATCTTCATGACACTACATGTGTCACCATGATTGGTAGATAACATTCATTGAGGATAATATTAGTAATGAAACTATTTCCTTAGTTGATGGATGGACACATGACATTAAAGGTTGTGGATATGTACAAATCATTTTAAATAATGAGTACAAATATACATTTACTAATGTCAGATATGTATCAGATATGAATAAAAATATATTGTCCATTAGAAAAATAAACAATTAGTAGTTAAGTTTGAGGGAAATAAATTTAATGTCACTACTCTCAATGATAAACTTGTTGCTATTGGTATAAGGGAAAGAGGTTTGTATAAACTTATATATCCTAAAATAGTATAACAATTTGCTTTAGCAATAGTTGAGTAGTTTATCACTCTCTAGCATGAGAGGTATGGTCATTTGAGTTACCATTATTTATGCATTTTGATTAAAAATAAAATGGTACATGTACTATCATCTATTTAGGAAAATCAAAATGTTTGTGAAGGGTGTCAGTTGGGTAAAAAAGTTATGCAACCATTTCCTACTAATAAAACATGGAGGTAAAATATGTGTTAGATTTGGTACATGCATATCTTCATGGTCCTATGAAAATTAACATTGTATCTGGTGCCCTTTATTTCTTGTTAATTATTTATGACTTCTCTTAGAAAATGTGGGCGTATTTTCGTAAGAAGAAATCAGAGTGTTTTGCTAACTTTGTTGCATGGGAAATACTAGTTGAGAATCACACAGGTAAAAAGGTCAAGAATTTTAGGTTAGATAATGGTGGATAATTTTTCTCTAAACAATTCAATGCATACTACACAAAGGAAGGTATACATATGTAGTATACCACTCCTTACACTCCACAACAGAATAGAGTAGTGAAAATGAGGAACATGACTATTATGGAAATGGCATGGTGTATGGTGCAAAACATGCATGCCCCATTTTGGTACTAGGTATAAGCTATTAACACTATAGTGTTCATCTTGAATAGGAGTCCTTGTAAAGCAATGCAAGATATTACTCCAGAAGAAGCATGGTGAATTAGAAAACTTGATGTAAATGATTTTTTTACTTTTGGTAGTACTATTTTTGTATTAATTCCTAAAGTGAAAATAAGTGGTTTAGATGCAAAGAGTAAAAATTAAATGTTTTTAGGATATAGTGAGAATTCTAAAGCATATAGGTTACTATATATCTCTTCAAATCAAGTAATAGTGCATAGAGATGTCAAAATAGATGAGAAAATTCCTTATTTCTCAAAAGATGGTAAACCTATAGATACTAGTAATCTTTGGATTCCTAAAAATGAATGTGAAGTAAGTACTAGTACTAAAATGGAAAATGACTTAAAAAGGCAAACACCAGAACAATCTAGCTCCATGGTTGGTCCTAGTGAAACAATAGGTTCTTCCACAAGTGAACACAAATGGCCAAAATGGTACTATATCACAATGTAAGATAGTCAGCAAGAGGATCTTCTAGTTTCTTTGGAAGGTATATCCACAAGGTCAGGGAAACAAGTGGTACCAAATCTTGATCAAGTAATTTTCTCTCTCAATTCTAATGTTTCACAAATTCTTGAGCCTAATATATATGCAGATGCCAAAGGAAAGCTAGAATGGGAGTCTGCCATGAAGGTGGAGTATTATGCACTCATTAGGAATGGTACTTGGGTTTTGTTCAAGTTACCTCATAGTAAGAAATCCATTGGTTACAAATGGATTTATAAGGTAAAATTCAAATCTGATGGTTCTTTAGAAAAATATAAAGCTCATCTTGTTACAAAAGGATATGCACAAAAAGAGGGAGTAGATTATGAAGAAACATTTTCTCCTACAGTTAAAATGGCAACATTCAGAATGATTATATCCATTGTTGCTTAGTTTGGTTGGCCAGTGTTTCAGATGGATGTAAAAAGTACTTTTCTAAATGGGGATTTAGAGGAGGAAGTGTACATGACACGACCATAGGGATTCTAAGTGCTAGGTAGGAAACATATGGTTTTTAGGTTAGTGAATTCCTTGTGTGGACTTAAGAAAGCTCCTTGAGCCTAGTACTTAAAAATAGACAAATATCTTAGAGAGTTTGATTTTAAAAGATGTGATGTAGAATTTACTCTCTATGTTAAAATAGTTGGTAATGACATAGTGGTCCTAGTTGTATATGTTGATGATTTTTCCATCACTGGAAGTAATACTCATTTGATTAAATAGGTGAAAGTCAACATCTGTTCTATTTTTGAAATGATTGATCTAGGCATGCTTCAATATTATCTAGGTGTGGAATTTTTATAGTATTAAAATTTTGGGCACTCAATTTTTATATCTCAAACAAAATATGTCAAGTCCTTTTTATATAAATTTAGAATGAATTATTTTAATATAATAGCTACACCTATGGAAGTTGGGAAAAAACTCTCAACTAACACTGATTCACCACTAGTCAATGAAATAATATATTGATAATTAGTAGGTAGTTTGATTTATCTTACTACTACTAGACTAGATTTATGTTTTGCAGTTAGTTATCTTTCTCACTTCATGGCCAAACCTCATGAGTAACATTGGCAAGTTGCAAAGTCTGTTATTAGATATGTCAAAGGTACTCTTGACTTTGGAATTCTATATAAGAAATCTATTGATTTTAAATTAATAGGGTATGCTGATTTAGATTGGGTAGGATCAGTCGATTCTAGAAAGTCTACAATAGGTTATGTATTCACTCTTGGTTTAGGAGCCTTTTCTTAGCAAAGTAAGCTATAAAATATAGTATCATTATCTTCCACTGAAGCAGAGTATAAATTAATTGTTAGTGTAGGTAGAGAATTGATGTGGATTTAATCAGTATTAGAAGATCTTCAACTTGATTCCTCAGTACCTACACCTATCTACTATGAAAACTAGAGTGTTCTAAAGATGGTGAAGAATCCAATATTTTATGTCAGGACAAAGCACATTGAAGTTCACCATCACTACATTTGATAGTTGGTTTCTAATGAAGACTTGTGTCTTTATTATTGCCCCACCTCTGAGCAACTAGCTAATATACTGACTAAATCTTTGTGTAAAGACAAATTTATAAAATTATGAAATAATCTTGGATTTATTTTAGGTTTAGGCATTACGAGAGGGTATTATAATAATTAAGCTTTATGTATTTGGTTATATTGTTATAACCAATATTGTTGTATTGTTACATGGGTTTTGTATTTCATTATTCCCATCAACTCTTTCTTTACCCTACCTCTGGATTTGTAGGTACTTTTTTCTTTCATATATATTAGGATTTTTATGGCTTGAATAATATCATGTATTCTTTTAGATTTCTCTATGTAATCTCTTACACACCTTTCACTAGAATCCTATCATACTCATATAATGGAAACACACCCTCTACATAATATTATTGGTGTGTATCATAATACAGTACCAACTAGGCCTCTTATCAATTTTTAGAATAGGGGATCATTAAAAATGACTCATATTTATACACACTCTTTGTATGATCTTACATTGATCATCATATTATTTACAGTGTCATGGTTGATAATGGGTTAAGGATTAATATGTTTAATATTACACTTATACATCAATTAGGTTATTCAGATCATGATATTTATCTAATAGATATAGTTATTCATGGCTTCATTGGCCATGTGAAAAACTCCATCATGGAGATAGTAATTCCATTGTAAGTTAGACCCACACATGTGGCCACTAGATTCATAGTGGTACCTAGTGCCATCACATTTGACATGTTATTGCATAGTCCTTGGATATAATAGCTTTGATTCATACCATCAACCATACATAGATATCTTAAGCATATACATGCTAATCAAGTTATTATATTTGGGGGACTTCCATATGAGTATCTTTATCTACTCTACATCTAGACACACAATAATCACTAATAATAGTTACATACATTACCATATCTTGGATATCATTTGAACCACTAGTGTAGGTGAGGTCTAATTCTACAACTTTACCACATATACACACCCTCCCATGGATACCTTTATTAGAGACACCCATGTGTCATATAAATGTATAGATTCTATAGAGCCTCTCTTTTCCCCATTCACACCTAGATTAGTGTTATTGAGTCCCCACAACACTCCACATAGAACATCCATGCTAGTTATAACTTCTTACACCAAATGGGTCCCCAATATCCCTATATTTCATACACCAATTCAATTGCCTCCATATATTCATGGACACACTTCATAGTCAGCTTCAACTAAAAATATATAATACATTTAGTTCACAAATCATTGATACTTCCTGGCACACCATGTGCAATCATTCTTCTTTTACTTGATATAGGTCAGCTTGATAGTGAGTCTCTTGTAAGACTCATCAGTTAGCATGTTTTCATATTTTAATTATACATAGTTTCCATTACCTTTCTCCTTGTATATTGTTTCATTTGCATGTTTTTTGTACATATCATATACTTAGAAAACAAAAACCAAAATAATATGTTCAAAAATATTAAAAAAAATCAAATATTTCTTAGAAAATACAAATTTTAGATTATATACATTTCCATGTTTACATTCCTTCTATTTTTTAGGTACTAAATATTTTATCTATTATATTATAGTTAAATTTATCATACATACATGTTTTACTTATTACTTTTGAGTGTTCACATATTACTATAAGACTCAGGTCCTCTACATAGATATAGATTTGCTACTATATACACATTGGGAGAACATACACATATAAAACAATTCAAAATTACTATATTATCTTGTTTGGGCATCATACATAATTTTTGGCTTACTATATTATATATCTATAATCCACACCATAGATTTATTATTGATTATATCTCAATATTAATCATCCTATATTACACTAAATTTTTACCAACTAATACTACTATAGACTCAATGTATGTACACCTTTGATCTTATAAGGATTTGTACCACATGCTTATGTACACTTTTATTTATTACTTTACTAGTTTAGATTTTATTGTGTCTCTTTGCTTCTACATATACTTGAGGGCATTCGAATATGCTATTATTCTATGGCTCTAGGCCAATCCTTTCATTGTGTGTATACTTTGGACATATGCACATGTCCTTACATATGTTTCTTGATTGTGTATATAGACATTTGAACATGTCCTTCCATGTGGATCTAAGATAATCTTGATTGATCTTTGTTTATGTGGACATTTAAAAATGTCCTTGTATGTGCGCTCTTTCTCAAACTTAGTGACATGTTTCCATGTCTCTTTTATTTTGGCTCCTTGGCATACTTTGTGTGCCTCATGTGTTTGTATGTATGCTTTCATGTATGTGTTATGGCCATGACATTTTTCTCTTAATTTTTACATTCACATCTAGTTACAATGCCATGATGGTCCTCATGAATCTCCTTTCTTCCTTGGGTTCTTTAATGGACATCATGCACCATCCCCTAGATAGTTTAATTAGATTATATTCAGATTTTTTGTTCATATACATACATTTTTATGTCTATCTTAACAACCTTGTGAATTATGTATCTAACATACATCATACATTTCCAACTTATGTTTAGACTATTATACATTTTTATGTCATGTATACACATTATATTGGTTCATCACATAGATATCATATATTTTTAGTTTAACACACATGATGCATAGATTTTATTTTAAGGATAGTTATTGTATAATTTCAACAAATCCCCTCAAAATAGGGAGCATTCACATGGGTTTGTCATAGAGACCAGGCCATCCTAATGAACTTAGAATATTATTTTTAGCACATAAACATAGATTATAGAGCTCAAACTCAAGAAAACATAATGAAACATAGTCACAAATAGATCAATCTCAATTTCCCTAAAAAATAACACTTTTGGAAAATAACATATTACATTTATATAATTGAAGTGTGTTATAGTCAACCCACTATGTTATTTTTTAGTAGCCTTAAACACAAAAGTTTTTAGAATTATCAAAGAGGTATAATAGTTATAGTTTAGATTTGCACAATTTCAGTCATAGATTATTAGATGTGTTTAGTATATACTTAGTTTTTACTTGAGATTACATAGGTTTGATCAAATTAGGGGCATCATGCATGGCATGCCCACTCCCATTTCAGTTTCAAATAAGTAGAGGAATATATTACTATGACTCATTCTAGAATTCATATACATAGATATCATAATTGGGGGCATGCCCATGACATGTTATTTCCATATGTTTAGTTTGAAACTAGTTCTCTCAGATGGAATGATAAATCCATGTCATTTTCCATATTGAATAATCTAGACACCACATGTACTAATTTTGAATTATAATTGTACTAGATTGATGCCTCATTCTATCTACATCAATTGGCATTCTTATTTATCCTAGAATCATTTTAACATTTCAAAGTTTCCATGTGGCCTAGATCCATCTTACATAGTTTTAGTTACATCACATAGTTTTAGCTTTAGATGCATCTACTACACAAGGGTGGGTAATGATGGAGTCAAGGAAAAATTGAGTTCATGATCCACCCATACATGAGGATTGGGAATACAATCAAACCAATATAATCTATTCATCATTTTATCACCATCTACACACACAGGATGTCACCAAGTTTTTACATTAGTTTGTGTAACTATTAAGGTGGATTCGTTAATTTCCTCTTTATATAATCTATTTACTAAGTTTTTTCTTTGATTCTAATGTTTCTTAAGTAAGGAATAATTCATACATGTTTCATTCATAGGACACAAAATGGATCATAGTTTGTAAACTCAGATCCACATTCATAGGCTTCACCTCTTATATAAGTCTAAGTACATCTCTTTTTACTTTATCCTAGGAATTTCAATTTTATTCCTCTCTATAGTAAATTTGGGGGGAATGTAATCATCTAAAATTTCATTTAATGAAATGATTTTCACTTGATACCATCATATCCCTAGCTTAGACTTAAACTTATCTTAGGTCCTATTTTGAGACTTTTCTAGCTTATATCTACACTCAACCCATGCTTATACTAAAATACACATTGATCCATCTCCTAGTCATCTTATACCCTTTCACAGATGTGATATCCACTTAGACATTATCATAACCCCTTTGGTATATAGCATAATGTGCTACTAGAAAAGGGGATAACATTATTATCCCTTGGCTTTTTTACACCCAAAAAATATTTTCCCATTCCCCAAAGCATCCTTGGGTCAACCAAGACTCATTTCATGTCTCAACAAGAATCAAAACACTATATAAAGTCCACTCTCATTCATTTGAACAAGCTCAAAATTTTTTGTGTAAATTAATGTCATTGATCCTATTTACCCTTATTTTTGCATACGTCTATCTAAAGTATCCTAGATCTTAGTTTTAATTAGATTTTTAGTTTCAATTCGAAATCAAATAATTCAAAATGAAATTCATACTTAGGTATACTAGCATCACTCTCACTTTCACCAAAACTTAAATTAGGAGAACTACATTAGCCTTGATCCCCTTTCAAGGTTTTGGTATGTAGGTAATGATCAGTATGTGGGGGTTTGAGATCACATCTAGCTTACCCTATCAACTTCACTCTTCTTACACTTGTGTTTGTCAAAACCCTAACAAGTATGGAGGCTTAGGTTTCCCTAGTGAAATTAGTCAAAAATAAGTATAGATTATGATTTATGCCTTGGTCATGCAAGCACAAGCTTCTTAGAATAGAGAAAAGGTTTTCCCTAAGCTTCATTATTTTATCTACATAGGGTTAATAAAATAACACATAAGGTCATTAGCGTAGTGTGTTATTGTTAAATAGGGTTGCACTACTATCTAGGGAGGGTTATGACACTTGTTTCTAGATTATGACACTTTGCCCTATTCTTACATCAATTTTTGGCCTACCATTTGTCTATTTCAGTCCTATTGTCTAGCTAAGTATCTCCTTTGTAGTTCATTACTATTTATAAGCTAAGAAAACAAATCAATTATTGTATAAATTAGTGGTTTTTGAAATTATAATATTTTATTCCTTGATTTATACACTCAACTCTTTGTCTACCTAGGGTATTACATTAATTTTCAAAATAGTTAAATTAGAAAATTGTCTTGTAGAGTCATGGATTCATTATAAGGAATCCTTTTAGCCTAGATCTTGATTCAATCTTTGATATATTTAAAACCACAACAATATATCATAAATCACCTTTATTCAAGGGGGTTATTGAGTCTTTATAGGTCCTTTTCAAGGTAAGTATATTCTAACCATATCTCTTTAATTTAATAAATAGAAGTTTCATAATTACTTGGTTAATGAATGCATTTCTCCTTGGTTAAGCTTTATCTACACTTATAATTAGTGTGGCTATAGGATTTATTAAGCTATCATCTATACACTATAGGTAGCCTAGGCCCCCATTTACATACCATGGCTCCTTACCCATTTTTATATGTGTTTAACCCTTCTCATTTACTTATATTACTTATTTATAATATTATATTACTTAAAAACAAATATATAGTTAGAGTTGATTCATTATGTTATTAGATTAGAGGATTTTGAACCCTTTCCTTTGACATTGTGTTATATTTTCTCTTCTTACTAGGTTTTTAAATCCATTTGGTCAGATCTTGAATCGTAAAGTATCATTTGGATCTCTTTGATTAACCTTATCAAAATTCATATCTCTATAGATAGGATAGTTTCAAGTTGATTGTAGCCCATTGTATACACTTTTATCTTGAATGAGGCAATACAATTATTAAGAAACCATGTGAACTTAGTGGTAATTATTAAATTATTGTCTGATGTGAATAGATCTATCATATTTGCTTCCTTGAATATTTTTAAAATGTCTTCCCTAATGCTATTTAATGGTGAAAATTGCAAAATTTAAATTTAATTAATCTTATTCTAATGAATTCCCATTGTTGAATATGAAATTCTAGCATAACTTTATATCATTCATTTTAATGAGTCTAATAGTAGATAACATACACCATTTTACCACATGTGCAATTACATCCACTTTATTATCCATTATGGTGATCTCAAAAAAGTAATTTAGAATATTGTGAATAATAGGTCATTCTTTACTTTATCATCCTTGACATTTATAAGATAATAAGAGTGTATTTTATGATTTCTCAACTTTGGCCCTTGATTTTGGATTCTACTTCCAATTTTCTAGATTTTACCTTTATTCCCCTAACTAGTTTCTATGTAATTTGATTGGTCAACTTCACTATTGATTTAGGGTATTCCTCAAACTCTTCACCACTACTATAATAATCTAGGGTCTTGACTATATTTTTACTTTGTATTTTCATATTTTATTCAAAGATAATGATTTTGATTATGTTTCATAGAGAGCAGAGGCTCCATCATGGGTAAAATTTCTTATATTCATTATTTTCAATTCCCTATGGTTTTATAAAACTTAAATTTAACCTTAGTTTCATCTTGAAAGATCATTTTAATTATTTATACTTTCACCAAATGAATTTTTTTGAATTGAATAAATTTTTTATCCTTTCCTTTCTCTTATTTAGTCACTATGAGTGTTTTAGGGGATATATACAAAGTTTGAGATATGAATGAAATGGGAGTAATCGCATGGATAATTTTGATTGGAGATGATGAAGTGTCACAAAAATTGGGAATATGTGAAGTAATGGGGATGAATATGAGAATGAATTATTTTTTTAGAATTCACAAGGACCTCTAATATTGGTGATATGTAAATCATAGTAGTAGGTCTTATAGGAGTAAACTTTGTTGTATTAGGAACCACTACAAGAAATATATAAATGGGATAAGTTTTCATAGATAAATTTTTTCCAAGTGTCTCCATAAATTCATGAGTATGAGTGATGGGATCCTTAAAAGCATATAATTGTATCATTTTAAATTCTAAAGAAGTTTGACCAATTTTCCTATTAGTATATTTTTTTAAAATAAGTGAAGGAGGAGTAGACATAGTTGCACTATAAATTAAAATGTCAAAAGGATAATAATGATAACAATAGTAACTAACTAAATATAATTAGATATAATAATGTTCTCAACATTCTATGTAATTTATTTAGAAATGTCCCCCACAAGTTGAGTACTTGGTCAAAATTTGGAAAATCTAAACTATCTAATATAGCCATGTGTGATCCTTGGTGGCAAAGAATCATTAATAAAAATATGGGGCCTCACTTAATTAACTCTACTATTGGAATATGAAGAAATACCAAAATTGGTGATAATATGGATTGTATCCACTAAAATAGCCAATGTCATAAAATTAAATAAAGTGGGAGGGGACCTTATTGAAGATTTAAAAAATACTTGATAAACTAAAATGAAATAAGAAATACTAACAAAATACTTAAGATAAAAAAATAATAAAAAAGCTATACACACAATATTATATATTAGATTATTTCACCCAAGAAAACAATTTTGAGCAAAAAATCCCAAGACTATATCTCTTCTTTTAGGATTCCAAATCAAATTTTTACCTTCCTATTATCTTGGCATGCCTCTTTTTAGTAATCATCTTTCAGTTTCAATGTGGAATCCATTAATTGAGAATTTTCAAAGAAATATTGTAGGCTAGAAAGGTAATATTTTATCTCAAGTAGGGAAGGTTTTGTTAATCAAAAGTGTGTTTCAAATTCAACATGTATATCTTCTTTCACTTTTTAGTTTTCCCAAGTGCATTGAGGATAAGTTAAAAATTATTCAATGGAACTTTATTTGGTTTAGTACTAAAGAGATAAATAGATTTCATATCCTTGCCTAGAACAAAGTTTGTACTAAAAAAATAAGGTGGCCTTGGCCTAAGGAACTTGTAGATGATGAACAAAGTCCTTAGATTTGTCAAAAAATACCTCTGAGCTAAAATTATGCCTTTAAAATACTTATAGGGTCATGACCCATTGAACATTCTTGTATAAGATCAATTTGTATGTGGATCCCATTTTTGTAATTTTTTTATTTCTAATAGGTGTTTGATTTACACTGGTTCTAAATAGCAAATTGGAAATGGTCACAAGGTGGATTTTTGGAAATAATTGTGGGTCTTTGATCATCCTCTTAGTAATCTGAGACTTGGTAGAATTTATAAGAGGGTATTCACAACAAGTATGGTCATAAAGTTTAAGATTATTGGAAGGTGGTGAAAGGTGCCAAATTCTATAAAATGTTGATTTTAGATAACATTAACCAAGAGGATTCTTTGAGGTTATCTAATTTGAAAATTTTATTGAGAAAATTTCATATACCTTTCAATAATAGAGAGGATCAACTTGTATGGAAGGAGACTTTCAATGGTCATTACAAAGTAAAATTAGGGTATGATTTATTGGGATAGAATTTTGATGGCATCTAAAATTGGGAGATTTTATGGGGAAAATCTCTTATACCTAAAATAAATTTCTTTTTTTGGGTTGTAGTTCAAAATAGAGTACTTACCATGGAAAATTTAATAAAAAGAGGATGTGTTTTAAGTAATAGATGTGTCCTTTGTGAAAAGGACAATGAATTTGTATCCCATGTGCTTGTGGATTGAACTTTCTCAAAAGAAATTTGGAGTTATTTTATTCTTAAATTTAATGTCTATTAGGTGTAGGCAAAATCTTTTTTGGAAGTATGTTAGTCATGGGAGTACCCCTTTCAAAATTCCCTTCTCAAGAAAATATAAAAAATTTCTTTGCCTCATATCATTTGAGGAATTTGGGGAGAGCACAACAATAGGATATTTAGAGATAAGAAATTTAATAGCAAAGTAATATCCAAAAGGATATTTTAAATCATCGTGGAAAACTACAACATTGAGCCTAATAAGAAAGGTAAAGGCTTCTTCTTATTTGAACAAATACCTAATCTTAACTAGAAAATTGACACCTCTAGGTTGTCTAATCTTGATCCCAAATATGAGATTATAAAATTAACTAAATGGAAACCCCCTCCTTTAGGCTGGCTAAATATCAAATTTGATGGAGCTTCAAAAGGGAATCCAAGCCCAGCTAGAGGAGGTGGTATTCTAAGAAATCATCAGGGAAACTTAGTGGCAACTTATGTTGGAGATATGGGTGTTAATTATAATCACTTGGTTGAAGCACTTGTATCTCTATGGGGGATTAAATTGGTGAAATAATTAGGAGTGAAGAAACTAATAATATATGGATATTCTCTTATTATTTTTAATTTTCTATCCAAGAAAAATATCACTAGCTTGTCTACTAAACAAGTAATAAATGAACCAATATCCATTCAAGACTCCTTACATCAAGTCCTTATTAAACACATATTTTTATGAAAACACTATAGTGGACTGGTTTGCAAATAATGGAGTGGCCTCATTGGGTCAGAATTTTTGGATAGATTCTGAAGAGATTCCTAAGCACCTTGTCCAAAGGATAATGAGTGAAGGTTTACCTAATGAATATTTCATATGAGGAATTAGGGAACCCTCTAAAGTCTAGGGGAGGAGATATTAGGAACTTAGTATTAATTTTTACCATTATATTTTAATGGTTTGGTTATCCTTTTTCAATCTTATTGAGAATATTATAGACTCAATGTTGCATCTATTAGACTGCTCTAATATCAAAAGTAGCAAAAAAGATAGCCATGGGGTGTGTTGGGGAGAATGCATTTCAGATTTGGGAAAGACTTTTCTTCCCCTACTTAGGAATTATTGTGACCATAATGGGATTACCAAATATAATTTAACCTAAATTAACATAAGAAGTAAAGAAGAATGATATAATTTGGGAAGCTTTGTGAGTTGGGGGACTTGTAGGGTTCATGGAAAAAATATAAGGGCATGGTAGGCATATATAGACTCTTTTCACTAATGCTTGGGAAAAAAATATTAATATTAATGGGGTAACTTTGGAAATAATGGAGGATCTGATTGCACATGTAACATGTTTGGCAATTGAGGAAACAAAAATCTTCAAATCTGCTAGCAACTATAAAAGAGATAAGGAGATATTTTTGGAGGAAGGGGAAACTTTGGAAATGCTACATAATGGATTCGATCGTGAATCACTGTACATGCCTTATAGAGAGGTCACCTTTCAAATGATTCAATATATCACTCTCAAAAGTAGGATTAACATTTTTATATGGAGTTGTTCATGTTATTCTATTATTTTAGACATGACATTCCATTCAAGCTCCCTTTTTACATCCTTCATTTGCTTGAAGTCTCTTTCTTAAAGTATAGGAATGGAAAATACCTGACTCTCAACATGAAGGGGTATTTTTTATAATTCATTAGTACTTCAAGGGTATGAATCATATCAATATGAATATCACTCATTCTTATAAGAAATATGTGGAGGAAAAACTAGTGGAAATTAGGAATATTAAGAAGGTGTGGATTAAAAACCCTGACAACACTAGTAGGAATATAGAGGTCATTTCATCTAAGAGCCCAATTTAAAAGCATCTAAAGTTATAGAGGTGAAACCTAATAAGCTAAAATATAATATCAAAAAATGTCTGAATATTTATACTAGGACCTCTATGGTCATCCCAAGAAAGAAGGGTAAAATAGGTTGATCTGTGGGTGACTCCATTTTAGTTGAAGATGACAGGGTTGAGCCTAGAGATGATTATAATCAAGAAGATCTAGGTGATATGTCTTCTCAACCAAAGCCTCATGAATATAAGAAAGGGAAGTCTAGAGATGATTCTAAGTAAAAATATAATCCTCCCTCTAATAATTAACAACAAGATCTTTATGAGAATTTTAACAATCTATTTAGTTCCCTAAAAGGCAAGGAAAATATAGACAAGATTATTGAGGAATTAGACCTAAAAAAGTCCACCATGTGCTAGTTTATGATAGAATTGATGAACCTTAAAATAAAAGTCAAGTTTTTATAGTAGGATAATGATAAATTGACCAAACCACAACTAATAAGGAGGAGAATCAAGAGTTGTAGAGCCTCCAATTTAGGGTGGACATGTTAGAGAATGAGAATGAGAATGAGAAGCTCAAAAATAACATAAGTTTCTTAGTAAATTTCAACAAGGCAACCATGAATGAGGGAATTCATAATGTTGAGAAACTCAGATCTCACCATTGAGAGTTATTTGACCCAAAGACTATTGGAAAAGGGAAAGGTAAATATGTTTAATGTAGTAAGTGATAGAAAGACATAGATAATGAAAAATTGTTGTTTCAAATTGATTCTAGTCTTAAAAGTATGAAAATTTTCTAGGAGGACATCATGAGGAACTACACATGGATTAGGATCAGGTTTCTTCTTTGTGGTCTTTTTGTTTATCTTTTATTGTATTTGGGTTGTGTTTTGGCTTTTTAGGACCTATTTTGTCAAGGTCTTTCTTTTTCTCTTTAGTAGACCTATGTTCCTCTTTTGATTGTAATTATCCTAGAGTTTGGGGACTTTAGTTCAAAAAAATCCCCCTTTAACCTCAATAAAAAAATGATCACATTACTTGTGTGTGAAAAATAAATAAAATAGAGACCTAAATGCAAAAATAATCATTTTGCATTTGAATTCCCTAGCTCTCCCCTTGATTTTGTGATCATGTTTTACTTAGAATACTCTAGAGAGTGATAAGAAGTTGCTAGATTCATCCCATAGACCTATTGATTGATGATTCCACCATGTAGAAGAGTTAAGTTATCAAAATCTTCCCTATTTAACCTTAATTTTTCATAATTTTCATCATATAATCTTGGTTTTTAATTTTAATTTGTTTTTTTAACAACCTATCATGCTAACCCTCCCAACCCTCCATAGAACCCTCTGATTTCTCCTCCTAACCCTCCACAAAAACCTATTATTCCTCCTATCCCTCCTATAGTTCCCAAAAATTCCCTGGCAATCAAGATGTTTTTATTAATAAAATTATGGGAAACAAACTTGAAATTAAAGAGTTAATTAACAAAATGAGGTATCCTAGTTTGACTAATGCCCACTGCACCCAATTTGTCAATTCCCTACAGACCTTATTAGGTCAAATTGACTCTATAATGAGTCAAATTAAATAATGGACCTCATATAAGGATACTTTTAGGGAATATTATATTGAAAATCTATTATCCTTTCAAGACAATAATTTAGATATTTCAAAAGCCAATATTTGTGCCCTATTCATCAACCCAACCACCAATGCCCCATTTCCCATAATCGCTAAGCATTTTACTATCCATCACTATGTATATAACTTAATCATGACCAATTTTTAGGATTGATGGTGGATGGTATTTAAATATACACCATGTAAAAACCATGAGGTCCCATTATGTTTTTTGAGGAAACTCTACTATGAGTTTGTCCTCAACCAGATTCCCAATTATTTTGATTTTAGTGAGTTTTAGGGCCTAGGAAAAGACTTTGCATAAGATCAACCAAGTATACATCATGTACCAAATTAGCTTGCATGAATCCATAGCCAAAAACCTCTTGATCTTGAGATCCCCTATATGGTTCGATAGGTCATGGAGATAGACACTCTCTATGCTCTTATTTCACTCACTGATACACTTGTTCAACATATAAGTAGGCTTTCATAGAGTGATGCTATAAATACACCATAGGCTACCCAAACTCAACCCAAACCTTATAGCTCAAGTGGATATATGTACATAAGACCTTATGATGATGATGGCATTAGTGGTTTAGATGTTTTATATCATATTCTTATGAGTGATGAATTTTTGGCATGCACATTTGGTGTGAAAACATTAGTCACCACATAGATGCAGGTATATTTTATATAAATGTCATGTCAAATTTAAGTTATATTTACAAATTTAATTTATAAGATAAAAATCAATTTACATATAAATTTAATATAATGTCATTTTTTATGTCGTATAAGGTGACAGTTCCTTCATCATCACAATTAGCATTTACACCATTTGATTTATCCTGACCATTATTTATACATTCAGATCCAACTACTGGGCCATCCATGAATTCATCTAACTCTATTAATATGACACAATTTACCTATTTAGAGGTAAAAATTATTTACATATATGTTTTTCTCTTTACATATGTTAGGACTATAGTTGCTTACATATATGTTTTTCTGTTTGCATCTAATTTGATTCTCTTCTAAAAAATTAATGCAAATTGAAAACATAAAATTCATGAATGGTATTATGGTGTACCATGATTCCTTAAGAGTAGCATCCTATAATTCTCTTACACTAGTGTATTATGTTTAAAATTTTATACTTTATTCCTAATGACAACCAAAATTATCCTAAGATATAGACTACATTTCATTGGCTCATCCTGTATGTATCCCATGTACTAAAGGAAGGTTAAAAAACATGCATTATATTCCTTTTATGTATTTGCATTTTTATATAGGTTATGGAATGCATTTACTCTATCATTTAAGCAGATATCTAATAAGAAGTGTTGTCTTTCCTTTAATGTCACCCAAGTGACTGTGGGCATATCTAAATTCACAATTATTTCTTGATAGTCCTAACACAATGCTACTTCATCTAAAAGTTGTAAAATAAATAACATTTCCATACTATTTACTAAAAAATATATTATCCCAAATCACCTTTTCATACCTATTATCCAAGCGTTATCTTACCTAACAAAGATTCATCCATTGAATTTAAGACCCTTTTCACTTTATTTAGTTTGTGGTCAATTCCATCCAAGATTTTATGTGGGTCACCATTGTCATGAGCTCCCCTAGTGGATGATATTCCATGTAATATATTGGTATCTCTCTCTTTCTAAACATGATGTTCATAATCACACTCATGGAATGATTTTATCCTATTCCTTAATTTTTCCCTATAGGCAGCTTATCATTGAGTTCACTTAGCACTACATGTATTTCCAAGTTAATGGGTATCACAATTATAACCTCTTCTCTATCTATAAAATATTCCCTAAGTAGCACAACTTCAATATAAAGTTTTTTCTCTTTTCCTAATATAGTTTAATCATGGTTGATATTTTATACCTACAATTAAAAGAGAAAAAATATGGTCATGTTAATTTTATGATGATAAATCATTCTAATAAGAAATCCTACTTTTTTCAACATAGCGTAATATATAAAGCATGGTTGGTTGAAAAGGCCAAAATTTTTGAACCATGTTTTGATATAAACATGTAGTACGCTCATGTGTTACTCAAAATCTAGTTACAAAACTTTTATTATTGAAAAATAAAACATGATAACATAATAATATAGAGTTACACATGTTCACATACTAATATTGTTTTCATAATCAAATTAATGAGTGGGATAGTTGTGTTACAATTATATTTAGTCACTAATTAAGGATGTAGATGTTGTATTTGTATCTTCTACCCATTACCCATATAATAAATTTTCTCTTTCTATTACTTGAGGTCAATACACTATTTTACAAGAAATCTATTGCATGATTGCAGGGATAGGACATTATTTATGAAGAAAATATGAAGCACAGTTTGCCATAAAATATTTGAAGCTTCCTTATGAATATACACCATTTTCCTAGTAGAAGTTAGCTTAGAAGTGATAATATCCTATTAAATTGGAGTCTCATTCATATACCTCTTTCCTAAAGACTTTTCTAATAATTCAAACTAAAATTAATATGACCATATTGCATCTAAAACCATAAGGACACAAACTTGACATGACTTCACATGTTGCATAAATACCTCCTCATCTTTGATATGGGTAAATGTAAAAAATCCCTTTTCTCTCTTTCTCATATATATTTGTGCACCAACATTTGTATAAGATCCATGTGTGTGTGTCTATTTTATATATATATATATATAGGGTAAATGTGACATTTATGATTATAGTAGTTCCTCATTATTTGTTAGAGATGCTTGTTTAAGTAGATTGGTGTGGGATATTTATTGCACATGCCTACCATTCTATATATATATATATATATATATATATATATAATGGTAGGCATGTGCAATAAATATCCCACACCAATCTACTTAAACAAGCATCTCTAACAAATAATGAGGAACTACTATAATCATAAATGTCACACCCAATACATACATCCTTGTGATTAGGCTAATATTTATCATGTGTCAAAACCCTATATATATATATATATAATGGTAGGCATGTGCAATAAATATCCCACACCAATCTACTTAAACAAGCATCTCTAACAAATAATGAGGAACTACTATAATCATAAATGTCACGCCCAACACATACATCCTTGTAATTAGGCTAATATTTATCATGTGTCAAAACCCACCCATTGGTTGCCCAAATCATTTCTCAAAAAGAGGAGATGATTGTCAAGCATGCCTACTCTTTAATCTTCTTCCTTGAAAAGTGATAATAAGATCAAATGACCTTGTAAGACCATATAAAAAGGAAGTAGTTACGAGGTTCCTACCTAAGTTAAACCCCTATTTTTAGATAATTAATAAATTAATAACCAATATATTCCAACATGTAATATAATATAAATTGAAGATCTTGACCCAATTATATTTATATTTATCAATGAAAAAAAATAAACTAGTATATTATATATTTCCTTTCACTAATCCTCTAATTTTGGTTTTCATATAAGGTTATTACTCTAACACTTTAATAGATGTCTTATCAATTTAGGTCTAAGTGTATTTTCATATGCATGTTTGTCCTCTTCTTTCCTATAATGTGTCATTACATTCATGTACTTATATAGATAGATCTTTTATATACAAGTGACTTTATTGATCATTTTGGTTTCCATATATAAGATTTGATACTTTATATAAAACTAAGTGAGACCTTGTTTACATGAACAATTTATGGATGGTACTGACACTCCTCTCTCTCTATGAGATGAGATAGACATAGGAATTTCTACTAAAATGTCATTTGTATAGGCATTGACATAGGTATATATTAGTTCTTTTAATTTTGAATTGTAAAAATAGACATGTTTTAATAATTTTAGTACATGTACTTGGGGCAAATATAACTTATGTAAATGTATTATATATGCAAAGTTGTCCTATGATAGTTGATAGTCCCATTTAGATGGTGATCAGGGCAACTTCTCATGTTCTTCCTGTATTTGAATGCCTATTCAAATAGATAAGCCTACTATTATTTTTTTTGAGCATGAAAAATACATTAAGCAGGATCATGAGCTTGTAGTAAGTGCACACATTTAAATGATTTTTTATTATAGTTTAAAATTAATTTATTAACAATTATTTGAATGTATTTTATGTTAATTTCATAATAATTCTTGTATTTAAATAGAATCGATTACAAGATAGATATGAGTGTAGGACCTAAAGTTAGACCTTGGAGCAATCCAAGGCATTAGAGGGGTCTCCATCTACTAGCAGGGCATCCTAGGGAAATTATTCTTCGAGGAAGGCAAAGAGAGGGAGGCTATTTGATGAATAAGATGTCTTACACATGAGATGTACTTTTTTATATTCCTATATAGTAATTGATGCATTTTTGGCAATATATATATATATATGACATTCAGCCAACATTAGATATTATGTTGGTATATTTAATTTTTTGTATTCCAATCATGGCAATCTATGTATTATTGACATTGGACACATGTGCCTATATTGTATGCCTATTATGGAAATGTATCTAATTTATATTTAGTTTTTAGTTCATTGTGTGTTATTATACAATTTTATTTTGATCTTCCAAATTATTATCTATTGGATCTCAGATTTAATATTGTACACACAAATGAGAATTAAATAATTATTCTTTTTAATGTTATAAATTTTAGATCTCCCATATTTATTTAAATTAAATTTTTTATTTCATTATGTGTAGTGGAAATTACTAATGACACTCTTATCAATTAGTCATAATTGCCTTATTTTCTTTATTTTTGCATAGGATTTATTCTTCTATCATAGGTCTCAAGGAATCAGTCTTCTATCATAGATGTTCTTACATGGTCAAATCACACCTACCTTAACCTATTACAAGTGCTTAAACACACTTCAACAACCAAATCCATTATCAATATATATAGGTCTTATATATAAAACTTCATTCTCAATCTATATATCATTATCTACATCAAATTCATACTCCCTTCATGAGAAACAACCATTACTTTCATATTGGACTGTCATATGCAAAAAAGGGTATATGGGTATATGTCTTACTCATTTCTCTATAGGTCTATATAGGTTCAACACATTCAAAACTAATATCATGATGACTCACAACTTACCAACCTATTGGAATCACTACAAGATCCCCTCCTTGAATGTGACCTATAGTCACTTCTTGGTTACCACCTATAGTCATTCATCCACCTGCAACCTTACACAAATGACAACATATTAATGGCCTCAAAGACCTTCAAGGATAACATGAAACTAATTCAATTCACATAAATTTAATTGAGAATCCATAAAAAGTTACTTTTTATTTCAATATGTTAATAGGTTAATTACCACCTAATAGGTCAATAGGTCAAAGTTGTCAACATTGTCAAAATTGTCAAAGCTGTCAAAATTGTCAAATTTGTCAAAGTTGTCAAAATTGTCAAAGTTGTCAAAGTTGTCAAAATTATCAAAGTTTTCCAAGTTTTCAATAGGTAAATTACTCAATACCACCTAATAGGTCAATATTTTAATTACTCAATACCACCTAATAGGTCAATAGGTTAATAGGTCAAAGTTGTCAAAATTGTCAAAGTTGTCAAAGTTATCAAAGTTGTCAATAGGTAAATAGTTCAATAGGTCAATTAATAAATACCACCTAATAGGTAAATAGTTCAAAGTTGTCAAAGTTTTCAAAATTTTCAAATTTTTCAAAGTTTTCAAATTTTTCAAAGTTATTAAAATTGTCAAAGTTGTCAAAGTTGTTAATAGGTCAATAGGTCAAAGTTGTCAAAATTTTCAAAATTATCAAAGTTGTAAAAGTTATCAAAAATTTAAAAGTTTTCAATAGGTCAATAGGTCAAATTTATCAAAATTTTCAAAGTTTTCAAAGTCTTCAAAATTGTCAATGTTGTCAAAATTGTCAAAGTTGTCAAAATTGTCAAAATTGTCAAAGTTGTCAAATTTCAAGTTATGGTTACAACACTTTGGTTCCAATGCTTCCTAAGTGAAAACTAAAACTACCAACACATCTAATGGGGAAGGATAATTTCTAGTGATAAGTTCTTGGCCTCACATTAGTCTTGATCGATAAACCCACCACCTATTCTAACCTTACGAACACCCTTCCCAATACAAGAAAAATGCAAGTTTTTAGCCTAAGTTCAAACATGCATAAAACAAAAAAATGTAAGTCATTTCTATGAAAAATCAGATCCCTAATTTACCTATTTAATCCATCTAGTGACACCTTAGAAAACTTAGGTGGAATATTTTATATCAATCCATTAGACAAGTTGCAATGAGGGGTCCAACAATACAAGTTTTTATCAGTGAACAAGCAACTTTTAAAGCTCCAACTGACATTTCTACCTTCAAGACATCCACATATGGATATATATATTTGATCACATATAGATAGGTAAATTACATTTTTTCACACTGTAGTGACATTAGAATCCACCTAAAAGTACATTTCCACTAACGTTCTAGAGAGCAGAAACACTGATAATAAAATTTATCAAAGTTCAAGTTCTGGTTATAGAACTCTAGTTTTGATGCTTCCTAAGTTAAAAATAACACCAAAAACACCTCTAAGTGGGTATATGATGTATATTACTATGTTATTGGCCTTCCATCAGGCCTAATCAACAAACCCCACCACCTATTCTAACCTTAAGAACACCCTTCCCAATATAAAAAAATGCAATTTTAAAGCCTAAGTTAAAACATGCATAAAATGAAAACTATAAGTCATTTTTGTGAACCATAAAATAATTAATGTACCTTTTTAATCTCTCTAATCCTACCCTAGATAACTCAAGTGGAAGCTTCATGATCAATTTGTTAGACAAGTTGTAGTGAGGGGTCCAAAAATGTAAGTTTTTATTAGTGAACAAGCAACTTATCAATCTCCAACTGGAATTTCTACCTATGGGACCTCCACCTATAAATATATCACTTTTATCATATCTATATAGTTAAATTACATGCTATAACATTACCATAATCTTTTAATCCACCTAAAATTGCATTTTCACTACCATTCTGGAGAGCACAAACACTGACAACAAATGTTGTCAAAGTTTAAGTTATGGTTATAAAACTCTACTTATGATACATCTTGAGTGAAAAATGACACTACCAACACTTTTTTTGGGTGTATAACATTTAGTACCAGGTTTTTTGCCTCCTATTAGGCTCTAACTACAAACCCACAACCCATTCTAGCCTCAAGAACACCCTTCCCAATACAAGAAAAATGCATTTTTTTAGCCTAAGTTCAAACATGCATAAAATGAAAATTGTATGTCATTTCCATGAACCATCATATCCATTATGTACCTATTTAATCCCTATAATCTCACCCAAGATCACTTAGGTGGAAGCTTTGACATCAATCCATTAGAAAAGTTATAGTGAGGGGTCCAAAAATGCAAGTTTTATCAGTAAACAAGCAACTTCTCAAGCTCCAACTAGCATTTATACCTCTAGGACCTCCACCTATGAATATATCAATTTTGTCACATATAGATAGGAAAATTAATTGTTATAATACTAACACGACATTTGAATCCACCCAAAATTGCATTTTCACTACCGTTCTAAAGAGCGAAAACACTGACAATTAATGTTGTCAAAATTTAAGTTATGATTGCAAAAATCTACTTCTAATGCTTCTTGAGTGAAAATTGACACCTCCAACACATTTAGGGGGTGGATAATGTCTATGAATAGGTTATTGGCCTCCCATCAGCCCTAATCGACAAACCCACCACCCATTTTGGCCTCAAGAACACTCTTCCCAATAAAAAAATTGCATTTTTTAGCCTAAGTTCAAATACTCATAAAACGTAAGCTTCTCTTAGCTTCAAGAATATAGAATTATTTACTGACAGTGCTAAACATGTGAATGTGGAAGATTATCTATCACCACTAACCTACAAAAAATTGTTAGTAAGAAATTAAAAATGAAAATTATTCATGTACTACCTAGAAAATAAAAAAAACATTTGGTAAAATTGATTGCATCTACTTTTAAAAAACCAACATAGATCTCCATATTTCAATCCAATGAACCACTAAGATCTTATATAACCTTGATAGTATCAAGAATAGCTTCATGTTCAGACTCTCAAACTTTCCATAGCTTCTTATTTAATGGTCTCCCATGATATTTTTATAATTGAATATTCATTGAAAGAATCAAATTTGAATAGTGTAGTATCTTCTTGTGCATTTCAAAATCTTCAAACAACCATTGATTGGAATTTTTTATAGGATATCATCAAAACCAATTTCTAGTGACTACCATTAATCCAATGGGATAGTCAATGTTTTCTCCATCTATAATTATGGAAGTAAATTTTTAATTTCTCTCTACATATTGACACAAGTAGTAATTAGTTCCTTCTTCATTATCTTCATCTGCAATAACTTTAAAAACATTCCCTATATCACAAAAAAATCATTTTTAACAATAATATGAAGATATATTTAATGAGAATAAATTATACATAATGAAAAATATTCTACCTAGCTATACTAGATCAAATACATGGTCAAAGTCATCTAATGATGTCATATTTTTAAGTTGCAATGCTATTAGAACCTAATATGTGTTGATTGGAATTAGAGCTTTGGAACTTCAATAATCCACCTACTCTTGTGACTCACACTCATTTCAAACAAAGTCCATGCATGTAGAATATAAACATGCCAAGTATCTCGTATGAATACTCCAAGAACTTACATTTGAGCTACGAACTGAGTGGAGGTTATTTAAACCTGTTAGAGTCTTACAATCTTCATACTTTGCCAAAAAAATTTCCTCCATTAACTATAAATTCTTATGAATAGTATAATTTGGTTTAGTATCATGACACATGTTCTCATTACACCATTCAACCATAATTTTTGCATCTATCAAATGAACACCCTCTTCAAATTTTTACTCCTCCCTTGTAATAGATCTTTTTACACATGCTACATCACCATCATGCTCCCATTTTCCATGGCCAGCCTTGGTGAAACTCTAAATGTGTTATAAAATAATGGTAATGTGCACCCTACTCAACCAATAAAACATCCATGAATTTTTGAGTTATGATGTGAAATTGTCTAACCAAATGTAATGTTGATTGAAAGTAATGTTCTTATAACTTAGCTATTTATATAAATTCTAAAAACAACCTTGCACATACTCTAAAAAATGTGATCTATCATTTCTAATATATAAATGGTACTCCCTTAATATTTTACTTTTTTGCTTTGTACTCTCAGGTGCATACATGAATGCTATATGAACGAATATAGAAACTTGTGATGAGTTGTAATATTGTAATTGAACTTCCATTTAGGGTTTGAATGTGTAATTATTAGTAAAATAAACTAATAAAAAAATGGAACCAAGTGGGAATGTATCCTTTCATATATTGAAATGTTCATCCAACCATCTATCCCTATGCATGTGCTTTACATAGTCATAAATAATCTTTTCCCTAAATTTAACCAAAAATTTAGAAATAAGTATCTTTTTTGTAACAAGCTCACACCTTTCAGATTCTTTGCCCTCTTTTACTTAGTAAGAAACTGATTTATACTTATTTAAACCAACTAATTCCTATCCAATTTCACTTTTAATCTCCTCATGGATATATTTTTTAAAATTTGGAAATCCACCACAAATTTTACAATTTACATTTAAACATGATTTGTTGAAAAATAGTTTCCCATCAACTCTTTTACAAAAGATAATTATAATAAATTACTAGGCTGATTTTGGTGGTAATTCAATGCCACGATCTTGAAAAATTTTAATATGCAAAGTAAAACAAATATGGTGAAAAAAATCATAGTGCATTTAAAATTCAACATGTTGCCTACAATAACAAGTGGTGTGTGTGTGATTTATTTTATCATAAAAAGGTTTTGCCATCTCAAAATATCTTTGACAAATAGAAATTTGTGGATGTTTTTCCAAAAATTTAGAGTATAATTGTGTTTGAGTCATCTATAATAAATTTTTAATATGTGATTTATGGTTATGAGAACCAACTCTTTTTTTACAACATCTCTTGCATTAGGTGAAACTCTTGTATTGTATTTCCAAAATTGAGTAACTCTTTGAGATTATTGACTATAACTTTATCCTTTTGTGGAAGTCTACCAGAGAATGCCTAGAGCTCATTGGTATTAGGTTCATTAAATATTTCATGTATTTTAATTGCTTTCATTAATGTTTTTCTATTTATATCAAGTGTTTGGCTTATATTTGAAATCAATAATGTTTCCTTGTTTTAGCACTTATTGCACAAGTTATCATTATACATTAGGTAGAATTATAATCTTCATTGCATGATCTCAAGCCTATAGTATGATATGCATCATGTATATTTTCAACATTTTCATTATTTTTATCATCCATCTTATATGTTTGTAGTCCAAATGTGTACATTATAGGTCTCATCTTAATCAATTTTATTAATGAAATAAATAATTGACATCTTTGACTATCATACTCTAAATTATAAAAGAAATTATCCCAAATTTGTTGAGCCAGTCTTCTTGAATGGTGATCAGACATTTTTTTATGCATTGGTTTTAAAATATTTTCATCGACTTCAATTAAGTACTTGTATTTTCTACGCATAATTCTTGGAGGTCTTGTTAATGGTGGAATTTATTGAGAGGGTGTTTCAAAACTATTATTACTTTCATTGTTTAGAGGTGGGATGACATTTTATTCATTGTTAATTTCTTCATTATATGTTTATATGAAAATTTCTTGCTGGTTAATTTCATCATTATTTATTTCCATCAAATTTTATTCATTCATGGGGGGTGAAGCATCATACATAGAATCATCATCAACAAAATTGAAAAATTGGAACTTCAAATGTGAACTTCTAACATTAACTAATTCATTAATTTCAATTTCATTATGGTAAATTTCATTATTATTTATTTAATTATGGATAATTTCAACATTAATCAATTAATTATAGTTAATTTAATCATTTCTTAATTCATTATCATCAATTGGCTCATTATCTATGGCATTTGGTTCATCGGGATGAGGGTTTATACCTTGTTTGCCATGAAGTTTTCACATTTATAACTTGTGTTTCTCTCTCAAATATTATAATTTCTCTAGTGTTTTATTCTTCAAAACTTCCTCTTCCTCTTTGAACATGATCCAAAACCCATCAGAAGGGATAATTGACATATTTTTAAAGGTGGGGTTAAGTACATAGGTACATAAATATCATAGAAGTATGGAGAGAATGTTTGTGGGCTAAAAATAGCCATTGATAAGTGAGCTTAATCTAAAATAATAATAATGAGATCATTTATATAATGCAATCATGTTATATAACATGCTCATTTTATGTGTTCTATAATGTCCTAGCCCATCCAACCCATTGAGAATATTATATCAATAATAAAATGATTGTGTTATGTAATAACATGATCACGTTATTATCAATATAAGATTTTGGGTTGGTAATTGGTAATGAGGACTGATTGTTACCTATGTTAAGAATAACACAATTGTGTTATTAAATAATTTTATTGCATTATACTTAATATAGATAAGGGTTTATGGATTGGGGATTTAGGCATTAGTGCATAGGGTTTATGGATTAGGGATTATAATTTATGTTTTATGGATTAGGGACTACAATTTATGTTTTAGGGTTTAGGGATCAGGGATTAGGGCATGTAGGGTTTGGGTTTAAGGGTGTATATAAGTTCTAATCTCTATATTCCATGTGTGAACCTAGTTTTTACTATAAAGGATGTTAATTGGGACTAAATTGATTGGTAAATAGGGAAAGTTTTTGGTTTAAAATTTAGGGTATAGTGTTCATGGCTTAGGTTTAGGGTACATATGGTTAATATCTAGATTGGTAAGTTTTAAAGGCTTTAGAAATAGGTTTAAAAAGTTTATTTTATGACATATTTTAATAAAATCAGTTATATCGTAAGGCATGTATGTGTGTGGCATGTAGTGGGAATAAGGGCACCATGCTTACAATTTATGTTTTAGGGATTAAGGAATGAGGTTTAAGTTTAAGGACCTATATATTAATTTTTCTAATCACTCTATACTATGTCAACCTAATAATTACTATACAAAAGATGTTAATTGGGACTAAATCGATTAGTATTTATAGTTAAAACTTATGGTTTACAATTTAGGGTATAATACTTAGGTTATCATGTAGATTGAGTGAATTAGTCAAATGGGGCAATTAGTCATCTGATTTAGGCCAAATTGAGCCCTATGAATTTAATTCTTAGCCTATAAATGATGTTAATTTTGGATAAAATGATTGGTTTAAGGTTTAAAGATTTTATATTTATGGTTTAAAGTTTAGGTATTAGGAACTTTAAGGATTAGGTCTTAGGGTATAGGTTTTAGGGTATATTTATACAATCATGTAGGTAATTTGGGGTAAATTTGGTAGCATTAAACCTATATCTATGAGTAAATAATGTGAATTTGGGATCAATTATCCCCCCACATCATCATAAATTAAGCCTATAAAGTCAATTATGGTAACATTTGAGTGATGCATTTTTAACCAAGTTCAACCCTATGAACCTAATTCTTACTATATATATAAGATGCTAATTAGGGATAAATTTATTGGTTTAGTGCCTATAATTTAAAGGGTTTGGGGTTTATGGCTTATAGATAAGGGTCTAATATAAATGGTATAGGGTTTATAGGGTGCAAATTAAATGGTACATGGTAACTTAGGGTTTAAAATATTAGATATAGGGTCCAATTACTAAGGTAACTAAATAACATTTGAACTCCTTATGACACCTATTTATGACTTGATTACCTTCATATTTGAGTTTATGATAAAATTAGGGTCAATTATTCCATGTACATTCTGCATACATGTTATACCATTAATTGAGCCATAAATTTAGTTTAGGAGCTCAATTTTGCCTATATCACATAGAATATTGCACAGATTAACTAATTAGATCAATCTATGATAGAAGATCAATATTTTAATTTTACCCCAAATCATATATTACTATTGAAGGGGTTTAAATTGGCCTCAAATGCCTCCTCAATTAAAAGAATCAACTAGATCTTCCTTTTTGGTTAATTAGGTTTAAGGGGCTAGAAATAGCCCTAATTTACTTTAGATTCATAGCTAGATTGGTATTCCAAAGGCTTTAGCCATAGGTTTAAAAAGTGCATTTTATGACATCTCATGATAAAATTAGTTATATCATAAGATATGTATGTTTTTGGAATATAGTGGGAATTAAGGCATAGGGAGCTCTTACAGTTTATGTTTTAGGGATTAGGGATTAGGGCATAAGGTTTCTAAATTTTAAGGACATGTATATATTAGTGTATAATCGCTATATATTCCATGTGTTCAAACCTATTCTTACTACAAAGGATGTTAATTGGGACTAAATTTAAGTTGGTAAATAGGGAAAGTTATGGTTTACAATTTAGGGTTTAGTGTTTAGGTTTTATGGTTTACAACTTCTAGGTTTTAATGTATATACATGTTTTAAGGTATATAGGGTCAATCACAAAGATAATTGAGGACAATTTAAATCACTTGGACCCATTTGTGACTATACAATGTGTTTTTGGGTTGTCATTATACCATGTATGTCATCATTCAAATTGAGTGAATTAGACAAATAGGGAAATTGGTCATGTGATTTAGGCCAACCTAATCCCTATGAACTAAATGATGTTAATTTGGGCTAAAATGATTGGTTCAAGGTTTAAAGATTTTATATTTATGGTTTAGAGTTTAGGAATTAGGGCTTAAAGTATGAGTTTTAGGGTATATAAGGTACAATCATGATGGTGATTAGGTTAAATTTGAGCTCCCTAAATGTATATCTATGAGTAAATAATGTGAATTTGGGATCAAATATCCCACACATCATCACAAATTGAGCCTATGAAGTCAATTGTGGTAATGATTAATGTAATTTTAACCAAGTTTAAATCCTTGTGAGCCTAATTATTACTATATATAAAGGATGTTAATTAGGGATAAATTGATCCTAGGGGCATACTAAGGCTCAATGTAAGGAATTTCATCCATATGATATCAATTGGGGATCTAAGTGCTCACCATATTAAAAAAATAAATATTTTTTTCAATTTGATATGTAATTTGGTCCAAAGGAGCTATGATCAAGGAATTACATTCATATATAATTGAAATTGGGGCTTACTTGGCCCTGATTGCATACCATATTAAACCAATCAAGTATTTGGTTATATATAATACATAATTGGGGCCAATCAAGGCTAGCCCAAGGACTTGTGCCAACATAATTTTAATTAGAAACATAATTTAACACCTTATTCAAATAATTGAGTATTTTATTGAATTTGATATGAAATTAGGACCAATTAAACCCTCTGTAAGGAATTACATCCATCTAATAACAATTTTTATTTTGATTGTGCACCAAATTCAATATAAAGAATATTTGGTTCAATATGATATATGAAATTTAGTCCAAATAATCCTTCTATAATAAATTTCATCCTTCTACTATCAATAATGGGCTCTATTGGTCCCAAATACATAACATATTAAATCATCCAAGTATTTAGTTCATTTAAATATGAAATTATGGCCAACCAAGGCTCATTCAAGTAATTGTTCATACATCTAATGTCAATTACAACTTCGTTGGCCCTGATTGTAAACTATATCTAGATAATCATGCATTTGGTTTTATCTTATACATAATTGGGGACAACTGAGCCCTATGAAAGTAATTTTGTCCATATAATGTTCTAATTGGGTTCTATTAACCCTGATTGCACACCATATTGAAATAATTGAGTATTTAGGTTCAATATGATATGAAATTGGGGTCACTCAATCCCCAAGCAAGGAATTAAATCCATATAATGTCATTTTGGGATCTAATTAAACCATGTTAAATCAATTGATATTTTTTTCAATACTATACATAATTGAGGACAACCAAGTCCTATGTAAAAAACTACTTTTACCTGGAATATCAATCAAGGCATTTTTCACCCCATGCAACAAATTATGTCCATATAATGTCCATTGTGATCATTTTTTCATAATTACACATCATATTTAACCAATTGAGTATTTTATTTATTATAATCTATAATTAATAATAATTGGTCCTCGTATAAGGAATTCCTTCAATATAATGTCAATTAGGGATTCAATAACACAACATATTAAACTAATTGAATATTTAGTTTAATCTAATACACAATTAGGGTTAAGTGAGCCCTGAGAAAGGAATTATGTCCATATTATGTCAATTGGGTCTCTATTTTCACACCATATTATAGAAAAACAAAGTATTTAGTTTAATTTTATATGTAATTGGGGCCATCCAAGCTCCATGCAAGAAAATGTGTCCATATAATGTCAATTTGGGATCTATTGGCCTGATTGCACACCATATTGGGATCAAAGGAATAATAAATTAATTTATAGGTTAATACATCTCCAATTATCACTCAATAGTATCAATTATTGATAATAATAACATTGGTCCCAAACAACAATCTTAATCAACCAATATTTTATCTTAAGTCTACTAGGCCTAATGTCTCCTATTTGGGTTTTAGTGTGTTAACAATATATAATGTGATTGTGTTATTAACATGATCACATTATTAAATACCATGATTGCATTATTAACTATGTTAATAATGTGATCATTTTATTAACATGATCATGGTATTTGAATTTAAATTCAATTCCTGCACCTTTTGGATTAGAAATGGCTTGGATTCCTAAGCCAAAGGCTTCAATTGTCAATGTACAACTAATTTTTGAAAGGTCTGAAAATTAAAAAACAAATTTCAACTTTTATTTCAAAATACACTAAGAATTTCAACATGAAAATTCAAAACCTTGATACCATCATGACGAGCATGCTCTCCTCTTTCCAAAAATATGATTTTTATAATTTCTAGACAAATTTAAAGTTTTAAACTATATTTTTTTCTAACTATGCCTTTTTTAGGCCACTACATGCTGCAAACATAAATGCCTATACATGTTCATTTAATTTATATTTCATTTATCCAAGTGAGAAATAAATTATATGGTGACCAAGTACACCTAGTTCTACATATATAAAAAAAATGATTTTCATTTTTTTTGACATAGTTAGGCATGTTGCACAAATAACTATCCATTTTTTTTTATCAATTTTAGGATCTATTTACTTGAAACATTCATAAAAAAGTATTCATTGAAAAAATACAAAAAATATAGGTGACATGCTAGAATATTTTATCTAAATTTCCCCCCCAAAGGGTTTTAAATAATATTAAACATTGCTAAAAAATGGTGCATGTCACGACTGTCTATCTATTATGTTTTATAAAAAAATAGGAATTACTATTCAAATTTTAGATGTTTGACCTAGTTATTCTTAACCATTTTTAAAAAATTAATTTTTTGGAAACTAGACTTGAAATTCTACATTTCATGTTTTTACACCATCTTCAAATTTGGAGTGTAGATATCTCAAATTATCTACAAAAGTTTAGATTTATGAAATTTCAAAAAAATCATGTCCACTAGTAGGCCACTTTTTGTCCCCAAAATTTGTGCACTTACCTACATGATAAATTTTATGTCTATTACAAAACATTACATGCATAAATATACCAATATCACTAATATATGAGACTATAGACATGTCCTCATTTTCATCTATTTTAAGACACTATTTAGTAGATAAATTTTGATCAATAAGAAAGGGAATACTAAAAGGATTACTTTCCTAAATATTAAACCTTTTTAATATCATATCAGTTTACTTATTTTTATTTAACCATAGTTTCCTATTTACCCAATCCCTTTTAATTTTCATTCCCAAAATATATTCTTTGGCATGAAGATCATATAAAATTAAAATGATAATTGATAGTTAACTTAGCTAATCACGGCATCTATATATAATACTATGATAATAAATATTTCACCTTCCTTTTGAAAAACCACATGGATCATCTTTATTTATTCCAAGTCCATGTCCCAACACATACATGTCAAATTTTTGGTTTCACATTCTTGGTGATTGATTCAAGATATACAAAGATTTTTTTAGCCTACACACAAAATCCTTATTTCTATTTATCTAAAATATTTATGGTTGAATCATTTATATTTCCTCCTCAAGATCACCAAGTATATTTTTTTTATTTTCATCAATTTGTTTTATTTATAAATGAAAACAACAACAGTAGCTATAAAAAATCTAATTGAATGTAATTTTAAAATAGGAGAAAAATCTAACCAAAATCAATTCCCTCTACTTGAGAGATTCCATTTTCTACTAGGTGAGATTTATACTTTTCCATTATCCCATTTACACTATGTATCTTCTTAAATACCCATTTTCAATTAACATGTTTTCTTTTAGGATGTAATTTCACTAAGTCCCACGTCTAATTTTTATCTAGGGACTCCTTTTTTCCTTCTATAACATTATGTATGCATGGGCTAGGATTATCCTACAACTATCCTATCTAAATAAACTCACTCTTAGATAAAATTTATCAAATATATCCTATTATACTTAGATTTTTAGGGTAATAAACAATTGAATCCATAAATATAGAAAAGGTAACTTAAAATGAAAGGATCAAGAGAAAAGGATCCAAATCCTAAGCCTATAACATAAATATGTTTCTCTCACTCTACCTCTTATGAAAGTAATTTATTTCATGTAATCAATGTAAATGATTAATGTAACTAAAATAATGTAAACTAAGGGTAAGGTTTATAATGGTTTTAATTAGTAAGGTGCCATGATCAACCAATTTGGGTCTAAGAAAACTAAAATGGGATATGAAAAGTATAAAAAATCATATAACCACACCAATATGAGGTGTAGAGAGAACCTAGACAAGGATACACACACATTCATTCACTAAGTAACATGCACCATCTATCTACTAATTAAATAAAGGAAATAATATAGGGTTAGAAATACTTACCTCAGAGTGAACCCATTGAGAATCAATCTCCCCCTTGCTCAAGTAGATATTTGAAAGAGATTTTATGGGTTGAATAATTTAATTTGTTCAAAAAAGACTTAAGATATCCTCAACTAGGATTCCCAAGACTATGACACCTCCTTAGTTCAACTTATTCTATTTATATTCAAAGACAACCATAAGACAATCTTATTCAAGATAAGGTTATAGACATGTTTAACCCTAAAATGGAATCTATATTAGTTCCATGTAGATTGTTAAAGGTGCATATAGAAATGAAATGGTAAAAGGTTGATAATCATTTCTATAGTAGGCCAATTAGATGCTAAACTTAGATATAATCATACACTAAATTTATTATGCTAATATATTCTAAATATTGAAATTATAACTATGCTAGATATAAAAATGATAGAAAAGTGAGGTAATTAGCTTGTCCTGATGATAATTGTATTTCTATATATAGAATAAGATGAAAGTAGGTTAGAAAGAGATTTTGGAATAGTCATCAGATTCTAGTTCTAATACTTCTGGTTCTATGGATAATAATATCAGCCTAATATGGTTGCATCAACACTAATGTTTGGGTTCAATGTTAGTGTCATATATAAAATATTTGTTGAAACAGGATGTGACCACATAGATGATCATGGATTTTGCTTCACTTCATTCTAGTGCCTTCGAATCTAGGTCATGGATAGTCACTCCTTGTGAATTTTTAAAAACTCTAGCTTTCCATCTTCAATTTGAATTTTGGGGGAAATTAGTTAGTGGGCACATGGTCTTGAGCTAACTCCAATGACCCCTCTATCAAAAGAAGTTTCCTGCATAGCCAATACTCTAAAGAGGGCCTTAAACTGATGTAGTTCTCCCCTACATGTTAGCTTGTGTGTGAATCATATAATATTGATGTGTAATCCCTATATTTGTTATGAAAATAGGTAATATTTGTTCAATTAAATGCTTGATAGAGTGATTTTGATAAATGCCTTGGTATCTTTGGTATTTTTTAGGTGTTGTTAGGTATTTATAGGTGAAGAATGAATGAGGGTTTATCTTGTATTTATATCAATACCTTTAGAGTAATAAATCACATTAAATAATTTAGGATGACCATTAGGATGTGTTTCATTTTCAAATTGGATGAATTTATGGTCTTGGACACTTGCATAAGGACATGATAGTAATGTTAATGCTACTATCTAACCCATATGTTAGTGTCTAGGGACTAGGAGAATAGGTATAGGTTCATAAATTTTAAATATAGAAGTTAAATATATTTTAAGAATTCTAGGAAAGATAGTAAACTTAGGGCAAAAATATAAGGTTGGTCAAACTAAGAGATACATGCAAAGGGGCACAAAGATAGAGAAAATGTGAGACTTGGGAAAGTGATAAAGGTAGATAAATAATAGGAATAGACAAGGTCTAAGTTATCTAAGTGCACAAGACTGAGGTGTTAAATAATCAAAAAATATTGTCACTCGTAACTTTTAAATATAGAAGATTAGTATATTTTAAGAATTCTAGGAAAGATAGTATAATTGGGTCAACAATATAAGGTTGGTCAGACTAAGAGATATAGGCAAAGGGGCACAAATATAGGGCACATGTGGGACTTGAAATTTTGATAAAGGTAGATAAGTAATAGGAATAGATAAGGTCTAATTTTTCTAAGTGTACAAGACTAAGGTGTTATATAATCAAAAAACATTATCTACATTTACCTCCCTTTAATATAGTAATTAAATTTCTATTTTAAAAGAAAGGAATGTGTAATTAGGTGTGTGTGTACACCTTGTCTTTGTGTGTGCAAAAATTGAATGATTTTTTGGTGACTGACCTATAAAAAAGATCATGTTATAGTATAAAACTAGTGCATATAATCTTGATTAAAATTACTTGAAATTGAAAGATCAAGGTTTAGGAGTACACATGTGTGTCAATGTAACAACCTTACCTATTGGAAAGTTATTTTCAAAAATATGTATCACTAGAAGGATCTAAAATTGATATCAAGATAGATATAGATAAATCTTTAAAGTGTATATATCTGAGGAGATAGAGAGATAGATTGTAATGCACATTCCCCCAACTTTGGATAAAAAGTGAATTGCCACCTAACAGTTGAGATTAGCTCAAATGTGCAAACCAATGATAATTATTACCTGGTGAGGATAGATGTTAAATTCTAAACCAAAAAATTGGAAAGATTGATTTTATCACCTTAACCATACCAAAAATTAAACCAAATACTACAATATATTGGCTTAATAAAAGTTGGTAAAATTCCACAGGGTATGATTACGAAAATGTTTATGATATGGTAATAGTCCATAAAAGAGTTATAGAATCTGAAACTGATTAATTATAACCTAGTGAGGATAGATGTTCAATTACAAACCAAAAAATTGGAAATATTGATTGATTTTATCACCTCAACCATACCAAAAATTGAACAAACCACCGCAATAGATTGGCTTAATAAAAGTTCATAAAAGTCTATAGGGTATGATTATAAAAATGCTATGATATGGTAATAGTCCATAAAAGAGTTATAGAATCTAAAACTGATTTGTATTTTGTAATATTAGGCACATGTTACCTATCATATGCACTTTAGATATTTCTAATGTTGATATTGTGAATAAAAATAGTACCAATGTATATAATTCTACCATAACTATGAATTTGAATCATATAATTGTGTGTTTTGGCCAATTTAGATAACTATGTAAGTGTGGAGAACATGCTTCTAAATCATGTCCACACTATATATGTAGAAGTATGAAAAATAATATAAGTACCAATGTGGAGTACATATTTACAAAACATACCCCACTATAAACTAGAGATGTTTAATATTGAATAGGTGTAAATATTATGCTTATAAAACATGTTCCCACTAAATCTAAGAATTTTGAATGTTTGGAAGCCATACCCATATGACATGCCCCCACTAAATCTAAAAATTTATATAAGTACCATATGTTGAATTATTTTTGAGAACATGCTTCCAAAGCATGTCCCCACTGAATCTATAAATTGACATAAGTTGATGTATTGAATGTGTGTGGAGACCATGCTTCTAAAGCATGACCCCACTAAATTTAGAAACTATGCCAAGTGTAGATAACATGCCTTTATGACATGTTACCACTAATATTCCCCAACTTAAGGTGATGAAAAGATAGTAACTAGTAGTTATCTCACCTCCAAAGGATAAGACAATTGTATACTCTATGAATATAACCATGTAGTATATATGAGGAACATGTTTAGGTAGATATAGCATTGAATTACATAAGACCAATGTGATCATATGTAAGCCTAATATGAATGATGAATATCATGGAAATATCTATATAGTAATAGTACAAGATCAAAAATTAAAAAGAACACACAGAAGACCACTCAAAATCAATTTAAAAGGTAATAGTCCAAGGAGACCACATATAAGGGGCATGTTCAAATGCCACATAGGTAAAGGGACATGACTTAGTAAAATGTACATAAAGGTAGTGATTACATATTAAAATATCCTTAAAAAAACAATGACATATGAAAATGTCAATGAAAGCATACATAGGCATGGGGAATGCAAGAAAAGGATCATATTCAAAATATTGAATAAGGAATACAAGACACTCCAAGAAGTACATAAATTAAAGCAGAAGTAACTAATATAAACATGTCATAGTAGCCCATGGATCCAATGTGTTCATAAAATATGTCAAATGTATAGTTTTATTAAGTACCCTTTGTAAGATATAATCATGGATAGTAGGCATATGTATGTACATATGTAAGCTCAAACATTTTAATGTAAAGTGATCATTGAATCATATGACCTATGTGTATCAAGACCAAATAAGTGTATGACCCTAATGTCCATATGACATGAGTAGAGGGAAAGCTCACCATCTAAAATAGTAATGTATCACTTATTTATGTATGCATGTATCACACTCAAGTAGAAGTGTGACACATATGTGTATGTAGGATTAACTGAGTATGTCATCCATCAATATCGAAGTAACACATGGAGCCAAGGAGATAATATAACATGTAAGTGCTGAAAGTGTTTTTGGAGTTTTGAATGTTTTTAATTTTTTTAGTATTTTTGGTTTTTTTAATAGGAAATATCATCCTCTGATTCCATCCAATGGATGGCTACAACTATGTATCCAATGTGAATCTAGCATAATACCCAAGGTATGTTTCCAAGGAGTATGTATAGGTGTAATATTAATCACTGTGGTATCAATGGTTCTCTACATATGTAAAATAGGACTCTTTGTTCATGAAGTAATAGTAAGCATAATAGGATTAGGCATTTTTAGAATAGTAAGCATAATAAGATTAGGCATTTTTAGAATCCATTATTGAGTATTGTGTGGTTTCTTTAGTATAGCAATAGTATGTACATTTTGTGGTGTTCTAGATATCTAACCATGGTGTGTAGTATAATATGGGGATTCCGTCATCCATTGTATGTGTTTTATGTAATGGTCTCTCAAGTACTAGTTACCAAGTAAAGGGGATCACTTATTTCTTACCCTTTTATAGTGAATGAGCCTTAGTAGGATTGATGGTTAGTTTTCTAGGTATAATTTTCTTTTGTTCAAGAGGATGTTCATATAAAATTCTATAAATTGTAATTACCTAATTGGCATGAATGTATTTTACACACCCATGCACTATATAAGGTACTACTCAAAGAGTGTATATCCAAGGTCTTCCCAATAACATATCAAAGATGCATGTGGAAGGGATAACTAAAAGGTAGTAACCATATGTGTGATACCAACCTATAAAGGTACATCAATCTCACCAAGAACCTTCTGGGAGGTCCCATCGAATGTTCTAATTGATATGGTAGATGGGTGTAATTCATGATGAATCTAACGAAATTTGTAAGTAATTTCATGATCAAAATGTTTTCACTTATACCATTATCAATCATAACACTATATATGGAGTGTTTATTAAGGTATGCTCTAATTAATAGAGAATGAATATGTGATTCATCATCCTTAGTTTTAATACTATCAAAAGTAATATAGGGTTTTTGAACCATAGGAGGTATATGCCATGTGTAAGTACCAATAAACCCATCTAGTGGGTGTCCATAATATGATGAAGGAGGATGTGTATTATATGCAATTTTGACTTAATGTTCCTTCTTATAATGGTCTTATAGAATATTGTTAAATATTTTCTATTTATGGTGATACCTAGGTTGTGAACTTCATTCCTTTATAATATCCTCAAATATAAGTTTTTGGGCATTGATAACATCTTGGATCTTGTATTCTAGCTAAATCATATGATTGTAAAATGTGTTGGTCCTTGATGATAATCAAAATAATCATTCAAATCATATCTTTTGGGTATAGGTCAATTCATATCAACCTTGATAGGATAAGGGAGAGATATAAGATAGCACTCTAGTAACCATAGGAGTAATGATGATGGGGAATCAAGTAAACATGTAAATTATCTCCTTGGTGTATTAGATAATACAAGGAAATTATGCTATTGTGAAACTATGTTAACCATGGTGGTTATTTCATTTTTAGGCTCAAGAGTTTTTACCATGTAACTTGGTCTCATTCTAAATTTGTTACTAGATGTGGATGCAACTAGTGTGTTTACAACATACTTGATCTTATTTAATGACATCAGCTTCATTTCACATTTTCATACAACATGGCATAAGCCATCAAAAGATTTGAACTTCTTAAAAATAATGGAATCCTCTAAAGGATAAATCATATTTTAGTTGAATATATATTGCAACATTTTGTCTACCATAATATTTGTCATTTTGGTTATCATTTTCTTATATCCCAAGACATATTAATTAATATGTTCATTGGCTCCTTATTTTATTTTGGCAATTTGGGCATAGAATTTTTTTTTTATAAATGTTACTATAAAAGTGTTTTAATAATTGGTTTACAATAGGTTTTAATGATTTGACAAATTGGATAGGTAAATCATAAAACCACCTTAAATCATAGTCCTTGAGGCTTCTTGGAAATAATTTGGTCAAAAGTTTATCATTGGAATCATAGTCAAGACATGCAACATAAAATGTTCAAATATGTTGTTCAAGATCACCCTTACCATCATAAAATGTGATCTTAGGTGTAATAAATATATTTTGTAAGGATTTTAAATATATTTCAATTACAAGAGGGACATATTGTGAATCAATGGCATTAGGGGATTTTAAAACATTTTTTTCAATGTTTGTAATCATCTTCCAAGTTAATTATAACTTGAAAGAAATATTGAACTATAGTCCCAATGGGATATAAATTATAAACTTGAGTAGTCATCAAAGGATATTAAAACATGTTTTGATCATTAATAGGCAATAAAACTAGTGTTTATGTTGAAATAATAGGTAATTCCATGATATATGTATCAATAGTAGTTTCATGGAATAAAGGTTTAAACACATAATTTTTGCCCTCACTAGATGTATTTAATTTTAATGTGTTCAAGGGGAGGGATGTTTCCACTATAGTTTTGGAATTTATTGCTTCGAGTATAGTTTTTAATATTTCATCAATATCTTCAAGGTTTTTTTAATATGTTTTCACAAAACAATGCAATTGCATGCACCTAATCATGGTTTACTTGTTCATTTTAATTTATTTCAAGGTTTTCATTATCATAATATTATTGATGATAACCCTATCAATATTTTTTCATTATCAACATGGGTACATCATGATCCAAGGTATGAGATCCTTCATTATTTTGAGACATATTAGAGGGTTTGAGGGGAATCTCAATATGTTTAATAGGCACACCTCCAAATCTAGGGCTATGTCTATATTGAAATAAAATAGTAAAAGTAAGAAATTAAAAAGTATAACAATTTGAAACCCTAACTAGTTTGAAACCATAAAAATCAAAAAATAATTGCATTCACATGGATTGAGTTCACCAAATGTTTAACCCTAAATAGAATCTAGATTAGTGTTATCTAGATTATCAAAGGGGCATATAGAAATGAAATGGCACAAGGGTGATAATCAAATCTATATTAGTCTAATTAGATTTTAAACTTAGATATAAGCATACACTAAATTTATCATGTTGAGATAATTGAAATATGAAAAAAACTATGATAGATATATAGATGATAAAGAAGTGAAGTATTTAGCTTGTTATAATGTTAATGGAGTTATATATTTGAAATAGATTGAAATTAAGATGGAAGGAGATTATAGAATAGTCATCAAATTCTGTTTCTAATACTTCTAGCTCTTTGGATAACAATGTTAGCTTAGAATTATGAATTCAATACTACTATATGGGTTCAAAGCTAGTTTCATGTACAAAATATTTGATAAAATAGGATTTGACCACATGGATTCTTCTAGGTTTTCTTTGTTCTGGTGTATTTAAATCTAGGTCATGGATAGTCACTCCTTGTGAAATGGAAAAAACCCTAGCTTTCCATCTTCAATGTGAACTTGGGGAAAATGGGTTAGTGGAAATATGGTATCGATATAACCCCAATGACCCCTCTATTAAAGGATATTTTCTACATATCCAATACTATGAATAGGGACTCATACTAGTGTAGTTCTCTCCTATGTTTTGTCTTGTGTGTGAATCATATAAAGTGTGCAAAGTAAGTACAATAATGACCTAAATTTTAACTTAGAAATTTAGACTCTTGGGATACTCCTTTATTAGTTTAGACATGTAGATGTGTAGTCTCTATAACTAGTATGAAAATAGGGATGCTTTGTTTAATTGAATGCTTGATAGAGTGATTTTGATAAGTGCATTGGTATCTTTAGTATTTTTATATGTTTGTATAGGTATTCATAGGTTAGGAATGAATGAGGGTTGATATTTTATTTATATCAATCCATTTGGAGTAATAAATCACATTAAATCACTTGGTCAAAAATTGGGATACATTTAATTTGTAAATTGGATAACTTTAGGTCACTAGACACCTACACGAGGAGATGATAGTAATTTCATTATTATTATTTGACCTAGACATTAGTATCTAGGGAATAGGAGAATAGGCACAAGTTCATAACTTTTAGAGATAAAATATAATTACATTTTAAGCATTTTAGGTAAGATAAAATACCCAGATTATGAATATAAGACTGGTCTAACTAGGAGATATAGGCAAAAGGACACAAAGATAGAACATATGTGAGACTAACAAAATCAATAAATGTAGATAACTGAGAGGAATAACCAAGGTCTAATTTTATGAAGTCTACAAGATTAAGGTGTTATATAATTATAAAATATCATCTACAAGACTAAAAACTCCTCTAAATATGCCTTAGGGTAAAAGTGTGAGATAAATGAAAGTGAGTAGAGTTTATATGATATGTTTGGAATAAAAAATGACCCCTATATATTGATCTGATACCCTAAATCAACCATAAACACTAAGTTGATGGTATTGACCAAGTTGATATAGTTGAAATATGTCAGCTACCACATAATGGTATCAACCTAGTAAATACTATAAAAATGTTACAATATAGGCTCAGAACTACATTGGGCTGCCTAATACAATACATGAATGGAAAAGACACTATATATATGGTATCTAGTTTGTCAATGTGGTGGAATATAATGAAAACTAATACAACTAAAAATGATATGATGGAAGGAGGTGAATGGTGAGACCATCTAAAGAAACTAGACTAGTAGTAAGAAATTATGTAATCATGATATAATAGAAACATCTCTCACAAAGCACCATGAGCTTACCCACCCCTTTCATAGTGCACCCTTTAAGGTGTACACTCATGGAGATTGATGATCGATAAGTAAATGCAAGAGAAAATGGATAAATGACAAAGTAAAAAATATCATGTATACATGTGCCCCATATAAAACACATCACGTGTCACCATAGTATAACATGGAATGTTGCTTTAGGAAATAACATAGAAACAAAAAAATAAAATTGAAATGAAATGCCAAAATAATTGAAAGTAAATAAAATGGAAATATGTAAATTCACTTTTTTTTTTATCATATAAAATAATATATGTCACATGTGATAGAATGCACTCAACATGTGGAACAAGATACCTAAAAAAATTATAAAAATATTATGTTAACACCTAAAAATATCTATCTCACCATGATTATAAGTCTTCTTTTATTTCATGGAAAGGACCTAAATAAATAGATATATGGGGAAAATTGAATCTCATGGTGAGTAATAAATTTTTTTGCAATGATGGTGGTTTATAACACTATCAACAAGGAATTCATGCCTTAGCTATCATAGAAAATCAAGGAATCCCTCAAATCCATTGGTGATTAGTAGTAATATCAAGATGATACCATCATTTAGGTGGTAGGTGTTGTCCCCCAAAAATATCACTCATGTTTGGGACAACCTTTGAACTATTTTGGTCCTATAGACCAAAATTATCTCTTCCCTTTTCAAAATTTATCTTGGGCATTCAAATTCCTCATTTTTCAAGCTTTTCAGAAATCTACGGACTCTGCAGGCTTAAATCTATGGACTCTGTAGGCTTAAATCTACAAACTCTACAAGAAGAGGAAATCTATGGACTTTATAGGTCAAGTTCAATGGGCTTTATAGGTTGAAATCTACAAACTCTTTCAAGGTTAGAGAAAACTATGGACTTGGTTTCTACAGACTCTACAAACAAGATCATTTCTACAAGTTCAATGGGCTTCACGGCTTCTGTAGGTGGTTTCAATCAAAATAATTAGTTTCTAACAATTGGTCATTTTTGGGATTGGTTCATCACCTTGGTTCAAACAAAAATCTCCATCGGCAAGCATCAGTAGCAGGTTCAATGTTTGGTTCATCTTTTGGTTCAATGTCAAATGGTTTAAAGGTGGGCTCAATCAAGTGGTTCAATGCTTTGTTTCACTCATTTGGTTCATCCACTTTGTTTCAACACTTTCATTCATCCTTTGGTTCAACGAGTTCAAGGTTCAATCGGTTCAATGCTTTTGGTTAAATGATGGGTTTAATCAAAGGAATGGTTCAATGTCTCATTTCAACTAAGCAGTTCAACGCTTTGGTTTATCCTTTGGTTCAATCAAATAATTTGTCAATCAGTTCAAGGCTTTGTTTGAACCGTTGAACCAAAACTTGGTTCAACGGTTAGTTAAAACACATGGTTCAAAGGCAAGTTCAACATCTAGTTTAATGCTTAGTTCATCAACTCGGTTCATTCAATTGAACCATCAGCTTGAACCATTTTGGTTCAAAGCTTGGTTTAACCGATTGGTTCAACAAAGTGGTTCAATAAGAGGTTCAAATCCTTGATTCAATGGAATGGTTTAAAGCCGTGGTTCAATGGAATGGTTCAACAGTTGGTTCATCGCCAAAGTTCAAAGAGCTTCTTGAAGGACAAGTGCCCTTGTGGAGGGCACTTTATCAATAGAAACACCCTTCAGAAGGGTCATTTTTGAAGAATGCCACAAAGGTAAAATCCTTCAGAAATTTTGTTTAAGGCAAACATTTATAATTCTTTCAGACTTTTGTTTGAAGGAATTCCTTCAGACAAAAAGTCTAAAAGAATTCAAGAATCAGCTGTGGGCATAGGAAAATTTGAAAGACTTGACATAGGCAAACAATTTTCATGAACTTTTTAACCACGAGAATTTGTCCAGGGAAAAGCCCAAGGGAATTTTTGAAGGGCTATCGAAGGACCTCGAAGGGCAGGTGCCCTTGTAGGGGACTCTCAGCTACCAATTTGAAGACACTTCCTGAAGCTAAAGAGTCGCTCGAAGAAGCCCGAAGGCCATTCAAAGACTGCCTGAAGGGTAGATATCTTTGCGGGAGGCTCTTCCCAACTCAAAATGGGTCATTTCTTAAGGCCTGAAAGGGAAAGTTCAATCTGAAAAAGTGCCAAATAGAAAAGCTAAAAGAGGACAAAGGGATGACATGCCTGAAAATGTCAAATTCAACACAGTGAACTAGCTATTGATCCTTTAAACCTACAGACCAGAATTCATTCATAGACTTCAAGGCCAAGACCAGTAGAAAGAGAGGAAGAAATAGAATAGTAAACTGAATCCAAGACCTGATTTAATTAACCAAAAAAGGAGGAATGATGAAGGTAAGATCAGATCTCCAAGTGGACATTAAAAGTTGCAAACTTTCAATAAGCGTGATTTGTTTCCCTGCATTGATAAAACCAAATCAGTAAAATGCCCCTAAGTTCCAGTACCCAAATTGAAAGGCACTTCTAAGACTTTGAGCTCAGTTTGTTTATCATATTTTGTTATTGGAATAAGAAAGCAAATGGTTTTTTAGACTTTGTGCTGTAATTCTTTATTGTTGAGGAAACTGTTCTTATGTCTTTTTCTTCAATATATCATTTTTTCCTTTAATTCAATAAGCAAAATTAGTGACAGCAGTAAAAAAGGTGTCCTAAAGAGTCAAGTGTGGAGAGTCTTTGTGCCTCTATAATTGCCTTTAGTGTGTTTTCTTTTCATTTCTATGTAAAGGGCCTTAGGACAACTTTTTGCCCTCATTGTCCTTCATATCTTACTCTTGAGCAATTCAGTTTAAGACTTTGTGCTGCATCTTGATTTGTTGGTTATTACATCCTTTGTTACATTTTGATGTTACTACCTGGAGTATTCTTGTGGCTTGCTAAATAGTACTTCTAAAAGAAGAGGAGTGCTTTCTATCATTTTCCTTGAGTTTCTCCTTTGATCCACACACATCATCTCTAAAGAAAGAGAGATGGATGGTTTGTCCTACCCATGAGTATTATTTTCTATTTATATATATATAGCCTATCTATAGGGAAACTCCCCTTGATGAGAGGAGAGATCAGTCCCCTTCTGATGTGGTAAATCTACACATTTGAATGACTAATCTTCCTACTGTGGCTGATTAAGACCTATTTTGTTTATCAGTATGCTGATCGACAAAATATTCAACCAATAGTAGGCATTCTTAAAAATCCCCTTCACTTACCATACCATGTCCCATACTAGATAATAGAGTAAGAAATTGTGTATTAACTAGTGGAAGGTTTCTTTGGGAATAGAATTAGTCATCAATAAAAATCTTGCACACCCCTCCTGATCACTATTAACCACCATGTGTATAGGTCCTTCCATTTTTTATAGAAAATGGTAGCTAGGAGGGACTATAAGAGTTGAGCACTAGGATTGGGACCCACACTACATCATCATGGCCCACTTAGATTAATACTTGACCTATCTCAACCTAAACTATGGCCACCAACCTAAGGATGATGAAGATCACTACTTAAATTTGCCTGATGACCAAGATGTGCTTTCTAAAATTGAGGCCCATAGTAATAATAAAGGGAATAAGGTTTAGCCTAGCCATCTATTTCCCCCTTTATAATAGATCAATATATAGAGGACATAGAGGTGACTCCCCCAGCTTTTTAGAAGGATTATACAAAGAGTCCTTACAACTTCTTATCCTAGAGTTCCTCTTGCACCTCAACCATCAGCTCCTCCACCACCTCCTTCAATTCAAAAATCTTGACCCCAATAAGTTTAGATCCATGTAATCTAGCCCCAAACATCTCAAGTTTAAGTGACTTGACCTTAGGTTATGCAAGCCTTAAGGTTTAATATTAGTAGTATCTCTAAGACTAGTTTGTAGTGGTACCAACAACCGATACCACTCTCTAATAACTTATCATGATACCACATAGTTTCCCAACTCTCCTGCCATCCATTCAAGTGATTCCTCCCCTATTCCCCATTTTTCCCCCTCCATAATTCACCCAAGTTCCTCTAGCCTTAGATAAGTACATCATACTTACATCTTCTATAGGGCCTTCCTTTTTTTATATAAAATGGTAGTCAAGAGGGACTCTTTGGCCCTCAAAAGAGTTAAACAATAGGATTGAGACCCACACTACATCATCATAGGCCACTTAGAGAAATACTTGACCTATCTCAACCTTAAATATAGCAACCAACCTAAGGATGATGATGAGTTCTACTTGAATCCACCTAATGACCAAGAGGTATTTTATCAAATTAAGGCCCATAGGAATAGGAAAGGGAAGAAGTTTCATCCTAGGCCATCTATTTTCCCATATACAATGGCTCAGCATGAATAGGACATTGAGGTAACTCCCCCATATTTATAGAATGATTATATAAGGAGTCCCTATGGCTTCTCATCCTAGATCTCCTATATCTTAGTGATGGGATCCTCCACTACTTCCTCCAGTTCAATCATCTTAGTCCTAATAAGTCTAGATACATTCAACCTGACCCCAATCAGACCAATTTCAAGTGATTTTATCTCAAGATATGTAGGCCCTAATGTTTGATATTAGTAGTAGATCAAATACTAGTATGTAGTGGGACCAACAATCAACACCACTCTCTAATAACTTCTCTTGGCACCACCTATTTTCCCAAATCCCATACCATTTACTTAGTTTATGCCTCCAATATTCCCCATTTTTTCCTTCCATAATTTACCCAAGTTCCTCTAGCCTTAGCCAAGTATAACATTTTTACATTCTCTTTCCTTTATGCATCATTTATTTCATACCCTAAAACCTCCCTAATGCCTCCACTAGTCATTCCATAGATCCAAATGCCTAAGATCACACCACCTCCATTTAGTGCAATTTAAAATCCCATAATAAGTACACATATGTGCACATCTCATATAGACCAGGCCATTCCACTGACATTATTTATGGTCTAACAACTTCCTCATTTAGTCTCTACAGTCTTTACCACCTCTATTCCCTTAATTATAGTAGTCAAAATTGACCTAAGCAAGAGGTAAAAAATAACTAGAGGGTAGTGCATCCTAATCCTTCCATTTAGGTACTAATTTCTTCCACTCAACCTCCTCCATAGGTTCCTAATGAGCCTCTTGTACCACCCTTGATGGATTTTTAGATCATTTATTTTCCTCTCATTTCCCTCATATCAAGCACCCAAGGATTTGGATTTAACCAACCAATCTCCTCTTTATATTGAATGCCCCTCTCCCTAGAGTCATATCCTCACATGTGAACCTAACTCAAATTCAATGGAAGACACAAATGTTTCCTTAGAACTCCTCATTATTATTTCCTCCTTACTCCCCCATGCCTAATCTACTTCCTCCCCTAATTTATTCATTCATCCCTTCCACTTCCTCCATACCTCCTCCACCTAATCCTCCACCTATCACCACCATCTCTATCACCTTGCCAAAACCTCTTCACACAATGGGAATGGTTATGGTGTTATAGGCACTTGAGATGATAATATAGGGTGACCCCAATGTGTAGTGGGATTTAGACTACACCATAAGAAATATATGAATGATCCTCACTAATAAATTCATGGAAGAGGGGAACCATATAGTCTAGTAAACTAAATAGTATATTTTCTCCCTCACTAAGGTGAGGACTTCCATAGGGAAGGAATTGGTAGCTAAAGACCAAATCTTATTTCTCCAAGCCACCCATGACATGTTAGAGACTCTAATGGATGATGGATAGGATTAGGTATGATCCCTCAAAGTGTAAGTTAAAACTACATTACCTATGGGGATAATTAGACAAGTTAAGGATGCCTTTTTTCAACTTTTATTAGTACTACAAAGAGTGGTGGAGACTCAAGCAGGAAGTAGGACACGTATTCAATGGACCCAAGCTTATTTGGAAATGATTGATCTAGTAGAGAGAAAATGTATAAAACTAGATTTTATAGTGAATAAGAGCATGTTCCTAGAACTAAATCATAATCCCACTTTAGACCTAATATTTTACCAAATATATGTCAAGATCATGAGGGATACAATTGAGGAATGGTTAGGCCTAACACAGACTATGGTAAATCCCCTAGAAGAATGAAATAAAAATATATAGTCTTACTTCAAGGAATTCAATATCTTGGTGTTATTCCACTTGGATGGTACTCTATTGGATAGGTAAAAATTTATAATCCACCTATATCACTTTAACTAGGTTATACAAAAGAAAGTGCCTAAGACCAACAAGGTTGGAGCCCAAGTTATGCTTGAACTCTCTACCCAATCCACCATGAGCATTATCGAAGTGTTGGAATTAAAAATGATTATGTCAACCCCAATCCAATTCTATCATAGATTCATTTCCCAATTATAATTTATCTTCTGAGAGCTACCCATGAATCTAACTAAACCAGATCAATAATTTGACTTAGTAGAAACACCACTAGTAGTTAGGGAAGCAGAGTCTAAGTAATTGGCAGGTAAATTTCTCCATATCTCCTTCACATATTGGCTAGGTAGGCCCTTAGGGGATATTTTAAATGGAATTTGTGGGAATTTATTCTCTTTTTTGAAATTTTTATGATATTAACAACTTGGATTGGTCTTCATGGCCCAGAATGGTAATCTTGTTCTACTAGGAGGTGAGACACATCCTCATATATAAATGTATAATTGTAATCTATTTTGAAGATCATAAATTCTTCGTCCTAAAATTTTATTTTAATTAAGTTAGTATTTCACTTGCTTCTTCCTTCACCCTTATGGATTGTGAATGTTTTTCATGATCGATATCTTTGTAAACAAACTCATTTTAATGAATACAATCTTTCACTTTCTATAAAATTGATGGTTTATTTATCAAAAATTCTCAACCATTTCCATTTTTTGAATAAATTTTAATGATAATAAAATTAAACTAATTATGTGTTACTTAATAACTATAGTGGTTATAATGTGCTTTATTTTTCTAACCCATCTATGAACGCTTTTCATTTCCTTTACAATATTTTTAATTTGTGTGTGAATTAATAAGTTATCTTTGAAGAGTCCATGTGTTATTTATTATGAGATTTTGAATATTGAAATTTAGTGAGGGGTTTATAAATAAATACTTCTTTCCTATTTCCTCAAACCTTTCTCATTATGTAATGCTAATTTAGAATCTTCAATTAAGATAAACACATAATGTTATAATTGTGGAAGAGCCCTTAGCTAAGTTCTTGAAGCATTAAAATATTTTAGGCCTAGAAACACTCTTTCCAACCCCATTTTACCCTCTTTCTTATGTTTATTTCAAAACCCAAGCACTCTCCCTTACTTTAGAAATCTATTAAGGGTGGCTCAAATATTAATCAAGAAATAAAATCTCTCTCATCCAACAACTTACCCAAGGTGCAATTGTACATATATTGAACCCCCAATAGTTACAGTCAAGGATCTTTGAGTAACAAAGGTTAACCTGCTCAGTCCTTGGATTAAACCAAAATAAATCCTAAAATTAATGAGGCGATATTTTATCCCATGCATTATCTCTTTCTTTCCTATTTAGAACACTCAATCCCATGATTGCCTTCAGAGGAACTAAGGATATTAGGCCTCACAACAATATCTTAAACCACTTGACTTACACTCAAATATATGACTCTTACTCATAATTCCTATAAGAGTTTTCAAGTCATTATTCAAGCCACTTTAGATAACTCTCATATTGACTCTAACCTCAGGCCAACTATTATTGCTTTTTTTGGATAGGTCCACTAATTTAAACTTATTCATTTAGCATGACCTTATCCTTGTTCCATTTAACGGTTAGTTTCCAAAATTTGAATATCAATATGGGTCATCCTACATGTTTCACAAGTTATCTAAAGGAAAATATTCAATTATAATCCAATAAATACAAACCAAAGTTCATTCATTATCATATATATATATATATATATATATATATATATATATATATATATATATATATATATATATATATATATCCCTTGAGATTGACACTTATACATTACTAAATTTGAGAAAATCTACCTTATGACTTCAAAATTCAATATCAATCACTAGAAATATTCACAATCCAAGTTTGAAGTATTACAAATCAAGTAAAGATAAACATTATCAAATATCAAAGTGAAATTACTAGATAAATACACATAGTAAGGGAGCACAATTTCACAATCACACTAGTTGGGAGAACTACATGTGGCTTGATTCCTTCTTCAAAGTATCTATATATGTAAGTAGTAGTCAATCATCAATGGTTGTGATTGGGGATAGCTCAACCCACTACACCTCCACTTATTTTTATAAGTTTTAATCTCTCACAAGTATACCTAGGGTTTTTTGGAGGCTCTTTTCCTTTAGTCTAACATATATTTTCCCTAGTTTCACACTAATTAAAACAAGAGTTCTAATGGGCTAGTGTGTTAGCATATGACACAAAAAAAGGTTCTCATGTGCTCACCCAAATAATACAACTTAAGACCAATTCATATTGGTTTTGTTATGTAAAGGTTTATTAATTTAATTTCCTAAGATAGGGTGCTCTAACAAGCACTTAGTCCTAAACTCATACTTAGTTCCATGTCTAACTCTTAACTATTCATTCATTACTTAACCAAAGAAAAATAACTTGAGTGAAAACTGATAAAAAAATAATATTAACTCAATTATAATCATGAACATATCACACAAGTATTTCATGAACACATAATCTTAATTTCATTACATTTATAATTCATATCCAAGATTATAATGACTCTAGGATTACAATGATTAGTAATAATACTAAGTAAAATAAGGGGGTATTTATACATGATTTACCATGATAATTAAGTTACAAAAGTATTTTAAAAATATGTCTTGCCAATGACCATTCACAACAATAAGTCATGGTAAACTATTTATAATGAATTCTTAAGGACTTGGGCCTAACTACCCATATATGATCTATATATGTTATATCTTCATCGGTGTGCACCTATCTTCATGTGGGCTAGTGTTGGATTCAATATTAACTTATTTTTCTAAAATTCATGTGAACCATTCTCTAATTATTTTTAATTTCCATGCCTTTCCCAATTCATTCACTAATATCTAGGTCATATGTTCTTGGTTTCTCCATGTTCATGATTCTTTGTTCCACACGACTTGTTTCTTCCATGCCATGGTATTCTACACCATGGTATTCCATACCATGATCTTCTATACCATGGTATTTTTCATCATGTTTTTCCCATTGTACACTTCCTTATGCACCTTATTTTCAAAAATTACTTAGCCAAATTGATTCAAAATTGAGGGCCCAAAATCACCCCACATTAAGTCAATAGTCCATCCTGGACTATGTATTTTTTTATGTCCCTCTACTAAAAAAATTCAACTCTCATTTTTTCAACCTATCACTTTACTTCCTCCCAATTATTCAATGAATTTTGGAGCTTAGAAATGATTTTATTGACTACCTCCTTAATCTACTTAATCTCCTTAAGTTACTCTATAGAGTCAGCTACTTGAATGATTAAATGCTCTAATTATGCAAAATCATCCTTATGAATGTCCTTCAACAAATAAAATTCTATAAAAATCTTCCTCAGAGTATTATAAAACTCGTGTTCAATTCTAAATGGTGAGTTTTTATTTTGTTTTCCAAGGCCTCCACGTCCTAAAATGATTTTATGCACTTAGCTCTATCTTTTATTTTTAATGTGCTCTTGTCTAATTGTTGGCATTAAAATTCCTCTACTTGAAGCCTTGCTTCCAAAAACTTATAGGCCTCACTAGTTTAACAAAAATCCTACCAAGGATGGGAATCATATCTCTAACTCTATTCAAAAATATCTTATATAATTTAACAACCTCAATAAAGTACTTTGTCTTCCAATTTTATTCATATTGGGGATTGGTCTGGTCTTTAAATTTATTCAAAAATATCTCCACCAAGGTTACCAACTTATTAATAGCCTCTCTAACAAGAGGAACTACATATACAAGGGTCAAATCCTACTCAAAATATGATTGAAATTTTTTAGGGTCTTCACTCTCACTACTATTACTATTTCTAGTTGGTGTTTGAGCTCTCCTTACTCCTCTTCAAGCTTTATATTTTTTTCACACTCATTATGATAAAGAGAAATGACCTCTTAACATTCCTCCTAAACTATTTTACATCAAAATATTGTAAGGAATTTTACCTTACCACCTCTTGATAAAATTTCAAAAGTGTTGTGCCTTCCTAAGACATTATGTATATCTGAGGATCCCCCCAAATTGTATTAGAAGTTCTACCTCTCTAAGTGTCAAAATAATGATTTATAATGGAAGTTAAAAATGAATATCTTCATTATATATCATTTTAAAAAGAATATTTTTTTCTAAGTCTACTTAGTTAAGTCATCCTTAGGGAAATATTCCCACATATACAAGTATTTTTCTATCACGCTCTATTGATATTGAGTAATAGGGGAAAGGTTTGCACTGGTATTTACTGACCTATGATAATTGGATTCATAAATATGTTCCTTACCTTTAAAGGATTAGGATCAAGTATTTATACATCTAGCTTCTCTTCTTGGTGACTTATATTGGCATCAAGGTCACCCATTCCCAAAGTTGTGTTTATGTCATCCCCCTCTTCCCTAGAGGGAATGCCGATGTCCACATATGTTTCTTCAAGGGAAGCTTATCCATGTTGTGTTGGTGATGGATCCTTCTCCTCTAGATCTAGTTTGGCTTCTTGTTCCTCTTATTCCTTGGGGAAAGGACCCCTCTCTAGTGTTGCTTTCAAAGTTTCTACTCTCTATTTAGATTCCCCTTATTTAGGTATTGAATTTATTTTTGGAGGAATAGATGTCTGCATGGTATAATCATTTTCTTATAGTTAAACTGTAAGCACGTTATTTCTTGATGGATAAGGGGAAATCCTTTTCCATTTAATTTTTTCTGATTATGTGCTCATGCTTGCATCATACCCCAACCTCTTATGCTTTGAGTGCCTCCCAATCTATAGAAGGAGTGAAATGGTTTATTTTATATCATCTACACTCCTTGAATTATTTATTTATTTCAACATATAAAACAACAAATGAATAGATTCTTTGACTAACATTTGTTGGGCCTTAATGTCAGTATAATCCAAATCTATTTTCTCTCTATAGGCCTTCTTCCATAGATACACATATATTTGATGAATACTATGAGTCTCAATGTCAATATTTTCATCATCAATATTTATGGGGTAGACATCATATATTCTATTGACATCATTTATAAAATTTTGAACAGTGAAAGCATAGGACAACTTGAGTCATCTAGACATTTCATTTGAAAGGCTCATCTAGATCCACGCTAAATAAAAATGCTTATTTACTGTAAATTGGGATTATTATCCTATCTAGGTAAGTAAGTATTTAATAATATGTCACTTATTCCCAAAATCTTCTTTTATTCCAATATACTAGCCCATCATCTTTGATTTGTGTCTCAGGGTAATAGTGTCAGAGCATGTGAATGATTTAAAAATTTTAGCTAGAGACTAATTTTATATAGGGTAAGCCTACTTCAACTCATCACTAGTGTACTATATCACACTAATTTCATCAAATACCAATAATAAAATAACTATGCCCCAAACAAATTTTTGACTAGGTAAGCAATGAGCCTGCTCCACATGCAAAAAATTTCTTTGTAAAATCTATGAATAATTATATTTAACCCATATGGTTATTTTATGGGAAAAATATAAGTGCACCATGTCTAATTATTTCCATTTATATACACCTCCAACCTTGGTCATAATCAATTGCATATCCACCCAAAGGGTGGGATCCTAAAGACTAGTTATATACATTATGTGGCCTTGTTTCTTATACTCAATGGCCATTGTAGTCTTCTCAATATCTTATTGATCTTCTAAATATCCACTGAGGTCATTTACTAAGAATTTTAGACCTATAACTTTGTTAACTCTCTAGGATGTCATCCTCATCCTGCACCCTACAAAAAAAAATTATCTTTATGTACATCTGAGATAACAAAATTCATGACCTCCATAGGTTTACTAAAGTAAGGTAGATTAAATAGATAAAAAACTTCAACATCATTGAGGTTATTAAAAATTTTAAGAGCATATATAATATCATTCTAGGTATTCTACCACTCAACCCTATAGTTGTGTTGTAACTTCACTTCATTCCCTAGTCGTTAGTGATTATAGTCAAATACTTGGAAATTTGGCACATTTGATTCCTACTTCTCCATGCACAACATAAATTTAGGATATTGTATTTATTTAAAAAATAATAGGGGTGGGGCAAGTGTTGCTACTTTTTTCTTCACCTCACATGCCATCTTATATTATTTCTTATTTTTTCTCTTGATATAATGTGGCAAGTTTTCCTTGTGCATGTTGGATTCACCTGATACTTCTTCTCTAATTAAAACCAATTGTACTCTTATACCATAAAACTCTTATTCCTTTTGATTCATAGGTAATGGCTCACTTCATTGGGCCTTATTCTTTGGTTACATCACCCTCTGATATGACCAAAGGTTGATATGCAGTTGTTTGACCCTCCCAAAATAATATGTGATTACTTCTTTAACTCGCTTAATTCTCCTTATTCAACTTCCTTTAAAGGTGGATACCAATAAATTTAAACTACAATTCTTAAACTAAGCTTCTCTAATCACTATTCCACCAATTTTTATGTTCACTATGATCACCTTACTTCACAATATTTTATTTAGTCATTGAAAGTTGTTAAATGCTCTTCTGGTAGCTTGAAAACATTGTATTTGGCTCTATAAATTCATGAATTAGTAGTAGTAAAGTGTTAAAATGATGACTAATTAACCTTTTATAGCTTCAAAGGGTAACTTTCATTTACTTCCCCATGACCTCATCCATCATTTCATTAATTTAATTCTTCTAATGATATTTCCATTATTTTCATTTGGCATATTTGCCATTACACATTATTTTATCACATTTAACATATTTGTCCCATGTCATGCCGTCTCCTGAGCGTGCATTTCTGGAAAATTTGAAATTGGGTGTTGACAGTCTAGAGGTCGGCACAGCTACGGCTTCTAAAATGGATGGGGTATTTTCAGCTCGTATGGGAAGGATTCTGAATGCCCCTACAGAGACCTCTCCTGCGGGTGGAGGAAAGCTTTCGGCCGGGTGTTTTGCCTACGCTCCTGGATCAGTGTTTGAAGTAGGGGGAAGAACTTTCTCAGATGTGGTGGCATTTAAAGTGAATCTACATGAAGTTGTGCCTCGTGCATCATTTGGGCCATCCCGTGTTTTGCCAGTAAGTGCTCTAAAACCCACTAGGGTAACTATAGATCCAGAATTAGTTGATGAAATCTTTGAACAGGTAGAAGTTTTTTCCTCTTACGCTGCTATTTTTTGTTTCTATGGCTTTTGGCCCTGTCTTGCTGATCTACATGGCTAGATCTCCAAGAACTGGTTGCCACTTATTGAAGACAGTGTTGAAATATTCCCATGTGTTAAAGGTTTCTTTATAGTTGTCTTCCAAAGCCCGGAGGATAGAAGGATAATCTTGAGCAACAGTAATTTTTTATGGTTGGGTAAATATCCTCTCATGGCTAAATGGTGGCATATGTATTTTAATCCGCTGACGGAAACCTTTAGCAAGTTCCCTATCTGGGTTCGGCTCCCAAATCTACCAATACATCTTTGGCATGAATTAGTTTTTTAAACCATTCGAGAATGCTATAGGAGACTTTTTATTTGTGGATACTTCGAATAGTTACCATTCGACCTGTGCACGCTTAATGGTTGAGGTGGATGTTTCTAAGGGCTTACCAGAGGCAATTTGTCTGGACTCCCCAAGGGGTACTTGGACACAAATGTTGGATTTTGAGGGCGTACCTTTTCGGTGCAGAAAGTGTCACTTGACAGGTCATACTACTGCTCATTGTATGGCTGGGAAATCTAAGTCCAGATGACCACCTTCTTGGTGGTCTAAGGCTTCTTTCGAACATTATGTGGTTAAACAACCAGTGGAAGATCCAGCTGATTCTGAGAATGAAGATAGTATCCATTCCAAACCAATGATTGAGGAGGATTCACGGGTGAAAGATTCCATAGATGGTCTTATGGAGATTGGGAATAATGATCATTCTTAGCCAGTTGTTGAGGAGGCTTTGGTCTCTCCCCCTATTGTGGAGGAACTACCTAGGAGCCAGAATGTGGTTGGTTTTCAAAAGGATGTTGTTGAGTCATCTGTGTCCCCTGGGCTTCATGGATCACTATCTTCTGAGGTATGGATGACTGAGGCAGCAAAGGTAGAGCATGGATGGACATCTATTAAGAGGAAGAAGTCTAAGCCTTTGGGCCCCCCTCTAGATATGAATCTTTGGTCATGTAAAAAATAAATAATTTTTATAACCTCATTTGTATGGGAGGTTGTAGGATGTTGATCCTATTTGTAGACAGCCTGTTCTGTGTTGTGTCAGCTATATCTTCAAGGCTTTTTTGCTATTTTTAGGTTCCTGTTTAACCTGGTTTGGTTTGTCCCAGTTTCGGGTTCCTTTTTTGAAATTGGTTGTGCTTTATGGTTTATATCTTTTTTGATGTTTAGGGTTTCGGGGTCCCTTCAAAACCTATTTTTACCTTAATCTAAAACATATTTGTCCCATCTCATGATTTTCTCAAAGTGTGTAAAATATATAAAGAATTTAAAATTTTCCATTTCTAAGTTGGGAACCTAGTTTGTTTATCTTGACTCCCTATATTGATTATTTTCCACATCTTGTGAATCTACTTGTCCTTATACAATTCAACTTGCATTCACCTTTTTCATGTGTATTACCTTCCACCATTTCCTTTGCACTTTATATATTTACTTATTTCACACTTATTACCCCAAACTAAAATATGTATGTGGTCCTCCATGACATGATAAATAAAATAATAAATAACCAAGTTTGTATCTAAACTTGAGCAAGGGTGTGAAACCAATGCTAGGCTTTATTTAAAACCAAACCAAAAACCTAAACTAAACTAGTGGCAGATGACTAATTAACAAAAGGGAAACATCACTCAAAATGGTAGGGGTGAAGTTGAATACTATTGAAATTACCTAGAAGGAACTACCCATCTAACCTATTCAACTTACACATACCTATGAGATGAATGTTATTAATAATAAATGGACCATCCCAATGGATTCGACATTTTCTTGAATGACGCATGAACTTGGATTCATAAACCCACACATGCATACCTATAAAAAATTCTTATTCTTAAGATTCTATCATGTTAGGCCTTATGTTTCTATTTCTCCATTCCTTGACAACAATGCACTATAAAAAAGGGTTTCATCCAACTATAGCAAAGCATCTAAGTGTGATTTCAAATAATCTTCATCATCTAACTAATTAATCTGCACAATATGTAAATAAGGTACAAAGAACTCAATTGCGAGAATGGATTTAACACCAAAGATAAGATTAAAGGGAGCACTCTTGTTCAACCATTTATATGTGATCTAATATGCCCAAAATACCATATAAACATGATCATCCCAATTGGTGTGACCAATATTATAAATATTTGTCAATGTATGACCCAAGATTTTATTAAATGATTTAGTTGTACTTTGGCCTAAGGGTGATATGGTGTAGTCTTGTGGTGCATGATCATTAACTCAACCAAAAGGATGCAAATTATCTTGATAAGGAATTGAGTTCCAAGATCACTATTCAAACTTAACATATATCCATACTTTGTAATAATATTCTCCCAAAGAAATCTAGTAATAGTATAAATAGTACAATCTCGGGTTGGTATTGGTTTAGCTCAAAGGGTGAGGTAGTTAGTGGTAGTAATGATATAGTGCATGTTAATATGCCTCCCTAATAGAGTAATGGGGGAAATAAAATCAATAGCCTGTTTCTCAAATGGTTCATGATACAACATCACATGAAAGGGCATAACATCCCTTTGGTTAAGTTTACCCATGCACTAACAACTATTACATTAGTGTATGTAAGCTTTAACATCCTTAAATAAAGTGGGCCATCACAACCCAACTAATAAAACCTTCAACATTATAGCATCACCAAAATAATTTCCTCTAATTACACCTTTATGAACCTCCTAAATAACTTTAGTGTGCTCATGATGCATCACATAGTGGCATACTACTTCATCCCATCTAAGCTTAGAAAGGTCACCTCAAATGAGCTAGAAAAGATCAACATGAACAAACAAATACTTTTTCTCTTGAGTGCTGAGGTGGGTTGGTGTGGAACTTGTACTCAAAAAAGCTATGATATCCTCAAATTATTTAGGCACACATGAATTTAAAAATATATGCGTCAAGTAAGTCATCCTTAATGTCATGCACTGTTTACCAGATTCAATGCATGATAAGTGATCAAGTCCATAATTAGCCTTACCTAGTTTCACCATCATAAAAAATTAAAATTCCTTAAATAACATAATCCACCAGCAAATGCATCCATGTAACACCAACTTATTCACAAGATATTTTATTATTTCATTATCTGTAAAGAAAATGAATAGAGTGGCCAAAAAATATTGACAAAACTATTGAAGCATGTATACCATGGATAAGGATTTGTATTTTGTAGTTGAGTAATTATGTTTAGTTGGAGTGAGATTCCAACTGGTAAAGTATATGGGATGATTAATACTACCCTCACTATGTTGAATAAGGATATCACCCACTACCATACCTAAAGCATCAACATGTACATGAAAGGTCTTCATCTAATCCAAAAACTAGAGAATGGGGGTAGTGATTAGCTTATCCTAGAGTGATATGAATGCCTACTAGTGAGAATCTATCCATAATAATTATCTATTCTATTTAATTAGTTCCTCTAGTGGTGTAATGATCTTATCATATCCCCAAATTAATTTTTGATAGTACCCCATGTGTCCTAGGAAAGCATAAACCTTGTGTTGGCTAGTCAACACTAGAAGGTGAATAATGACTATAATTTTATTTGGATCCACTAGGAGTCCATCACGATAAATAATGTGACCCAATAAAATTATAAATGGTGTATAAGAACACACTTCATATTTAAATAAATCTAAAGTTATTGGAAATGCTCAAGCATGAGGCAAAGACTAGCATAATAATCATGCAATAAACCATAGATGTTCAAATCATCCAATTAAACTTAAAGGAACTTATGAATAAAATCCTTAAAATTATCTATCATAATCTATGAGAACATGGCTAGAGCATTATTCAAATTTAAGGGCATCATATTGTAATTGAATGAACCCCATTCAATTGCAAATGTGGTCTTCAAATTATCTTCTTCTATGATCTAGACCTAATGATATTTTTAAAACCCATCGATGAAGATATAAATATTGCACCTAGAAACTCCTAAAATTTCCTCAGTGAAAGGTGTTAGAAAAGGGTCAATTATGAAAGCAACATTGATTACCTAGTAGTCTACATAAATACAAATGTGATCATACTTATTTATAATAATCACCATGGGGCTCACCCATTTAGATTCATCAATTAGAGTGACAAATCCAACACATAACATACTATCAATCTCCTCTTTAACTCAAGTGTATTGATTAGGATTCATTCTATAAGGTCTCTTTTTGACTGGTTGAGCACCCTCAACTAAATTGATGTGCATCTCATTTAATGAAGGATGCCCTCTTATCATCTCTATATATTTACATGGAAAAATGTCTTGATACTCCTTTAAGAGTTTAAAAACCTTATTGATCTCAATATTAAACCAAAAATTCCCCATAGTGTCCATCTAGGGCACATCCTCTATGCTAATATTATGTTAAACCATATAGATTATCTCTAAATATGGTTGATATTCATTATGTATGGTGTCTTAGACATTGTGCACTTCATACTCAGTATGTAAGGCCAAGTGATTAATGAATGGATATGGCAGGTCAAAATTGGTACCTTCATTAACCTGGTACAGAACCTTTTGTTTGAATTTTTGTATGTGTTCCCTCAATGCATGGTCTATTTGAAAGTCAATTATTCAAGAATATGATGCTTCTATATCATATTCTTATAAAATGAACAAGTTATCCTCATTCATGTCATGCATATGTCATAGAAGATCTTTAATTGGCATTGGATTGTTCAAAAACCTTATTGATCTCAATATTAAACCAAAAATTCCCCATAGTGTCCATCTAGGGCACATCCTCTATGCTAATATTATGTTAAACCATATAGAGTATCTCTAAATATGGTTGATATTCATTATGTATGGTGTCTTAGACATTGTGCACTTCATACTCAGTATGTAAGGCCAAGTGATTAATGAATGGATATGGCAGGTCAAAATTGGTACCTTCATTAACCTGGTACACAACCTTTTGTTTGAATTTATGTATGTGTTCCCTCAATTCATGGTCTATTTGAAAGTCAATTATTCAATAATATGATGCTTCTATATCATATTCTTAGAAAATGAACAAGTTTCCTCATTCATGTCATGCATATGTCATATAAGGTCTTTAATTGGCATTGGATTACCTATAATAGCTTGATGCATGTCTTACAAGGTAAATCATAATCCATGTGAAGAGATGAGTAATATAGCACCAAAATCATATTACTTCAAATGGTAATCCAAGAATCTATGTCCAAACATTACTCTTGATGTATATTCCATGCTCTAGCCCAAGTGTGTAGAGTACCATAGATTGCATGAACCCATAAATAGTCAAGAAAATATGTATCATTTGCATTCTACAAGTTTCTCATGCCTTTAAATGATTTTATATATAATTAATACAATCATAACTGAGGGTGGCACAAATGTGATTATCATGATGAAAATGATTGTGCATAGAAACATGCACTCGATCCCAAGTGAGAAAATTATGATGGTGATTTGGCCACCATCGAGAAACTATCCCTTGAAAAACATGTCTAAGTTAGTGCATTCATTCATCTTATAGCACATAAAAATCTTCTAATTGATGCACATACTTTGAGACTTCCATTTTATTTTGAAATCTGGGTGCTTCATCTAATTGCAATAGAGGTCCAACCATCATACATCTATGACGAATGTGAAAAAAATTATGGCATATAATTTTATTTCACAGAGCATCCTCTCAAATACCAATGGTTCCATAAATTAATCTAATAGAATCATACTCTTTGTAATACCAATGGTCATAATCATTACTGGTAGTGTTAGAAATAGACTATGCATCTACCCAATGCAATATACCATCCAAACTAGGATCAAGGTATTCAGTTCCCTGAGCTATGACATTACAGATATGATTAATGTCCTCATAAACATTAACTATATCAACAAAATGAGGTCCTTGATCATGGTCTAAGGTGATTACAACATGTTGATCATCATTTTCAAAATTGATGTAACACTTTTTGAAGCTCAAGTCAACATTATTTGCATAGCACCATGGACCCAAAAGCTATATAAAATCATTAGCTTCAATAAACTAAATTAATTTAAATTTATCATTAAAAGTGACACCTAAAATTTCAATAATGTCATCCTTAATAATTCCTATGGATACTGTACAAGTTTTATTATCCATGAATAATACATTGGAGAGGGTAGAAATGAGGGCTCACCATATTTTTCCAAGCATCCTTAGTCATTAAATTCACCTATACACCATTGTCTACTATTATATATTTAATGATCCAACCATTAATATTTGTGTTTACTAATATTTATTTATCACACTCCAGACTAGGTTGGACATGAGCCTCTTGTCATCGTGTATGGTTCAACCTATGATCCTCTATAGGTTTTGGTGCTTGATGACTTATCCAATTTCTCAAAATTGGAGTGATGTCTTTTTCAAGAAGTTATCTTCATAATTCATGTAAACAATCATATGTCAAGTCATTAAAATCCAAAGGTTTCTATATTTTATCATGCGTAAAAGCATTTATATCCTTAAGGAATATAATTTTACCTTGTAGATTCTATACCAAAGTCATAGTGTCATGTAATAATTCTTACTATTGTTTAATATCCAGGTAATGATTTTCATGATGATCCTCATGTTGAACCTTGTCAAGGGATGGATTTGAAGTAAACTAGGAAGGAACACCACTTCATGTAGTAATATTTACATTGGGACCATTAAAAGTAGTAGGGTGCAATCTCCATTAAGTAGTTGGAGTGTTTTTAATTCATATCATTCTATCATGCTTATCATTTCACTCCTTGGTGATGGTGGTATATAATTTTGGGTATTACTCCAAATTATTCCCATTCTTATAAAAGGTATAAGTTGGATAAATTGGGTAGTCACACTAGTAATTCTATAGAGATCCACACTTGTAGCAGGGTTTAGGTAGAAAATTTCCACCTCTAGATCCATGACTGTGACCTATAAAGGACCATTCTCCATCATTGTCCTAGTTGTTGGCAACATATTTCTAATGAGTAACACATGCACATGCCTCATGAATCTAACTAATAATGTGATAATCATTGGTATCATGAGTATATGCATCAAATATTTTAAAATATGATGATACCTTTGATTGAGTAGCATGATGAAGCATAAGGCAATCTCTCACATCATGGTCTTCTTGGAAAATCTCACAGGATTGATTTACCATAGTGAAAATACTTTTTCTAGGATAATTATTCCTTTTATGACCTTCAATTTCATAATAAACACACCATAAACCACTATGATTATCATGATATTTTTCAAAGTGAGCTTGTCCAACTAATATGTCATAGAAGTAATATGGGCTTCTATAAAGGGACTAATCCTTACACACACACACACACACACATATATACATATATACATATATACATATATACATATATATATATATATATACATACATATATAGATATACACACACACATATGTATATATGTGTATATATATATATATATATATGTGTGTATATATATATATGTATATATTTATATATGTTATATGTATATGTATATATATATACATATATATATATGTGTGTGTGTGTGTATATGTATATATATATGTGTGTGTGTGTGTGTGTGTAATGTGTGTGTGTGTGTATATGTATATATGTGTGTGTGTGTGTGTATATATGTATATATGTATACATATATGTGTGTGTGTGTGTGTGTATGTATATATATTTGTATATATATATATATATATATATATATATATATATATGGATATATGTATATGTGTGTGTGTGTGTGTGTGTGTGTGTGTGTGTGTATATATATATATATATATATACTTAAAATGGATTCATCATGAAGGGTAACTTCCAAGGCCTCACATAGGTTAATGAAGGTCTTATGGGACAATGTGCATTGGAAGTAACAAGATTCATACAAACCACTGGGATGTTAGGTTTTTTAATTTAAAATGAAAACTTTAAAATTAGTGTTTTAAAATACACATTACACTCATGCACACACTCAATGAGTTCTTATTTAGTATCCTTTAGGGAAACCATACTCCATTATTCAAACTTTGGGATATCAATTTCTTGGAGAAAATACACCTTCAACTAATCATATTTTAACATATCTTATTGTGGATCAAACTTTTGGTACCACTTATGCACGTAGTCTAAAAGGGTAGTGTCAAACTAAGTTACCTTCCATTTATTATAATTAATGTCATGCACTTTACAAATAAGTTCACACTTGTGAACATGCTTTACTACATTTTCCACACTATGATATTTGGGAAGATGGAACATCATCTCATAGTAAACTATGGGTATAATAGGTGCTATAAATGGAGATTTTTGTGATGTAATTACAATACCTCCTACACCTTTTAGGGTAGGTCCACCAATGCCTATTAGACCACCTCCAGATCCTATAGTTGAACCACCATAAGTACCACCTCTTGCACCTCCTATGTAAATAGAAGTACCTGATACATTTTGTGTAAAAGTAGGTTGATTAACTATGGAAGGGCTTGTACTTTTCCCACTAACTATACTTGGTCCACTAGGCATTCTAAATTAAGCCATAGGTTTGACTAGTAATGAAAAAGAAATTAATAAAAAATTACTATCTTGATCTTTTGTTGGTATCACAATGACTAAGAGGGGGTGAATCAGTCTTCAAAAACATTCATTCAATTCCCCTTAACATTCATGAATCATTAAAATAATATATTAAACTATAAAAACATCAATAACCATTCATATGAGCATGAGATAAGATAATAACACATAGAACACTAATTTTAGTGGGAAACCCTCAAGGGGAAGAAAACCCATTGATCTTTACAAATGTATTGTATCCTATAGAATAAAAGATCAAGTTTAATGAAGCACCAACTCCATAAGGAGCACCAACCCCATCTACATAAAGCACTAACCCAACTATGATTTATCAAGCACCAACTTGAAAGGAGGAACCAACCCCCTATATGACTCAGCACCAACTCAGCTACTTTATTTAGTGAAGCACCAATCCCACATGGAGCACCAACCCCAACTAGCCAAGTACCAACTTGACTAAGCTTTAGTAAGCACCCACTTATAAGGAGGCACTAACCCCCTAGATGACTCAGTAACAAATCAGCTACCTCAAATCTTTGATCACCTTTAGAACCCTTTTTTACTCATACAATAAATTATGATCTCCTTATTCAACTCTTCTCATTCTTTTATCCTTCTCAAACTACATTCTAGACTTCTTTGCTCATCTAGGTCTATTCAAGACAGACTACGTCATATGACCTTGATATTCATCTACATTACCCCTATTATATCTTTATTAAAGTTTATCTACACCCTTATTATGGTCTATAATGCCTCCTTAAGCTCTTTAATGTACTATTTCCTTCAATTACACTCTCTTATTCTCTAACTAACCAATTAGGCATTTTAGCCCTTGTTCTTATACTAAATTCTTGCTCATACACCTATTATTTATCCATACACACTTTATAAATTATATTAACCTTAAAATAAGTCATATAACATATTATAATAATAAATAAACAAATACATTAGGTCACCCATAACCTAATAGGCTACATTCCTTCTTTAGGTCTCATGGAGACCTATTAGGCCTTCTTAGTCACACGTTACACTTAGCCTTCATTGGAATACTTAAAAAATTCTCACATGGTAGTAACATATCAAATACCCCTAAAATATACCTTATCCATATTAATTTTATATCCATAACACCTTTTAGTTCTAACCACCACTTGAACCCCTTCTCAAAACATTGTTCACAATAAGACTGTGTATATAGAGAAAATCTATCTTGAATGAATAAATCATAAACACACCTTTTCTAAAAAAACCATGGAAAAAAATAACATATTCAAAAACCTCATGACCTCAGGTTCATAATAAACTTCATTAGATGATTTAACTTAGGGTATATAGGCTCAAACTCTTCTCTGCAAGTATCCCACTCATAACTATCAACTAGCTTCAAAACACAATCATGGAAACTTGAAATTATGATACATGAAATAGAATAGTTAATAAATTAAAATTCATGAATGTGATATTAAAATAACCTTATAATAACTTAAAATAAATAGATCATAATCTCTAGTAGTAAAAATGGTCTTACAGACCAATCTCATAACTTCATTGTACATAGACCTCACTAAGTTAGACAAGTCAATTTGAGAGAAAATTATATCAAAATATTCTATCTAATATGGAAATGTATTAAAGTTTTTAAAAACATATTCATTCATTTAGATTCAACTCTAATCCATGAGAACACATCCCTAATCAACTTCTCACTTCTTCCTAGTTTTCTCAATTTCTACACCACTAGGTCTATTAACAATTGGTCAACTTGTATGATCAGTTTAGCACCATTAATGGATATAAAATTCTCATAAACCACCATATACATAATATATAGGTCTCAAGATTCAACCTTCATCTAATTATCAACATTAACTCTATCAACTTTGATTGTTATAGTAAATCTTTGAGAAACAAGGTCTTTCTTATAGGGTCCACTCTCTTTCCTAACAAACCAATCATACCTAGAGGTGCCTAAGATATTTTAATTGATTATCCAATATCTAAACTAGACAAACCAATCCATTTTGAGTAGTATAGAAAAATTTATTTTACATCAGGTCATTATTAGGGTTCTTTGAGGGTTTAAACTATCTTACAGTCTTAACAATCACTCATAAAGCTTAGCCCCTTATTCCAAAAAAAATGATTGTAAATTTTATCTATGAACCTTCCCCATCTACCATGAATAACTTAAGTCTTCATGCAGATGCTACACATGCTAAAGAGCAATTAAAAAACCTTCTCAAGTAGACAACTCTTCATTTTATATAGTCGAGAGACCTTAAAACACTTTTTCAATCCTTTTCTTCCAAAATTTAACCTAAAATTCATGAATAAACCTATAAAAACCTATCACACATCTAAAAAATCTTATTTGTGCATACTTGCCTTAGAAATTGAACCTAAAACCTCATTATGCCATACTTTCTCTTTTTGCTCTCTAGGCTTTTATCTACAAGTCATGTTAGGCCTTGAAACTGGCATTAAAACCTCTTTCCACATCACTTACATGATAACACAACATCTCACATGCTAAAGAAATGTCAAACATCCTTCGTTTACCTTGAAAATACCTCATGACACCTCATTAGGTTAGGTAGGGTCTAGAACTAGTCTAGTTGTAGATTTGGGATTAAGGCCTCACTCCTATAAGCTTACCTTGACATTATCCTAATTAATCCATCACCTCATATGCCTTCTAAAGTAACCTCAAAAAACCTCTTATTTAGAGTTTCAATAGAACATCTTCATAGCTCGATGGATCATCTTCCAAGCTACTTACATAGATCTTTAGAGCTATCTAGGTGGATCTTCAAATATTTGATGGAATGTCTTTAGAGCTACCTGGAATATCTTTAGATCTTGACTAAGGAACTTTTTATCTCATTGTGTTCAATTTTGAGCATTTATATCAAGCATACAAGATCATACCCCATACATCTTTACATCTATGACATCAAACTTGACATCAAATGATATCAACCTTAACCTCAATGACAACACTTCTCAACAAAAAAAACAATGCTTAACATATTATACTTTAAAAGTTTCTTAAAAAAGTTAAAACTTTAATACATTATTTATATCCCAAGTTTTTACAAGAACATCATATAACTCAAAGTCATGATCATGCTCTATGGGTGCAGAATTGGGTCTATCTAGATTGGTTTCTATAGTTACCAATGCTTTATTTGTTTCTCTCATGAATAACTATGTTATTTTTAGGTGTGGTCTTATGGTTGAGGAGTCCTAATTATTCCATTTTGCCTCCCTATGGATCCTCACAACACCTCATGATTCCTCTCAGCCCCTCCCTAGGTCACTTCCAATCATATCCCTTCACCTAGTTTCATCATACTTACACTTATGCAACTCTCACTGACTAGCTACCATGTTGAACAAATAATCTTATATCAAAGTGTCCCTTCATTTCCCCACCAACTACACCACTCACACAAGAGAGAGTTTATCCATCAATGTGGAAGTTTTTAATTCATGAATCAACTATAAGCTTCTTAATCTCTAACAAAAACTATCTGAGATACCTTTTGCATGGCTCCTAGAGGAAATTAAATTTGGCTTCCTATGGACAAGAGTACGTAGAGATTTTGTATTCTAAAGTATATCTATTCAATATTCCTCTCCACCAAACATTCACCACATGCATCTAGGGCACTCCCAATCTTACCAAAGCTGACTAGTGCTCTACTTACTAAGATATATTTCATTTGTAGTTCCTTGGATGGTATTCATATATGCTACAAGCTAAGCATGTAAGTGAACAAGAACTTTTATAAATGAATATTTATAAAGTGAGTAATACAAAAAAAATTCTACCCATGAGTGCATATAAACTCCTAGTTCAATATACTGAAATGAAAAAATCTCTTCTATGGTAGTAAGCCAACATTCAACATTTTCCATAGATAGTCATTCAAATATTTTCCACCATCATGTAAACAAGAACTATAGATCCCATTAATGGAATCAAAATGTTTGACTCATTTCCTTTAGTCTAATGTATTTTTTTCCTAGTTTCATTCCTAATAGAATAAAATTTACAATGAGCTAGCATGCCAGCATATAACACAAGAAAAGGTTTTCCTGTGCTCACCCAAAATAGGCAACATAAGACTGTTTCCTATTAGTTTTATTTCATTAAGGTTTATTCATTTAATTTCCTAATCTAGGGTGTTATAACAAGCACTTAGTCTTAAACTCATACTTGGTTATGTGTCTAACTCTTAAATATTCATTCATTACTTAACTTAAAAAAATAAGTTGAGTGCAAACTGATAATAAAATAATATTAACTCCATTATAATCGTGAACAAATTACACAAGTATTTCATCAACACATAAGTTTTCTTTCATCACATTCATAAGTCACATCCAATATTACAACAATGTTAGGATTATTATGATCAACACTAATACTAGGTAAAACAAGGTGGTATGTATACATGGTTTACCTTGAACATTCATTTATAGAACTAATTACAAAATGATGACTTTTTAATGACCATTAATAGTAATGAGTTGTGATAATCCATTTATAATGAATTCCTAAGGACCTAGGCTTAACTACACCTATATGTTCTCCCTATGTTATATCCTCATCATAATGCATTGATCTTCTTGTGGACTAGTGCTAGATTCATGTTTGACTTATTCTTCTCTGACGTTCATGTGAACCATTCCCTAACTATCTTCACTTTCCATGCCTTTCCCAAGTCTTTTACTAATATGCAAGTCCTAATTTCTTGGGTTCTATGTGTTTTATGCTTCTTCATTCCATGTGACTTTCCTCTTCTACACCATGGTCTTCAATACCATGTTATTTTACACCAAGGTCTTCAACATCATGTCTCTCCCAAGCCTATGCTTCTATCTGTGTCATTTATCTTCAAAGAGTACTTAGCCAAAATTAATTCAAAATTGATGTCCAAATATTTTTCCAAGGCAAGGAGAAGGAAAATAGAGGTTTATATGTGGCATTAACTGAATCAAAATATCTCATCCCTCTTATCAAACACATGAAAAAATGGTAGATTAATTATATTTTCATCACTTTCAAGTGGACAAACTCACATTTAACAAATGAGGTTTCACTATGTAGTTTTCCTTGAAGTGTGGACTTAGCTAGATATAGCCAAATACTCTATTTCTAAATGTGAGATATCATAGGATTATTTTATCTTGTATTCCACTATCAAACACCTACTAGATTCAACTAAAATCTAGAAAATCTAAGGATATTATTATTGGCTACACTTACTATATTTAACATATTCCACTTGTCAATTAATTTTAATTATCAATTCAACCTTTATATTAATATTTATGCTTGAATGTCATAAATTACAATCTAAATAATATTTAAATATTTTATGCATATTAAATATTGTTAAATAAAAAATAGGATAAAAAACCTAAGCAGTACCTAGATATCATGAAATGCATGTGTATGTAAATAATATGTCATCTACCAAATAAGTGATAAATAAAATATGTAAAAATGTAAACTAGTCATCATTTCATGCTCAGGTTTATATATATGAATGTTCTTATATTTTTGGAATATTTGAAATTTTATATCATGTATCTAAAATTTGGTCATCTTCGTCAAAATTGAAATCATTATATCTTAGTTTATCCTTGATGTTATATAATCACATTATTTTATCTTCATTTGGTTCTAGGTATTCCATTTATGTGTATATTTTTAATTTTAAATATTATGCCTCTATATTGTATACATCACCATCATGTAAAATTTTGATCATTATTTCATCATGTGATAAAGTGAGATGTTTGTTTGTTGAATCTACTATAGCCTTAATTTGATTCAACCAATACTTCACTAATGTAAATGAGACTATGTATTTAGGAGGCATGACTCATATAGGTGTATTGACTACCTATTGGTCAAATTCCACCCCTAGGTTTGTACTTTTCAAATTTGGCCAAGTCCAGTACTTAGCTTTTCTTTGGAATAAATTTTCATTGACAAATCATAGAATAAATTCAAGTCTTTTCCTTTTAGAAAGTTCATGTTGGTCTTTGCTAAGCTTGTGCCAAATTCCTTCAAGGTTTTATTTTAAGACTTTGCCAAATTCTTTTGGACTTTTTGTCTGAATCTTTTTTCCTTAAGTGTATTTATTTTAGACTTTTCATTTTCAACTTTCCCAAAGGATAAGTCTCCAAAAATTTACCTTATGCATTTTCTATGAAAGATATATTTTCAAAGCTAAAGGGTACTTTGCAACTTTTTCAAAGGAATTCTTGAAGAGAAATTTCCCTTTAAAAAAAGTTTGAAGGGTACATTTAAAATCTTCCAAAGGGTGCTTTTCATATTTTTTTAACGGATCATTTCACTTGTTTTGAAGGGTAAATTTCAAAAATTTTGAAGGGTTCTTTTATAGAAAAATAGACAAAACAAAAATTTCAAAGGGTACCTTTCAACTTTTTCAAAGGGCACTTTAATTTTTTTGAACAACACTTTCAAATTTTTTAAAGGAGTTTTTCAAGCCAAAAAGGACCCTTGAAACTTTTTCAAAGGGAATGTTGCAACTTTTCTAAAGGGAAATTCTAAGGCTAAATGGACACTTCCAAATCTTTCGAAGGGACATTTTCAACAAGTCAAAGGATCATTTCAATTTTTTGAAGGGCCAAATAAAAAATTTGAAGGAATTATTTAGGAGAAATTATTGAAATAATTCTTTTAAAAAACTTGAAAATGTGTTAAGGTCCATTTATTTTAGACATTTTGTCTAATACAAATGGATATCTCAAAGAAATGAATTCTTTCAAAAAGATTCTCTGATGAATTCTTACAAGAAAATTGTCTACAATAAAGGGTTAAGACAAATGTCTAAAGGAAATACCTAAAAGGTGATGATCCACATAATGTCAATTTCAAACTATAAGAAATAATTATTTCTATTCAAAATACTTGATGGTAATGTGAGAGAAAATTTGGAGGTAACAAGTGTGTGAATCCTGAGTATCTAATGCAGACAGAGCAACCAAAATGGATAGGTTGATAGTTTGAGTCATTGATTCCATGAAATAAACAACTAAATGTGTCTAAAAGATAGCTAGTATTTATAAATAACATTTTATAACTATCATCATGAGTTTCATTCTCCTTAGTAGTGATATGTGTTGGCTTCTCTATTTTTCAATTTTGAATGCTCATGGATGATCTTTGATAGAATCAGTTTCTTTTGCCACTCTTGAAGGCTTTATGCCATTTTCCACCATTATCATGACTTTTTTTGGATAATTAAGCCTCTTATCATGACATGGATCACCCCATCCATCTCTCTCATGCATCTGTAACTGATTCTCACTAGTGGACACATTTCCTTGTGCTTCTTCAACTTCTCTTCCCTTCCCCTTCCTCAAAGCTCTACAAATTAAGCCATTTAAGCTATTTCAAATGGACCAAATTTTTGGTATGGTGAATCCCTACTAAAATTACAATGTAATTTGCTTTTAAACATTGAATACAAGACCAATTTTGAGTTGTGAACTTCTATCTGAGTATGTGAGTGATGCGTAGTGGAGATAAGTGATAACATCATCCTTACTCCCTTTATCCTTCATGTTTAAACAAAAATTTTGATGTTAATAGGTCATGTGAGTGTGTTTAATGTATTAAACTCTCTTTCAAGTATGCAATTATATATATGGTGTGAAATCTACCCCTTAGGTATATTATCTTGTTGACTATCTCAAGCATGTTACCTTCACATTGAAACACTATGTTAGTATCTTCCAATGCATGGAATTAGTCTTGGAAAACATTATTAATCGATAGAAGTGTGATAGTCAGTGGGATAAATTCTTGGTGGATCACTTCTTTAGCATAATTTTTCTATTTTATGTAAATTATTGACTCTTTTCATGAACAATTAGTAGATTAGGTGATAGACACTTAAATAAGAATTTAGGGAGCTAGCCCTTTTAAATCTTAGAGACTAATCTCTCTTACAAGTTCCCAAAAACTTTAGGGATGATTCAATTTTTAAATAAATTGAATGATTTTTAAAGAACATCTTAGGGTACATAATTTGATGATAACAATTTTGGCATGCCCAGTGGGATAGCTGGTCCTAATTATTTCCATGTCAATGTGACTATTAGACTTGATAAGTCCAAGGTTGCAAAAGTGTTCTAATCTAGCATTTGGTGACTCTAAAAGATGATAATCTTTTTTTATAAATCAATTTTTCCATATTATACTTCATGGTCCTCACTAGATCATCTTCTAGTAGGCTTTTCAATCAAGTTCCTCAACCTGAAACTCCTCTTGAAGAACAACACCCTAAACTATTCCTAACCTTTAGATATTTTTGAACAAGAAGGTTTTGAAGAGGAATAAGATGAAATTAAATAAATAGTAGATCAAGAGGAAGAATAAGTGACTAGAAGACGTCCTTTCCCAACCTTCAACACCCAAAATCCAATTAACCTTCTTGCATATGATTATATTCCTCCTAATGCTACCAAAAGTCTCCTCAATTTTAATTGAGAGGGTCCTATTACCTCATTTGAGCATATTAGTAACATTTCAAACTTTTTCAATTTCCAAAATATCACCCAAGCTAACATAGATATTAGACTACTTGCCATGTCTTTAAAGGGGAAAACACTTGATTTGTATAGGACATTGGAAAGTGGATGTATTAATAATTGGGATGGTTTTGGAGAGTTGTCAGTAAATAGGCTCAAAAATAAGAGTGGCCATACTTCACTAATTCACCAGCTAAATGTGATAAAAAGAGGTCGTAATGAATCCATGGGAGATTTCAATGAGAGATTTTAAAGAACATGGCATAGACTGCCACCTATTATGATTCCTCCTCTAAGATTTGTATTCCCAACCTATTTTAAGGCTATTGGCATTGATGTAGTAGTAATGTTGTAATCAATTAGAGGATTTACTTGAATCATATGAGATAGCCATTAAAACTACAAACTAGGAAACTACCTCCAAGAGTCTCCATACCTTTATTGTCTCATAATTGAGTTGAATCCCAAAGCATAGCACAAATTCCAAATACTAATGCCAAACCTATAACTGCTCCCAATAAGGTGGATGATGCTATAGATAAGGATGAGATGATTCTATCTTTGCAAGCCCATCTCAAGAAAGCACAAATGTATGCAAGTTATCCACCCAATCCTCAATACTTTCCTTAGGAAGGCTATATACTTCCACCCCAATACACTAACCAAGGAAGAGGACAAGGAAAATAAGGTTTCAATAGGCAGCCAATGCCTATAATCCTAATTCCATTCTATTGATAAAGGCTATTGTTCCAGTCCACACCAATCTAGTTCAAGGAGATGAACATTTAGATCATTGGGGGAAATATCAAGGTCAGTTTATGTATGATGGTGGAGAAGGTAATCAAGCTCTGATATCTCAAGAAGGAACTACTCCTTATGTCACATCAGAAGAATCAAATCTCATGTAAAGATATGTTCAAGGAGAAGGTAGCATCCAAAATACTAGTTTTATGAACTTCTATGTAGAAGATAATTATGTGTTGAATAAAAATACATCAATTATGGAAAATATAAGGGCTAAAAAGAGGGATTTAGGAGATACTCTAGCAGTACAAGTGACTCTAAGTATTGTCTTTCTCACAAAATGCAAGTACTAATGTAATAGATCCTACTAGTCACACTACTCAAAGTTAGAATGTGAAAAAAGCTACCAAACCTATAGTATAACAAGTTAAAACTCCCTCATTGGATTAAATAATGAAATACAATGCGAGTACTTCCTCTTTAAACATTATTGACTCTTTGAAGAATATCAAGACAAGAATTTCTCTTTGGGAAGTATTGCATATGCCTGGCCAAAAGGAGCTTCTGCAAGAACAAATCTCAAGCATTCATGTAGCCCCTAAAGTTATAAAAAATGATGGTGTATCCCTTAACAACACACCTAATTATGTTTTAGAACCATCCACCAAATCTAAAAATCCTCCACCTTTCTATCTCACACTCATTATGGGAGACAAATTGGTTCACAATTACATTGTAGATAGTGGGGCTAGTACCATAGTTATAACTAAAGTGGTTGTTGATAAATTAGGACTAAAATATGAGCCTCATAGAAATTTTGTGTTGTATCTTGATGGAAATCCAACAAAAATGGTGGGTTTGGTTAAAGTTTTGAAAGTTTTCCTGTATGATTATCCAATTTTCCCCATCCTACAAGACATTGTGGTGGTTGATCTTCCATCTCATTTTGATATTTATTTGTCAAGAGACTTCATGGATAAGATTAGAGGGTACCTTGTAGTTGATTAGTCTTTTATAGCCTTTATAACAATATATGGAGCTAAGGTAACTATAAGAACAAAACCCTTGGCAAGGTTCCACATTGAACCATATATGGTGACAAGTTTAAATCAGAATTATATGATTAGTGAGTAGGAAGAAGGTGCCTTTAGTGGTGAAACATCCTTTCCTATTGAAGGTATTTTTGAACATTTTATTGATGATTATGGTACTAAAACTTATGAACATGATCCCTATCCATTCATATAATAAACTTAGGGGTATATTTTATGCATGAGAACACCCCTATACCATCACTCACTAATGAGGATTAAGAACTTGAAGGGATATGGGAAATGTTTTTTGATGGCTATAAAAGAAAGGTATGGGTAGGAACTAGTGTCATGTTGGTTTTTCCTTCAAATAAATAGTATTATTATTCATATATATTCCATTTTAGTTGTATTACAATGTAATAGAATATGAAGGCTTGGTTCACGGCCTCCAATGGGCAAAGAGAAAGGGAATCAAGAACTTGAAGATATATGGAGATAGTGAATTGATTATACATCAAGTGAGAAACCAAGCTAAATCCAATAAATATTTTCTTAATTCTTACAAGAATATGGTGTGGGATATAATTGAGGACTTTTATGTTCAATATCTAACTTATACCAAGAGAGTCAAATAAACATTCTGACAGGTTGGCTATGATAGGAACACACTTTTATATTGCCACTAATGTAAGCAAATATAAGTACCAAACTCACATCAAAGTCATTTTGAGACCTTCTATTATATATAATTAAGTATCTTGGAAAATGTTTTAAATTGATAAAGACATTGTACACTTCATTCAAAATGAAGCAAAATTTTCTTCAAAGAATCAAAAGAAGCTTCATAGTTAATATGAAGAACAAGTTATCTAGCTAAAGATAAACAAGATACCAAAAGGGATGGTTACTTTAGAGAGTGTGTTCAATGAATATTATCAAATAATGAAGGAAATGGTAAGCATGTCTACAAAGGAAGAGAACTATGAAATAATCTTGATATTTAAGGATAAATTGCTGAAAATTGGTAAGATTTGTTCTCTTTCTGAAAGGCAAGCCTTCATTGAATTATGTAAAGAATTTCATGATATATTTGCCTAGGAATACAAAGATTTGAAAGGGTTTGATCCAAGTCTATCTCATCACAAAATTGAGTTAGAACCTGGAGCTAAACCATTTGGGCAAAATAAAGTCCTATAAATCCCAAGATTGAAGAAAACATGAAGAAAGAGCTCACCAAATTGATTGAGTCTAGGATTATTTTTTCTATCAAATACTCAAATTGTGTAGCTAACCTTATACCTATTCCAAAGAAGAGTGGAGAGATTAGAATTTGTGTGGACTTCAGGGATCTGAATAGAGTTTCACTCAAAGACCATTATCCACCACCTTCCATGGAGTAAATTTTTCAAGTGGTTTCAGGTTCTCAATGCTTTTCACTACTTGATGGCTATTAAAGTTATAACCAAATATTGGTAAATGAAGAGGATCAGTTCAAGATAGCATTCACCATAAAATGGGGAACAATTTCCTATAGAAATATGCCTTTTTACTTGTCTAATTCTAGTGCTACCTTATAAAGAGTAATGGACATGGCCTTTAAAGGTTTGATCAATGAGTTTTTACTTGTATACCTTGATGATATAACTATTTTTTCCAAGGATGTTGATGACCACATGAAACATCTAAGGCAAGTATTTTAAAAGTGTAGAGAGTTTGGATTTTCTCTTAATCCAAAAAAATATATCTTTGTTGTTCATGAAGGCAAATTATCGGGTCACATTATGTCAAAAGAAGGCTTGCCTATTGATCCTAAAAGGATTGAAGCCATTCTAGGATTGTCTTTACCTCTGCATGAGAAAGGTTTACAAATATTATTAGGCAATATCAACTTTTTAGGAAGTTTTATTCTATGATTTTCTACTTTGGTGAAGCCTATCACAACCATGCTTAAGAAGAACCAAGCTTTTTCTTAGACAAAGGAAAGTAAAAATATTTTTTAGGTAATCAAAAAAGCAATTCCCAATATCCTACTCTCTTAATCCCAAACTTTTCTAAGGATTTCATACTCTACACTTTTGCTAACCTTGACACAATCTCATATATGCTTATATAAAAGAATGATGAGGAAATTGAATAACCCATTGCATTATTTAGTCAAGGATTGGAATATTATGAGTTCAAGTACACATTTTTGGAGAAGCAAGCTCTATCTATGATAAGAGGTTTTAAAACTTTCAATCACATGGTTTCAAATAACAAGATACATGTCATGGTATCTCATCCTAGAACCAACGAGTTCCTCTTAATCAAAGACCTTAATGAGAAGAGAGATAGGTGGATCACAAAGGTAATGGAGAATGATGTTGATATCAAGGTAACAAACTTGGTAAGAGGAAATGGGATATGTGAACATCTAGCTTTAGATATTTAAAAGCCTAAAGTTGAACAAGTCTTGGTCAATCAAGCTCATCCCCAACTACTTGGTCACATACCAATTTGAAGTTAGACACAAGACATCATTAATTTCCTCCAAAATAGTGATTGTCCTAATGGTTTGAACAAGTCACAAAGAAGGTATTTTAGATTGAAAACCATTCCTTATTATCTTGTAGATGGTATTCTCTTTCAAAAGGATGTGAATGGTGTACTACTAAGGTGTGTTGACAATGATCAGTTTGGCATCTTGCTAGAAAAGTTTCACAATGGTGTAGATGGAGGTCATTTCTCCCCAAAAAAAATAGATGAAAATATAATGAGGGCAGGGTATTATTGGCCTATCCTTTTCACGGATTGCTATTCTTGGGTTAGAAAGTGTCCTTAATGGGCCTTCTCTATAGGCAAACAAAAACTTGTAGTCCTTCCATTAAATCTTATGCAGTTAGACTAGCCTTTCCTGTAATGGGGCCTTAATTTCATTAGTGTGATCAACCCTCCATCAAGTGTTAGACACAAATGGATATTTACTAGTATTGACTACTTAAAAAGGTGGGTAGAGGTTCTTGCATTGAAGGAGGAAAATGAAAATGCAATATTGGAGTTTTATGAGAGTATCACAATAAGATTTGGGGTTCCCTATACTATCATTTATGATAATGTACTTGATTTTATGAGTGCTAAAATTTTTTAGTGGGAAAATAGGAGTGGAATTTACTTGAGTACCTCATCCAATAATTACCCTTAAGGTAATGGATTAGTTGAGTCTACTAATAAGAACTTCATCAAGATCATCAAAAGGACATTAGAGAACAATCAAAGAGCATTTAATACTTAGTTGAAGATAGCCTTATGGGCTGAAAATATTACTACTAAGAGATCAATTGGAAACTCTCATTTTGTTCTTATTTATGGGAGAGAAGCCAATTTGTCCACCTCTCAAGAGCTCCCTACTCTAGGACTTGCACATCAGCTAGAACTACTTGAAAATACTCTAATGGAAGTCAGATTTATAAAACTAATGCAACTATAAGAAGCAAGGGAAAATGAACATAAGACCATGGAACACCACCAAATACTCATGAATAATTCCTTTGACAAAAGATCAAGTAAAAGAGTGTTCAAATAAGGTGACTTGGTTCTAAAATGGGATAAGGACATTGAAAAACTAGGTAAACATATAAAGTTTGATGCTTTGTAGAGTGGCCGTTAAATCATCAACAAGTGCAAGTAAAGTAACTCCTTTTAGCTAACCAAGATGAATGGATAATAATTGCCTATCCTTATGAATGGGATACATCTAAAGTTCTGATATTAATCCTTACAAGTCTATCTTGTAAATAGTAGCATCGGTGTGTGTGTTTAGTCTAGTTTTTTTTTAGTTTGTTGTTGTGTTCCCTAAGTGCTTTGTTGTGTAGTTATATTTCCTTCCTTTTTATTTTGTGTGTGTCTTTTGTAATGCCATTTATCTTGTGTTCAATCTAAATTATTTTCATGATAATCTAAGTTCTCATTTTTGTGAATCTATTCCCAATGGAGGTGTAAGGTAAATGGTCCTAAGCATAGCAAGCATTCCACTCCTATGAATTACCAAGAATGTTGATCAAATTCCACCCCTCAGTTTACACCTTTAAAATTTGGCCAAGTCCATTACTTAGCTTTTCTTCAGAAGAAATATTCTTTAATAAAGCCCACAAAAAATGTAAGTCTTTTCCTTTCAGAAAGTTCATTTTGTCTTTGTTAATCCTGTGCCTAATTCCTTCAGGGTTTTGTTATAAGCCTTTGCCAAATTATTTCAAAAAAGTTATCCAAAGATATTTTCCTTAAGTATATTTCTTTTATAATTTTCATTTTCAACTTTCTCGAAGCATAAGTCTCCAAAAAGTTACCCTATGCATTTTCTCCAAAAGATATCTTTTCAAAGCTGAAGGGTACTTTACAACTTTTCTAAAAGAATTCTTACAGATAAAGTGCCCTTAACAAAAAGTCTAAAGGGTACATTTCAAATATTCTGAAGGGTACTTTTCATATTTTTTGAAGGGATCATTTCACTTTTTTTGATGGGTACATTTCAAAAATTACGAAGGGTTCTTTTGTAGAAAAATGGACCAAATATAAAATTTGAAGGGTACCTTTCAACTTTTTAGAAGGGCACTTTAGTTTTTTTGAAAGGCACTTTCAACTTTTTTGAAGGACTCTTTCAAGACAAAAAGGACATTTGTAAATTTTTTGAAGGGTATGTTGTAACTTTTTTGAAGGCACACTCTAAGGCTAAATGGACACTTCCAAATCTTCCAAAGGGACATTTTCAACAAGCCAAAGGATCATTTCAAATTTTTGAAGGGCCAAACAGAAAGTCCAAAGGAATTATTTCAAAAAATTTATCCAAAGAATTCTTTCAAAAAAATTGAAAAGTTGCTAAGGTCCATTTATTTTAGACATTTTTTTTTATACAAATAGAGCTCTCAAAGAAATGAATTCTTTCAAAAATATTGTTCGATGAATTCTTATGTGAAAATTGTCCACAAGAAAGGGTCAAGAAAAAAGTCCAAAGGAAATGATTGAAAGGTGATGACCCATATAATTTCAATTTCAAACTATAATCAATAGCCATTTATATACAAAAGATTTGTTGGTAATGTGAGAGTAGACATGGAAGTAACAAATGTGTGAATCTCAAGCATCTGGTGTAGACAGATCAATCAAACTAGATAGGTTGACGGTTTGAGTCATTGCTACCATGAAATTGATAACTATAGATGTTTGAAGGATAGCTAGTAGTTAGAAAGAACATTTTCTAAATATCATCATGAGTTCCATTCTCCTCAGTAGTGATATGTGTCAGCTTCTCTATTTTTAGTTTCAAATGCTCTTGGATGATCTTCGATAGAAGTAGTTTCCTGTGCCACTCCTAAAGGCTTTATGCCAATTTCCACCATTCTCATGACTTGTTTTGGATAATTAGACCTCTTTAAATGACATGGCTCACCCCATCCATCTCTCTCATGCATCTGTAACTGATTCTCACATGTGGACACATTTCCTTGTGCTTCTTCAACTTCTCTTCCCTTCCCCTTCCTCAAATCTCTATAAATTAAGAAATTTTAGCTATTGCAAATGGACCACATTTTTGGTATGGAGAATCCATACTAAAATGACATTGCACTTTGATTTTAAACATTGAATACAAGACCAATTCTAAGTTGTGAACTTTTGTCTGAGTATGTGAGTGATGTATAGCATAGCTTAGTGGTATCATCATCCTTACTCCCTTTATCCTTCATGTTTGAACAAAGTTTATAATGTTAATAGGTCATGTGAAGTGTGTTTAATTTATTAAACTCTCTTTCAAGTATGCAATTGTATCTATGGTGTGCAATCTACCACTTAGGCCGATTATCTTGTTAATTATCTCAAGCATGTTACCTTCACATTGAAACACAATGTTAGTATCTTCCAATGCATGGAATTAGTCTTGGAAAACATTTTTACTCCATAAAAGTGTGATATTCAGTGGGATAAATTCTTATTGGATCACCTCTTTATCATAGTATTTCTATTTTATGAAAATTCTTGATTATTTTCATTAACAAGTAATAGACTAGGTGATAGACACTTAAAGAAGAATTTAGGGAGCTAGCCCTTTTTAATCCTAGAGACTCATCTCTCTTACAAGTTCCCACAAACTTGAGGGATGATTCGATGTTGCATCAAATTTAAATATTTTTAGAGAACATCCTAGGGTGCATAATTTGATGACAACACTACCTTCAACCCATAAGTTAGTGGTAAAAAGATATATCCAAGAGGTTCTAGCCACTATGTGGTACACTATAATTATTTTATGTCCCTACTAGTTTAAACCTCTTACACTAAATATATCATGTTCTCTATTATCTTCAATATAATAATTTTTTTAGTATTCACCTTCTATGAATATAATAATATTCAGTGGTTCTTGTTAAGGACACTTTCTAGCTTTTTTTTTGAATTTTTCACCTTTATAGGATTTGATGCTATTTTTTCCTGTTGGTCCTATAAAATACTGATAATGCCTTTATCATTTCATTTATAAATATATTTTTAAAATTCTTTAAATGATATATATCATGCCTTGTGATTATATTATAGTTGTAATTTACTTCACCTTTTTTATTTCAAAAGCATCACATGGTTTCAATGTCAAGTAGATGATAATATGATAAAATTGTTATCAAGTAACAACTATAATACTATACTTAGCATATCCTATAGTTTTTTTATTTGTATTGGCATTGGAATATTTGAATCTACAAACTCCACATTATTCACTATGCTATATTGTTCCTTTTCTATTCATGTATTTTTTATCTTTATTTTTGGTTGGGCTTGATGTGTTATAACATTATAACTATGTTATGAATTTAATATATTCTAATGGTCTATCATTGTTTCCTTTCCATTTTTTATGTAATATTATGTGTCCATAATAGTTTTTGATTTGTATTTCTTTGTTATGTATGAATCATCTCAATATGTTCCAACTCTCACATGTCTGAATAGGGTATGCTATAAATATTATTCTAAGGTATTAAAGTTTAATTTTAGTATCTGATCATTTGTCATATTTTCTATGTTGGTATCTTTGTCAACACTATCATAATAATTTTTAACCATGCTATATTGATATTTTCATTTCACTAGTACAAGAATATTGGGTATATGTTGTGTTTATTATGGATTAAAATGTGATTCTTGTTGTGTCGTAGCTTGTTGTGTTATAGTTAGTTCTTTATATTTTATGTACTTGAATCATCCACCTCATCTATATGCATATGAGATATTAGAATGGTTTATAATTGATCAATGATGTTATGATCTTCCAATTATGAGTGTGATTAATCCTCATGAGTAGTTTGAGTGAAGTTGAAATATCTGAATGGATCCTCATCTATTGATTCTGAACAGGAATAGACTTAATGAACATATTTTATACATCTATGTGATGTATATGTTATTTATTCCATCACATGTGTCCATGGCCATCCCAAAATAAAATTATAATGTTGTTTATTGAGCATGACATAGAAAATAGTGGGTACTACTTTGGCAGTTAATATCACATCTAATGAATTGGATCTAATTACTTGTAATTATGTGTTATTATATACTTTTATGTTATAATATGATTTTTATATAACATACTATTAGATTTACAATCATTGAGAGGTGGGGAGTGAATTAGTGGTGACAAACAATCTAATTCAATTTCCAAATCCTTTAAACACTTAAGCATTCAATACAACCATTCATGAAGAATACAAAATGTTTATAGCAATAAATAATGAAGATACTACAAGATCACACACACAACATAAGATCCATGTGGGAAACCCTCTTGGGGAATGAAACCCACTCTCAATCCTACAAAAACATTGACTACTTGTCCTATAAGATGATCACAAACATGAGATTGGTCAAGTCATTCAGACCAAAATTTAGTGAAACACCTATTTCACAAAGAACACCTACCCTTAGGATGATCAAGTCCTTCTAACCACATTTTGGTTTAGTCCTTATAACCAAATTTAGTGAAACACCTATTTCACAAAGATAACCTACCCCTAAGATGATCAAGTCCTTCTGACCACCTATTGGTCAAGTCCTTATGATCTAGATGTTGAGCACCCTCCCAACACCTATGAAATAAACATATCCTAATCACTAATTACCTACTAATCTGATGGAGATATAATGTATATAATATATCTTTAAATCTTCACACTACATATTCCACACTCTGATCTACCTCTCAAATCAATGACCAAGCTCATACAAACATTATCTATCCTTATCTCATCCTTAATCTTCAAACCTACAAGGGCACTATCCTTGACGTAAGAAATATGCCCTATAGGTCATACACATAGTGATCAACATGCTCTTCTCTACAACCCATCAATTAGGGACACACCCTTTCCTTTGCTCCCCAACTCTCACACACACCTCTTCTCTTAGATCTCACACATCTAGAAGTTACCACAATTGATTTCACCTTTTATAGAGCCTTCATGATTATTATCTTCTTGGTTAGCCTTTAGACTTGATTTAACCCTTAAGACATCTTACATAGCATAATACTATCCTCACAAGTCACTATAACAACTATGGATCACACTTAAGCAACTACACCTTTTAATTAGTATTTATTAGCCCTTATAGGTCTTATGGAGACCTATTCCCTAATTTAGCACTCTATTGAGCAAATTAGAAACATAAAACCACTTCCAAATTCATTAATTCACTCCACATGATCCCTTTAACATCCTCAAATGATCACATTCATCACAACATTCCTATACTAAATCCAAATAGATCAATCTTTGACCTTATACATAGAAACACCATGAATGAACACACAACCAACTAATAAGCATTTGTTCATACTAAATATGGATTGTTCAAACCTCAAAAATCTATATAGATCATCCTTAGGGAGTTTAAAACACTCTCCAATATGTAATTCCCCTTAAAACATCTAAATGCCATAAAAAACTCAAATATCCTTCTTAGATCACTTACAAAATATGGTCAAACACATAGTCAACTTTGGAGCTCAATAACTTTGACTATACAAACATTTAGACCTTCTAAGTAGGTTCTCTAGATGTAACTTGAAGTCCTCTATAACTTTTGTTTTTACTACATCATCAAATTATATATATATATATATATATTTATTTATGGATCAAAAACCATAGACTCGTCTTCCCTCACAAATTCAAATATTTGAATTCCAATGGTCACTGAGAAACTGTTAATTAAACACTATGTCAACATCTCATGTCCTCACATCTTAGATCAAATACATGCCATCAATATCTTCTAATATTTAGCTATGCTAAACATCTATCAATTTGACCTCATCTCATGTTCCTTGGCAATTTTGACTAAATATGCACCATTGATCTCCATGGATTATCTCAGTCTTTACCTTTGCTCACTGTTAAACATCAACCACTTGTCATCATCTCACTACATCTTTAAAATTTGGAACAAATTAGCTCCATTTGTCTCTTTGAGTGTAGCTTAGACTTTAACCTGCTTAAACATTAAACACTTTGACCTATTTGACTCAATAGGCATCATTGATCTGCATCTATATGAACACCCACTCACTATAAGATCCTTATCCAACCCTAATATTTAACATTGTGAAAATTTGGCTAAGTATGGGAACCATTACAATCTGCTTCGAAGGCCAACTTTGAACCTTAATAACTTTTGTTGCACTTAATTGCATGTCATAAAATTTTAACCATATGATCTCCTCACATAAGGGGATCCATCCATGTGACAAACTACTCATAAAACCTTCACATGTGTGAAATATAATAACATAAAAAATGTTTACTTAGAGATTATTTAAAATAAACATTAGGCTTAGATTCATTTTGCATCATTGATCTATGATGCGATTAAACATGCACCATTACATCTCCCTTGTAAATTTGGCTAAGTATGGGAAAACATTTCAAACTATCTAGGAAACTAACTTTTCATAGTTATCTATTTTTCTCTACTCACTTGCATGACCTAAAACTTGGACCATAGTAACTTGGGACTAATTTTATCATACCCATATGACTAACTCCCCCTGACTCATCCATACATGGCAATGGTGACAACAACAAATTGCCTACTTAGATTTTTCTATCATAAAACCAATTATGCAAAGATGAAAATAATGAAGAACCAAATGAATACCATACCCTTACCCAAGTTATCCAATCATACTTAAAATCTTATATGACCCCTTGCATATCCTCAAACCACCATAATCATCCCTAAACATCCTTAACTATGCCAAAACTAAAGATCAACCAAGCCTACTTCAAGCATACTAGGACAATCACATTGCACACTTTTTCATTGACACTTAGAATATAAAGACACTTCATCCACTCACATGGACACCTTCATGACATCATTAAAAACTCTCCAAAAATCTCCCCTTTTGTCATTGATGTAAACACCCATCATATAGCTCACCTTCCTTCTCTCTCTTCAAGCACTCTCATAATATGAACCTTTTCCCCCTTTAACACAATAATAAAGTGGGCACAAACTAATCCTAAGGACCTAAAAATACCAACAACATGAGAGGACCACCTTATAAATATGATATAAACTCCCCCTTACCTTGAGCCTACCTCTTCTTGCCTTGACAACTTCCTCTTGTTACATGCCAACACTCTCTTCAACCAAACACTATAACTAATGAAGAAAGAACACACAAAAGCACTAAAATCTGATGGAACTCACCAATAAACATCTGATAGGGACTCCTTATAAGATATTTGAGCAATTTCACCTCTTGAGCATCTTTATATCTCCACACATTATGAAAAACCACCACACAAGCTTATCAACCTTCTCTCTCAACCCACCTTAAGGACCACCAATAGAAATTTATGCCACACCTAAAACATGAAACATGTTCTAAACCAACCTAATAAATCACCTTAAAACACTCATGCCTTGATATTTTTGAGAAACTAAGCAAAAACATCAAATCTTCACACTAGGCCTATATAGACTCCTTATAGCCCTACCTAGAACTTATAGAGTCCACAAATTTTAGTAGACATACTTTCAAGACCTATAACTTCATATCTAGAGCACTCTCATATTCCCTTTTAATAACACTAATTTAAATCACCTAGCTCTTCCTATGCACTACTTCCTTCACAAACCTACTAGTCAATTAGGCCTCCATCTTAACAAAATCATGAATAACTTGAAAACCACAAACCTTAAAATCTCTATGAAGCTTGATTTGACAACCCATTTATCCCATTCAACATATTAAGAAGCCTTAGACCTTAAATCATAAGGTAAACCACTTTTATATCATATCCCAAAACTCTAGAATCTCAAAAATAAATAAGGTTAACAAACCTCCTTCTGGTCAATTTCAACCTCTAAACTTTTTTACACGCCTAGAGACAACCATCACACACTTTTGGACCAAAATTTGAGCCTTCACACCTTTGGGAACCTTGACTTCTTATACCATGGCTTTGATATGTAATATGAAAGATAAACCCAAGAGTACACAAAAACCTACAAAAGGCACAAACATGATCATCAAGACACAAAACCACCTATAATTCATCACAAAGAAGTGAAAAAAACCTTTTTGAGCACCAAAATATTCTTGACATTCCATCAATCTTAGTATACAACCTAAAAACACCCATTCTAATCATACAAATACTGCATACATAGGAAAAACACCTTATGACATCATTTTGACCTCATCAAAGCACTTTTCTCATCTTGACACACCAACTCCAACTGGAAACACTCATATCTTACCTTATAGGACCTTATGAAGAACACCAAATCAACACTTTCTTCTCCACTAAAAAGAGTCTCTTCAGAAGCATAGATAAAGACCTCCTACTTCACATGGTTCCTTAAAATAGTGTGCATCTAGGAGTTTCCCATACATCCTCATATTCTTTCTCCTCCTTGGTCATCTTATATTGATATTTATTCTTTTTTTTATTCTTAGGCTTAAGATAAATAACTTTCTCATCCACTAAAAAATTCTCTTTCTCTTCCAAGATTGTATTGACAACACATCGAGATAACATAGATTCATGACATACCTTTTTAGTTGAAGATTCTTCCTTGCATTTCAAAACCTCATCACTAGGTATTGACAGCTGATGTTCTTTACATGAAACTTTCTTATTAATATTAGGTTGCTCATTAACATCCAAACACACCTTATAACTAGCCTCAAATATTACCTTGGTCTTCACCTTGAGATTGGTCTCTTCATTTACAATATGAGCAGACAATGAGAGCTCTTAACACTCTCTAATTTCTATAACATTCTCCACCATATCAAAATGAATACTTGTACATGCAAACTCATCATGAATCACACTTACCACCTTGGTTTCCATGAGTTAACTTGCCTTCTTTTTTGCACTCTAAGAGCCTGATTAAACCTATTATATTTTGTAGGCCTTTTCTTGTAGAATCTAGTAATGTGACCTCTCTATTGATAGTTGAAGAACATTATACCTACTGTAAGAAGCTTATCCTATTTTTCCTGACTATAAAAAAATCTTGCAATATGTCCATTATTTTGATAATTGAAATAAACTACACCTTTTGAATAAGACTCACCTTTTGACTGATGACCCCCATCATAGTTCCATGTAAACTCATTTCTAAAAGGTCTCTTGCATTCTCTAGCTCTATGCCCAAACTAATTACATGTGTAATAGTAACCATTTAAACTTGCATACTTCATGGAATTTAGTTGTCTTATCTGATTTGTCTTCATTCTTCTAGCATCTTCATTCCTTGATTGATTTTTGACCTTCAAGGTTTGATTTACATTAGTCTTCATCTTGTCTTGAGTTGCATTTTATGGTTCTTCTTTATATCCAAGACCAGTTCTATCACTTGCATGCTTTTGACCATTTATAATATTATCTATCTCACTTGACCTATTTTTAAATATCATAAATGACTGCATATTACTAGATGCCTTCTCTAACTCAACTTTAAGTGACTCATTTTTAATTACATACCTTAAACATTCATCTTTTTAATCTTTCAAGCTTGTAGATAGGATTTCTAATTGACAACTAAGATGCTTGACAATATCTTCATGCTCTTTGGTGTCTTCATTCATTCTTGATTCATACAAACTAATTTTTTCCTCATAGTCCTTGATTTGAGACTTCATCTTCTTGTTAATCTTCTTCTCAATCTTCAGTACTTCAAGAGCATTCATCAATTCAGTCTCATAGTCCACCTCATCTTTATCATCATCTAAATCAATCCAAGTAAACTCATTTTGATATGAGCAACTTACTTCCTTGGCCATGAAGAGGGCTTCATCTTCAACAAGGACATCATCTTCATGATCATAATCTGAGTCACTATCTTCACTCTCATCTGATGAGTTATAATCTTTATTAGTGTGGAGACTCTTCTTATTCTTGAAGGATTTCTTCTTGTTATCATACTTTCTAAATCCTTTCTTCCATTTATAAGATGTGTATGTCTTCTTGTCCTGATCTTGATCTTCACCATGCTCTTCATCATCATTCTTCTTATGCATATGAGGTCACTTTTTATCAAAGTGTCCTACTTCTCCATAATTGAAACATTTGAAGGGTAGTTTACCCTTATATTTCCTTGAGTCTATTTTCAATTTTCTTGTAAATAAAGAAATTAATTCATCTTCATCAATATCATATGTGTCATCCTCCATGAGTTTCTTACCTTAGAACTTCTTATTTGCATTCATTTATATCTTGAATGTTTCTTCCTTCTTTGGTGGTTTATCATCATTGACTCTCATCTCATAGGCAATAAGAATGCCGCGCAATTCATCCATCTTTAACTAAGTAAGATCGTGACTTTATTCTACATCAGATACTTTAGAATCAAACTTAAGAGAGAGAGGACTTAATACCTTTTAAACTATAGTAGCTTCTTCAAGATTCTCTCTAAAACCTCTAATGGTGTTCATAATCTCATCATCTCCTTGCAAAAAGGATGCCATAGAATATTATTCCTTCATCTTAAGACTCTCAAATTGTCTTTGATGAGTCTATAGCTTTTCTAACTTAACCTTTAAATCTTCTTCATAAAAATTCTTCAATTTATCCCACATTTCCTTGGTAGATATGCAATGGATTAATTTGGTGTATCTAATCTCTAAAAGACCACAAGTGATAACATTCATTACCTTAGAATTTTTCTCAAACAAATTCTTATCTATAACATTAGATAGAGGAATAATAGGTGAAAAATAAGCATACAAAACAAATTTCCAAGTATCAAACCCTAAGGACATGATGTAGGTCCTCATCCTCATACTCTAAAAAGAATAATTGGATCCATTAAACATTAGTGTTTTCTTAGTGTAAAAACCTCCTTGTATTTGATGGATACCTATATTGTACCTTGGATATCCTTCAAGTTGTCAAGCCTTTACTATAGGACCTACTCTGATACCAATTGTTAGAGATACAATCACTGAGAGGGAGGGTGAATCAGTGGTGGCAAACAATCCAATTTAATTTTCAAACCCTTCAAACACTTATGTATTTAATACAACCATTCATGAATAATACAAGATGTTTATAATAATGAATAATGAAGATAAATAAATATCACACACATAACACAAGATCTATGTGGGAAACCTTCTTGGGGAATAAAACCCACTCCCAAGTCTGAAAACACATGTACTACTTGTCTTATAAGATGATGATAAACATGAGATTGGTCAAGTATTTTTGACTAGAATTTAGTGAAATCCTTATTTCAAAAAAATCACCTACCCCTAAGATAATCAAGTCTGTTTGACCACCTTTTGGTCAAGTCCTTCTAACCAACTTTAGTGAAACACCTATATCACAAGGATCACCTTCCCCTAAGATAATCAAGTCCTTCTGACCACATTTGGTTAAGTCCTTCTAACTTAGATGTTAAACACCCTCCCAACACTTATGAAATGAAAATATCATAATCACTAATTACCTACCAATATGATGGAGATACAATGTATGTCATCTCTTATCAACTCTACACACTACATAGTCCACACTCTGATTTGCCTCTCAAATAAATCACCAAGCTCACACAAACATCATCTATCCTTTACTCATACTCAATATTCAAACCTACAAGAGTATTGTCTTTGACATCAAAAATATGACCTGTAGTTCATACACAGTCATCAACCTACTCTACTTTATAACCCATCCATTGGGCACACACCCTTTCCTTTGCTCCATAACTCTCACACACACCTCTAAAGTCTCACACATCTAGAAATCACCACATTTGATGTCACCTTTTATAGAGCCTTCATGATTATTGTCTTAATCCTTAAGACATATTACATAGCACAATATTATCCTCATGGGTTATCCATAGCAACTATGGGTCACACTTAATTAGATACACCTTTAAATTAGGCCTTAGTAGCCCTTATCAATCTCATAGAGACCTATTCCCCAATTTAGCACTCCATTGAGAAAATTATAAACATAGAACCACTTCCAAAAGCATATGTCCACTTCACATGACCCCTTGAACATCCAAAAATTATCAAGTCATCACAACACTCCTCTGTTAAATCCAAATAAATCAATCTTTGACCTTATACATAGAAACACCATGAATGAACACACAATCAACTTTTAAGAATATGTTCATATTCAATATGGATTGGTCAAACCTCTAAAATCCATACATATCATCCTCAAGGAGTTTATAACACTCTCAAATATCTAAGTCCCCTTCAAACATCCAAATACCATCAGACTAGCTCAAATATCCTTTTCAAGTCACTTATAGAACATGGTCAAACATAAAGTCAATTTTAGAGCTTAATAACTTTGATTGTAAAAATAGTCAAACCATATAATTAGGTTAATGGATGTGCCTTGAATTCCTCTACAATTTTTCTTTTTACTACATCATTAAATTCTACATAGATCAAAATTTATAACTCAAAAACCACACATTGGTCTTCCCTCACAAATTTGAATATTTAAATTACAACAGTCACTAAGCAACTATTTAACTTAAAACATTATGTCAAAATATCATGTCCTCACATCTTATATCAAATATGCACTATCAATCTCTTCTAATCTTTAACTATGCTAAACATTTGTCAGTTTGACCTCATCTCATGTTCCTTATAAATTTTGACTAAATACACACTGTCAATCTCTATGAATTAGCCTAGTCTTTACCTTTGCTTAATGTTAAAAATCAATCCCTTGTCATAATATCACTACATCATAAAAATTTGGAACAAATTCAATCCATCAATCTCTTTGAGATTATCCTAGACTTTACCCTGCTTAAACATCAGACACTTTAACCACTTTGACTCAATATGCATCGTTGATCTACATCTATATGAATACCCACTCATCATTAAATCCCTATTTGGTCCTGATCTTTAACATTTTAAAAATTTGGCTAAGTATGGGAACCACTATAATAACTTTTTTTTCACTTAATCACATATTCTAACATTTGAACCATATGATCTCCTCACATAAGGGAATCCATCCATGTAACATACTACTCATAGAACCTTCATGCATGTGAAATATAATACCATTAAGTTTATTAATCAAATATTATTAAATATATACATTAGTCTTATATTCTTTTTTTTCATCAATTTTTGATGCGATTAAACATGCATCATTAGATCTCCCTTGCAAATTTAGCTAAGTATGCGAAAACATTGAAAACTACCTAGGAAGTCAACTTTGCATAGTTATATATTTTTATATAATCACCTATATAACCTGAAACATGGACCATATCAACTTATGAATAATTTTATCATACCCATATGACCAAATCCCCTTAACTCATCCATATGTGGTAATGGTGATGTCAGTAAATTGCCTACTCAGATTTTTCTGCCATAGAACCAACTATGCCAAGATGAACATAATGAAGAGCCATATGAATACCATAAACTTCCAAAACATCTCCAATCATCCTTTACCTCTGATAATACCCCATTCATGGCATTAAATCACCTTACTCATTCCTAAACATCTTTAGCCATGCCAAAACTGAAGATCAACCAAGCCTGCTTCAAGCATACTAAGACAAGCACATTGCACACTTTGTCATTGACACTTAGACTATCAAGACACTTCATCCACTCACCTAGACATATTCATGACATCACTAAAAACTCTTCAACATATTCATGTTGATCCCCAATAATTAAAAAAAAAATCTTAAAATTATTCAATCTAGACCTATTATCTACAAATACATGCTTTACCAAACTATGTTGTTTCTAACTTGGATGAATAATGGAAACTTTTGCTCAATTACATATTTCATTTGTAATATTTCCTTGTCAAAACTTATGGCCTTTTTTCTCCTTTAATTATCTCATAATGGAAACAAATGATGCAAATTGCATGTCACTAGGTAAGGTTGTTTCTTGTAACACCTTCTATAGTATATCTTTGTAAAACATTGAGATTTTTAGTAACTCCAACATAGAAATCTTAGCATGAGTATTCTTTAATTTTTAGATGATGTTGCAAAATTTAAGTTGGTTTGAATATATTATGGTATTCTGAGGGATTTTAGGTGGAATGTGTTGTCTACCTTCATTATTCTAGACATGGTGGGGCACCTTACCTCATCTATTGTTAATAGCATAGACTGCAAAATCTAGGATAAGTTGTAGGTGAATATTAGGAGAAATATGGTAAATATTATAACATTGAGATATTTTGGGAGGGGGTAAATGGATTCATTCATTCCCTTTGGCATATATTGGTAACAATATGAATCTCATATTGGATATTACAACAATAGGATTAGAGAAAGGCATGAGATTTTTCATATGTAAGCTTAGCCTTACTAGTGAATTTGGACTTGATTTTAGTTTCCCATTTGTACACATAATTTATCCAAAAGATATATATTATTTAGGTAGATCAATATGAAAATATAAATTTCATTAATTATGTTAACTAGTAATGTTCATTCAACATGATCATGATAAGTGTGTATTATTAGAGAAAAATTAAAAACCCTAAAGCTAAAATTTGAAACCATAGAAAAATTAATCCATAAGGTAAGACATATGGTTTTTAATTGTTTTATATGTGTGTAAGTTCAACAATATGCTTCACCCTAGTTTGGATTGATGTGTGAATGATCTTATTAAGATAAAACTAGGAAATAAAATTCATATCAATAGATATGGCATTCAAGCATACATGTGAATGTAAATGATTGACAATTAACACTAAAGGAATTAATAAATATGTAAAGTAATAAATATGTCATGATACTTAGATTTTATAGTTTACTTTATCATTGTGAGCATATTCTTTTAGTGGAAATCAATGATAAGCATGCCTCTATTTTTCTAAATTTAAGAACTGATCTACTACATGTACTAGGTTGATTTTATAGGATTGGGTTATTATCATCAGTCAATACTAACATTTTGGTTGGTATTTAATTTCATGTAAATGATTAAAAATGACTATATGGTCACTTTTGATAATCTTTTCTTTCTCTATGCTTGTTATCCTAACCCCTAATGATGTGCACAAATATAAAAATTAACCTCCATTACCTTCAAACCATATACATGTTTGTGAGATCTAGGAACCTATGAAAATGGGAAAGTGAAATGGAATTATGATCTAATAAATCTCATATAATTATTGGATACTACCTACATATCTAATACTCCATGGATTGAAATCAAGCCACACCTACTTATCCCACACATTTTAATTATGCAATTGTACTCCTTCACTATGTGTATGTAACTAAGGATTGGCTTTGGTAGTTGATAATGATTTATTTTACCTATATTTTGAGTGATTCAAACTTGTAATTTGAATTATCTTAGTGATATCTATGAAAATTGGGAATAATAGATCAAATTTTATCAATGTGTAATAGTGTATGGATGTATTACAAATAAGTGCTAGATCTTTTTGGAATGAGACCTTGATTTATTTATATATGTATATTTTAAATAATTCACGTGCCACCAACATTATATGATAATATGATAACTATAATAATGGGTTTGATTTTATAAAATAGTCATTATGGGTATTGGGTTGGTTCCAACTGGTGTAGGTCATTGTCAACTTGTAATAATGACCATAATTGTCAAAATTGACCCATGTATAGGTGGACTACTCTGAGAGTATATAGATGTATATGTAGTAAATTTATTAGTATTAAAATATAAAATGAGGATCCTATAGGTTTATAATATCATAAAAAATGTTTAACTCATAATATAGTATGTTTTAGACACTCAAATTTAATCATTAAGTGCTTGGCAATTTTTAATATTGGCATCCTTACCTTAATTTTATTTTTAAACATTTTTTGATCTTGTGATATTTATGATAGACTTAATTATTAAATTTATTATCTTGAAATTACTGGAAAAATAATTTAGGTATCACTATTTTATTTACATGTTCTTATTATCCAAATCCAAACAATATTTATTTCTTCTCAAATAAGACCATATTAGGCAAATAGAGTTGTGCCTTGGCCTTGTCCACTAGTGCAACATTTTCCCCCACACTCCAACAATAAATTTTCAAATTATATATGTTTCATATTATCCCACTCACACTTTTATCAAGGTTAATTAACTAAAATATTATAAATGTTACTCTATATAATTACATCAAGATCATTTAATATACATCTAGTAATCACTTGAAAATTCTACTGCACATTATGTAAAAGGGAACCGATCTTTCCAATTCCAATTATTATTTATTATTATAGTCATAGGACAAGTCTAAATATATTTCATTATAGGTCAAGGATGTTGATTGTCAAAAATTTAATTTAATCTATCTAGTTACATTTATATATACAATATTAATATTCACACACTCGCTCTAGTAAAGATAACTACATCGGCATGAGGCCCTTTTGGGATATATAGGAAAAAATTAAATTACATAGGGTTTTATAAGGATAGCTTAACTATTCCCCTTATATGATTCCCCCAATTTTATTTGATATCCATTTAGTTTATTGTGAAAGAATTAGGGTTTTACTTTTACATGTCTTCTACATGTTAAATCATCTCCCACAAGATATCAATAGACCCTCTAAAACATCAATATATACTTATAAAAATTATTCACATAATAAACTAAGATGTTGCCACAATCAAAAAATAAGGTTGCAGTACACACTTATCCACTTTGTACTACCTCATTTTAGTAAATCACATACTTTTATTTTTAGTTGTGACCTCCTAATTATTTATAAATCAATGATTTGCCTATATATTTAGTAATGACCAAATTTCACCATAGGTCAAACCCCCATGCAAATTCAAATTTTCCATAGGGTATTCTAGGTTTGAACATGGTCAACATGGTCCTAAGTGAGGTCTAGTCACACTTTGAACGTCACATAATATGTTTTCACCTTGGTCACATTTATTTTATGTCATTTTATGCCAACTTTTAGCCATTTTAATGAAGTACAAATTTTCCATAAAAGGACAAATTCTAAGAAGTAGGACAATGTGTTTCATGTTAAGGAAGTGTTAGGTATAATTTTGAAACTAAAAAGTTATACGTTCAATGTAAAAACAAGAAGATCAACTTAAAAAAGGGGTATTTTTAGATGTCATATAGATTGAGGAGATTCATATGGCATATGTTATAGATTTAATAAGTCTCTTGAGATCCCCAAAGGTTATTTCTAGGCTCAGGTTGCTTCAATAGATTCAAAATTGAGCAAAACCAATTTCTCTCTCTTATCACTATATTAGATAGGTCAAGAAAGGCCAATGGTTTTAATTTGGTATGGGTAAGAGAACAAGAGTTGGAGTACACTTGGTGTTATAGGTCCCTATGTACTTATATTTCATGTTCATGGTTTCAAGATTGGTGGTCTATGCTATATGAACAATCACTAAGATTGTTAACACCTCCAAACTATCTATGCAAACCCAACATCTCAGGTTTTCTCATATGATTGTATTGGTATGTGTGAACTAAGTGGTGTATGTGGACTTGAAGAGTATGTTCACACTTATCATGTTTAATTCAACTTGTATGGAATGTGTGAACATGGATAGATAGGTAGAATAAATCTCTTGTGCTAAGAGTGAATATCAATGAAGTATGTAGAATAGTGTTTACTAGTTGTATATTTTCATCTTTATGTGAGTGGATTTAGGATAAGAATAACACATCTATGTTAAAACCCTCATAATATTGTGATTAATTTCCCCATTGAAGTTTTGGTCTCAAGAGGATCATTGATGGAATGTAATGTCTAAGACACTTGATACAATCAAGCAACCCTAAAATAATCACCTACAGGACTATGTAGGTATACTTAGATAGTTTTTTGATGAGAGATTTGGGCTTCAGGATAGAGCCTTTGATAAGTGTTTGAGATGGGCTTGAAGGTATAAAAGCCTTGAACACAATTAAGCATAGTCAAAACCACTTTAATAAAAATATAAATGGGTAGAGTTTAATAAAGTTACAAAGTGGAAAGTTTAACCTTAACTTCTCCAAAAGGGATTTTTATCATACACAATGTCATCTGTTGGTTAATATTTATGAGGTCTGTGTAAGCCTAGTGGCTTAATTATTGTAGCCTAGGCTTCATAGTAACATTTCAATTCAAGAAGAATATTGTTTGGTTGATAGATAATAGGATAGAGTGGTTTTCAACTCAGTTAAAATCTTGATAAAATACTCAAAAAACTATAGTGCCTTTAGGTCTAAATGAATATTGAATAATGCACATTTCAATTAACACTTAGTACATTGATGTTAAAGAATGGTTGCATGATATCAAGATAGAGACAAGTCTATTCAGGTGTGATGTGGTCCTAGTAACCTAAGAATGAAAAAAAGGGGTGAAACACAATGCTGAAATATGGATTATCACCTATAATAATATCTCATATTCCCCTAATTGCCACCTATAGTTTGACTCATACACAAACCATTCTAAGCTAGTGGAGAATGTAGGTTTGATAGTTTAACAGAGGTGTAAGATGAAATGAACACATTTAAACCAATATTATAATGATAAAACCATAATTTCAATATATCCATTAAATCAATGATGAATAGAGATGGTCATAACTAAGGTTTCTTAGGCCCAACAAAAAATCTTGCACATAGTCACAAACCTGGTAGCTAGTTTTAGGAATTTGAAATGTTTAGGCATCTACGGGTATGGTATGGGATTAAAACTTGGTAAATAGTGTCACAATAACTTTATAAATAAATCCATAGTCTCCTTTTGGTTAGAATAATAGGGGAAGTGCCCTCTATTTTTTCTCAGACCAGAAGCACTCCATTGTCAACATAATGTGTAGGCACAGTACATGAATGAGAAAGGATGAAAGGGAGAGTCTTGAGTGACTATGGGATGATGTATAAGGTTTAAATTAATATTTAAATTTTTTTTATAAGTACCTAAAACCACTAATATCACTTAGAGGTGTTAAAATACTCAAATACACAGTCTATGTCTACTAGGCCTAAAACTAGGCATGAACCATCAGGATTCCAAACTTCATTCATATGACCATATGATATTCTAAATAAACTTGAGATACTTAATTTAAGATTATAAGGTTTATTGGACTCATTGGTTTGTATAAAATAATAAAAATTGATCATTTTGGCCTAATTTTGTCTTACTGGTGTCTAGAATGCATAATAAGAACTCGAGGAACATTTTATTTCACTCATATATACAGACAATGTGCATGGTGTCTCAATAACTTAGGTATAATTTAAAGGTGTCCTATACTTGGACTAAGTGGAATTACTGTGAAGGATAATGGTGTAACCTTTATGAATCATTGTTAATAAATTAAATGACCTAAAACCCTCTTAAAACCCTCTCAAGAACTCGATGAGAAAGATATGGAAATAAATGCATCCAAATAGGGTAAATTGGCTTAGAAGATGATTTGGAAATACTTTTCACTCTCTCAGGCTCCTTGGCATTCATTTATTTTTTACTATCACTTATACAGATGAGGTAAATTCTCTAATTTCTACAATATTTAAGTTGAATTAAAGGTGTAAAATGGAATTGATAAGTGAAATACATTATGTAAGGTGTATGAATATGTATTTAAATTCCTAATACCCCATTATCACCTCATTGATACATGAAAACCACTCTACTAAACTATTTGTTATGATAATTATGGATAAAATAGTGAGATAAAAGGTGACTATCAAGTTTGATTGTGAGAAATGTGTTTTTTATTTTCATTAAAGTCTACATGATAGATCAAAGGATAAAGAAGGTATGAATAGGTGTCTCATAACCCTAAAATGAATATCCTTGAGCATCTATAGGTCACCCTAGTGACAAGTGTGTGAATTGAGGCCTAGAGGGCTAGTGAACAACTATAAAGAAGTGAACAGCAAGTGCCAAATAGAAGGTCATCAGTTGAGGGGTATTTAATGACTTCAAAAATCTTGTTTGCATATTATTGAGTTAGGGTACATGTGTAAATGAATTATAATGTATTTATAGATAGTTAAGTGAACTCTTCATCAAGAGATAAATTTCAAGAGAACTTTATGATTTATTTTGTGACTCATCATCCTACATTGTAACTAGTTTTAAAGACTTGACACTTGGCATAGTGACCCTTCAACATCAATCTTTCTCTCTCCTCTCTTATGCTCTATATATTGAATCCATTTTGGAATTGTAAACTATCCATAATTGGTATGGTGAATCCCTATTGGTTTTGCATCTTGTTTTGCCTTTGAATAGAGTTTTTAAGATTATTTAGTCTCTATAATTTTTGCATAAGTATGTCAAGTAGTCTATTTGGATGACAAATAATGAATGTTTTCTCCTTGATTCCATTATACTCTTGTATGAATTATGTATCATTTATTCTAACATGTCTCATGAAGTGTATATGTTTTTAAGATGTATTTTAAATTGTGAATGAGATTATAAGTGTATAATATTAGACCTCCTATTTACCCACCTTTTGAATTTCATGACAATCGATCTCCATCTAGAAACACTTATGTTAAAATAACCTTTGAGTTGAGATCAGTTTTATTAGTTTGCTTTCTTAGTGTAAATGCAAGTATGTTTATGAAGATATATTTGGTGTATCACCTCCATTAGTTTAGGCTAATTTTATGTCTCTTTTTTCCCTTTTCACCCCTAATAGTGATTAGTCTAGTTTAGTGTGTGAAACTAAACAGTTAGATCAAGGGAGATAGCCCACAATCTAGCTATTTATCTTTTGTAGTAGCTTATCTATATGTAGAGATAGTTCCATATTATCCCAAATTTGAGAAGGATTGATTAACTTCTCTAGGGTATAAATTTGGGCTATAATAGTTATATCATGCCTAGTGGGACATGAAGTCAAATAAGGTTGTTCAAGGTGAAAGATGATCTTGACAACAAAAAGGTTGTAATAGTCCACTTCTTGCAGTATCTGGTGACTTCAACAATTAACTTTTGGTGGAATAATAGTGCACTATTTCATGTCTAAGGTAAACACAATATCTCTAACTAAAGCCATTACTTTTGAGTTCAAATATATTCCTCCTTATTCAATTAAATCATATAGATTTATTAACACCTATCCTTACCTAAATAGATCATACCTTTGTCATAAACCTATAAGAATTTTTTTGATTGGCACATTCTTACAAAGTCCTAAAGCTACCATGGAAAAGAAGTTACCTTTTATTTCCTTCAATAGATATAATACTCTAAGACTTTCCCATTATGATGGCATTCCCATATCTTCCCTCAAAAGTGTTCCCTCATACATCGGTGAGACTGACATTACCCCTATTGAGCATATTAGAAACATTACTAACTTCTACAATATACATCACATTATTGAGGATAACATAGAAATTTGGTTATTATTTTTCTCCTTCAAAGTAAAATCACTTGACTGGTATGATACTTTGGCTCCTGAATCTATCACCACATGGGATGAGTTGGGAGATGCTTTGATAAGAAGATTTGAAGACAAGTGTGATAACGTGTTATTGAATGATAAGTTAACTAGCATAAGGAAAGCACCTCAAGAAGTTATTCAAGACTTCAAAACAATATTTAAGAAGTAATGGGATAGGATCCCAATCTTGGTAATACCTACTTCACACCATGCTTTACTTTATTATCTTAAGGATTTTTATAGTGATATTTCTATGATGGTGCAATCTATGGGAAGAGACACATTGACTAATGCCTATAAAGCAGCCATTAGGGATGATAAATATTTTATTTAGGCTAGGAATATTTCCCCAAGACCCCATATGCCTCTAATCTCTAATTTTTAAACCACTAAACTAGTTTTTGCTCCCATTCCTACACAAAAACATAATACTACTACCCCTAGTCAACCAAGTAAATATAATGAGGTAGAAACAATGAGGGAATATGATTATACAATAGAAACAAGTGAGGCCTTTACAAAGTCACTATCATAATAATCAGTCCTACACTAACTATTAAGGCAATAGACCACCCTTCAAGGTCATCCTCAAGGTCAAGGACAACTAGTTCAAGCCAAATCATATAAAGGATATAATCCCAATGCTCCCTCTACCTCAAGAGCATTAGTTCCTACTCAAAATAACCTTGCTAAATATAATGAGGGTTATCCTTAATGGGATTAGATATCAAAAATAATGTTTTTCAACAACAAAAAGGAACTAAAATCATTCTTTAGAAAGATAAATTTTTTAAGGAAATTTATATCAAGGTTTACAAAAATTGTTAGACCCCTTAACATAATTCCCAAAGAGAACACCAAAGTGGAGTGGATGCTTGAAGATAAGAAGTCCTTACAAGACATAATTAATGTTATTTCATAATCCCCAATAATTGTAAGCCTTGATTTCACTAAGGACTTTTAATTATATTCATTCACCTTAGAACATACTATTACTACAGTGCTGACACAAAAAATGGAAGAAAGTGAACATATGATATCATTTATGAGTAGTATCTTGAAATATGTAGAGCTTAATTATTAGCTATTTAATAATCATATCATTTCTCTCATCATTTCAATCAAAAAATTTAGACACTACATCCTATGGAATAAAACCATCACCATAATACCCGACCCTAGTGTCAAGCTCATGTTTAGATAAACTGAATTGGGGGAGCATAGAGGTAAATAGATGGAAAAGTTACATAAATTTGATATTGAAATAAAACTAACCAAGATCATTATAAGACAAGACATAATTTAATTGATGACTAAACTAGACCCATGTATCACTATTGAAGAGGTCTACTAGACATAGGTCTCTCAAGAAGATTGGTATTTAGGTATTTTTTAGTTCTTACTCACTGTGAATTGTCCCTAATAACTTAAAAAAGAGCAAAAGAGAGATTTATAGCTTGAGGTTGATCATTACATGATCAATAAGGGTATCCTTTATAGGAATAATTATAAAGGAATTTATCTAAGATGCGTATCATGAGAGGAAGGTCAAGAAATATTGGAAAATATCCATCAAATGATAGGTAGTAGACATCCATCTAGCATTACTATAGCACATAAAATACTTATAATGGGTTATTATTGGCTGATGGTCTTTAAAGATGCTCATTTCCACATGATAAAATGACATGAATGTCAAGTTTTGGATAAAAGATAAGTGTATGTAGCCATGTTGCTACAATGTATAATCAATGGCAGGTTATTTTCCCAATGGGGGCTAGATTTCATTGGTGTAATAAACCTAAATTCAAAATATAGACACAAGTTTGTGCTCATTATTATATATTATTTCACTATATGGATAGAGATAGTCTCCACCAATAACTCTAGATCCCAAGATATAATAAGTTTTCTTGAAGAATATATCATAACTAGATTTGACACTCTCATCTCTTTAGTTTGTGACAATGGGCCAACATTTTAATCAATTGAATTCATTGAGTAGACCCATGATAATCATATTAAAATTAGATCATACTCAAATCATTACCCATAATGGAATGGATTGGTTGAGTTAACTAATAAGAACCTTATAGACATAATAAAAAAGTCAACATTAGATAAACCAAGGGAGTGGCACCTCTTACTAAAGTATGCACTCTATGTAGATAGGACGAGATACAAGTAAGCCCTCAAAGCATCACCATATCTAATGGTATATTGTAAATAGCTCATATTCATAATCATGTTAAAATTACCAACATATTAGTTTATGAAAGAATACATTAAGCATAATCACAAAATAGAGTCTAGACTACTTGACATCATCAAAATGGAATATTCCAAGGATAAAGCATTATAGAGATTCAACAAGAATCAAGGAATGGTCAAGAGATGGTTTAAAGAGAATAATTCAAAGGTTTCAAGATATTTGACTTGGTACTGATATGGTATAAATCCCATAAAAGGAAAGGAATGTATGATTTATCCCACTGTGGACATGACCATATTAAATATCAAAAATTTTGGGTAATAATGCTTTATGCTTGAAGGATCTTCAAGGTAATGATATAGCATATCTAGTCAATGGATAATTTTTGAAGCATTACTTCATAGTTTCCCCATCTATAGGGGTTTCTAACTAATAATAAGACATTCTGGTAGAGGTAGGAGTAGATTAGATTAGATTTATTAGTTAGTTTCCTACTTTATATTATTTGTTTTCACTAGATTAGTTTGCATTTTATAGATTAGTTTTTTATTTCAGTAGTTTCTTTTTGATTTCATAACATTGAAATTCTAGTCAATCCTAGTATAATCAAACAAATTTGAGGTGTTTTTAATCCAACCCAAATCAAGGGATAATGCATAATATAGTTCAAGACTTATAATCTAGTTAAGCAATAAAAAATTTATCCATTAATATGTCTTGAACCTAATGATTTCATCAAGCATGCAAAATTTACTCCCACAATTGTGTGTAAATTTAGAAAACTTTCATTATTCCCTTGGGTCAAGTGTGCATAAAACATTAATACTTGTTCAAGATGATAATCATGGGCATAGGTAAGAGATGACATGGACATTTTGATTAAAATAAAACTTTAAATAAGACTAGCTCATGGTGGTCACCTTTCCCTCTTTCCAAAATAAGACACAAAAAATATAGAAAAAGAATAAAATAAAAGGCACAATCCAAAAATCCAAAAGAAAATAAAAAAAGGATTCAAAGCGAACATAATGAAATAAAATCAATGCATCACAAATCATGAAAAATATGAAGGAAGGAGGAATACGTGATCACATGTGTCTCTTTTGGGGCTATGAATGCCTAGATGGGTAGCATAGAAATTCCTGAGCTCCCTATGTATGCATATAACACCCAATAAAATTTAAACCTATAGCTCATCCTTATGTATTTGCCTAAAAACTTGAAACAAGAGGTAAAGAACAACACTTTTCACACATAGATTCAAGGTGTAAGTAAAGCTAGTATGTTGCATAGGATTATTAGTAGTCCCTTTCCATTTTTGGTTTAGTCATTTATTTTGGCATAAATTTATGGTTAATATTGGGATTGTAAAACTAAGGATTATGGGTTCTTGAAAACTCTGGAGTATTAACCCCTGCGAGTTGTCATTTATTTTATTCAACACACCCCACTATATATTTTTCATTTGAAAAGTGGAAACCCCCTTTGTTTCTTAAGAAATAATGAATATCTTAAGGGAGCACCTATGAGTTTTAAGGGTTATGAAACTTGTGATACTTATAAAAAATCAATGTTTTTAATGTTAAATCATGTCATGGTATACTTTTTAGAAACATTTGTTTAGACTAACTTATTAATGAAAAGATAGAAGGAATGAATTTGTATGATAAATATGTAGATTATTTTGAAGTATTTAGTCATTGATAAAATTCCATTTTAGAAGCTTTCATTCAGAAATTTATCTTCAAAAATATTTTCTACCAAATCTTATTCATTGACAACTTTACTTCGACAGCTTTGTTTTGGTAAGTATTTTCTTTAGAGGATTTTACATCAATAACTTAAGTTTATATGGATTTCATCAAAAATATTCTTATCAGCAAGATTGATCCATAAAATCTTTACTTTGGAAGCTTTGTTTTAGGAAGTTCACTTTGGCAATAATTACTTCAGCAAGTTTTCACTAGTAGCTTTCTTCGTAGTCTATTGTATGGAAGCTTATTCATTGGTGACTTTCACAATAGATATTTTAATTTATAAGGTTTTATTTTGGAATATTTTGGTCTTTATAAGAATTTCTAGTGGAAACTTTAATTTTAGAGACTTTGTTTCAAAAAAATTTGTTTTGTTGATAACAACTCCTTCAATGAATTTTATAGTGGAGAATTTCATTTTAGAAACTTGGATTTGGGAGGATTTATTAGACAAGTTTAGTCATCTAAAACTTTGTTTCAATAAATTTTGTATTAAATATTTTTGAAAGACATTCGATGCTTTAGATTCTTTTGGCCCAAAAGTAAAGTTTGACTTCTATTGACTAGACTATACAATGACACATGCCAAAAGAAGAAACACTACACTATGGCACCCAAAATGTCAAGGCATCCTAAATGTCATGTAAACTAGGATAGGGTGGTTGAATTTGATTTGAATGAAGGTGATGAGCTCATAAACATTAAAAAGTAATAATGAATGAATGGGAAATTAATTTAGTAGATCTATTTACATTGAGCCCCCCACCAAGTTCATGTCATTCAATCTTCAAGCTTGAGTAGACTTCAACATAAATCAATCCTAAAATCCCTAACTACTATCACAATAATTTGTGATTTGTAAAATTTATCTCAATAAAGAGATGCCATTATCAAAATCTTGGACTATACCAGTACTCAAAAAAATCATCATGGAATCATCATCTAGGTCCTACAAGATAGCCTCAACACCATCTAGGTTCTCAATCAAGGATTCTACAAAATACCTAGATATTATGTTTGATGCTACTACATTTGATGGATGATATTCAAATTATTTAGCATTGTGGGAAGTGATATAAAATGTATACTCATTTTCACTCGAGAAGGACATTGTAGTTAAAGATAAGTAGTTAGTGAAGGACCTGCTCTTATTAAAACATCAAGCCCTACACTACATATATACAAATATAAAAGTGATGTCATATATTTATATACTATGAGGCCTATTATTCAAAGGGATAATAATGGATGGAGGATATCCTCATTATGTTGACAACATTGTTGTTTCATATATTATGAGTGAGGCATTCAACAAGTTTTTGAGCTTACTCATTATGGACGTCACTTTTAATTTACACACTATTATCACATAGAATAAAGAAAACCATCTAGAGTGAGATCTATCAAAATAGCTTCTCCCTAGGGAGAGTTTCACCTTGAAATAATATGTTAATATCCCTATCCCATCACCATTTTTAGAATTGGAATTCACATGGAGATGGAACTATTGAAAATAATATTTAGTCACATGAGCATATACTTCATTCACCTAGAATGGGTTCCTCTATTGGAAATATTAACTACTTTGGAGTGTAATTACACTTTAGGGGAATCATCAGCACATGCTTCCAAGATAAATTATTGTATAAGGATAATTATACACTAGGAGGTAACTTCTACATGTCCTACTTATTGGATGCAATCATGGGTACTATGTTTAGACACAATGGAATACTATGGGAGACTAACACTAAAGTCATAAAAAATAATATTTATGGAAACTAATATTTTATAGACATATATTCATATGTGAGGAATATAAAAAAGATCATTAAGGACCTTTACCCTTAGGTTTATATGGCTATCCATGACCATCATTTACCAAGGATTCCCCTAGTATAGCTTGGACACTAGCCAACAATGTAAGAAATTACTAGCTATATCTAGATTACATAGTCATCATGGTAGTATGGAACAAATTAGATCCTCTTTAGATCCTAGATTTCATTCTAGATAAGATAATTGAGTAGTAAATTACCTATAAAATTTAGATAAACATTTATGAGGAGTTGATGAGAAAAAATAAGGCCACATTCCACAAATCTCACATCACCATTAGGAAAATGTAATACACCATTCATAGATAATTCAAAGAGATTAGCAGTTCCAATAAGACTTATGCATTTCCAACCATACCTCATAGAGATTGGGATCCTCATAGTAGGGTTCAAAAGAAGATTCATACCCTTAGCCTTGACTACAGGCAGGAGCCAATAGGCAATGACTTTCTCTTTTTGATTAAAAATAATGATGAAAAGTTCAAGGAAAGGGCCAAAATTGTAAGACTAAGTGAGGACTTGCTGAGAATGATTCAAGTAGAGCCATCTCTAACACTTGGGGAAGCAAAGTTTAAAATTCCACCTCCTAGAGAATGGAGATCTTCATATATTTGGAGTATTAAGAAATCATAACAACTAGAAGGAGAGGGACCAGATCCCCAACTAGCCCAAGGCCAACCTCAAGACCAAAAATAGTTAGTGGCTAAGGCACCACTAATTGAATAAGAGTAAGAACAAGTTAAGGAAGAACAACTGTCTACTTCCACACAAGTATAAGAGGAACCAATGTTCCTATCCTAGGCTTTAAAAATTAAATTGATCAAGTTCAAATAAGAGTTAGCTGAGGAGATAAATATAGTAGGAGGTAGTACACAAATAAAAATTTGGACTATATACATAGATTCCTTTGATTAAGAGGAAATAATGGTTACTTTATCCCTAACTCCAAGCACTTATTCCTCCTCTCTTCTATCTTATTCCAAAGGCCCATAGGTAGGAAGAACCATAAAGACATATAAAAGAAATCTAAAGAATATACCATAGACCCCTCCAAATCAAGATGTGGATGAGGAGAATATATAGAAAGTAAAAATTTTAATACTATAATCACTTAAGAATAAGGCATCTATCATAGGTGAATCATCTATTAAATTACCCTTGCTTATAATTCCTTTATGTTTTTTCCCTTTGATGTCCTTACCTATAGTCTCCATCTCCATTGGGATAGTTGATTCTACATTCATTCCCTAGTATAAAATTTCTATAGGTTTAATGTTCCTACATCTATCCATGATTTTTCATACTATTAAAACACTTTCTCTATCCTCCAATTTTATAGGTTTTATCCTAATGATTTCTATCCCTTCAATTTACATTCCATTACAATCCACCCCATCAACACTAGTTCTATCCATTCCATCCATATCTCAATCCATCACTCTAAATACATCTAATTCTACCCATTTGGGTTCATCATTGACTTATTTCACTCCCACAACCATAACCATAATGGTAACAACCAAAAGGTCACTCAAGAGGTAACCAATCTTTGTGGTCCATCTAATTCTATAGTATGGAAACATAGTCTGGTCAAAGATTATTTGGCTTGCAATGCCCAATCATCCCACATAAATTGAGAAAGAACCTAAATAACATGCTCAAGTGGAATCATTTACCTCAAATCCCTCAAATCCCATTATTCCAAATTGGGCTAAGGAATTAAGATCATTAGCCTCTAAAAGGCCCAATATGAAGATAGTAGAATTGTCAACAATGAGCTCTTTGTTTGACAAAGCCATTACATCAGTGTAGAGGGTGAGGAAGAGGAAAATTGAAGATAAAAAAAGATAAACCTTAATCATAGAATATATAGAATAAGTCTAATCCCTAAGTAAAATACAAAGTAGGTAAAAGGATCAGTCCCCTTATATTGAGGACTTGAAGTCATAAATGGATAGTCATATAGAAGCCATCCTTCCCATACATCAAGGAACTAAAATAGCTAGGCAAGATCTTAAAGAAGAGTTGGAGACACTCAAATAGGAACAACAAGTGATTTTATTTCCCTAAAGCATTGAGTAGGATGTGTAGGGTACTACCCTCAGGCTATATGAAATTCTTGATTCTATATATTCTTTGAGAGTTAGCTTGGCTCCATATGTTACTAACATAACTAAATTGTTTATAAGCCACCCAAAAGATGATAGTAAGCTAAATGTCTTAGTGATTTATACCCCTAATAATTCAATCATCCAATTAGATTTGATGACCCCATTAGAGGTATCTAATAGTTTGAATTTAGCATCAATAAGAACATAAGAAGCTTGAGATTGGTTACTATCCTTTGAGGATTTAGTCAATAAGTTGGTCAATAAATAAAAAGAGGCAAAATAGATTTTGACATGATTATAATTGTCCACCATTTTGATAATAGAGGTAGGCTAGTAACCTAGGCTATATCTGATGAAATTATCAAACAAGCCTCTTATAGCTTTAAGAAGAGCCCATAAGATTTGAGTCTATAAGAAATTGAGGCTAAACTGAGTACAACAAGGAAGAAGGTTACAGAGGTAGAAGTATTTAAGATTGGCTTCAAAGAAACCAAGGTAGAGCATAACAAGATAATGGGTGAGATAAGTAGGGTAACTAGGCCATCTCTCCTGAATATAAATCTAATCAGAGCATAACACACTAAGGTGTACAAACACTAAAATGACTTAGATGAAAAGAAGAAAGCTACAAAATAAATGCCACCTTCTAGTTTCACTATGCCAACTCCACCTACAACACCAATAATTAAAAAATCTATATCAAATCCACTTCATTCTACTATTCCCATGGTGACTATAGTTCACACAATAGGTGCATCTTCAAGTGCAACTCCAGTTACTTTGGCATCAACTACGTGTACTACTACAATTCCCATAATAACTTTGAGACAATTCAAGCAAGATCCAATATGGATAATGGATAATTTTGTACATTTTTAATGTAACAATCATAATTGAATAGTTAAGTCTTAGTTGCATATACATATATATTATAATTAACTAAATTTTTAATAGCATGCACAAATTGCATGGCTAGGATATTTTTAATACATTGATATGTAACTCAGACTTATCTTGCAGTCTATCAACATGTAAATAAAGTATTATAATCTTGGAGGATGAGGTGACTCCTTCCCTAAGATCTATATATACATGTATAACCCTCTTTTCAAAGGGTCAAAGTTTTTGAATGAAATACATGAAGAAATCAAGGATTTTGATTGTCATGCAACTATGTTTGTTCTTTCTTCTTCCCTTTCTATTTCAATGAATTTGAAGTTTTTTTAATTTTTAATTGATTCAATAATTCTGATGTGTTCCAATGATATAGATGAACTTGACTATCATGTTAATAAATTTTAGTCTCATATGTGTAACATCTATTGAATATTGATATTTTTCATTGATTTATATAGTTAGTACAAGTTAAATCCATAATCTAAAGTGTGTATAAGTGTATTGTTTGATATAATATTCTAGGTTTGAGCAACAAGTGCCCTAGATAACTTATTGATCTAAGATGTAATATATTATATAATGGTATGCAATCGCAACCTTAAAAGGAGCAACCTTCAGTTGAGATAAATAAGTAACATATATCTGAATACCTAGACTCATAGTTGTGTTTGTTCATGAGTATAAAAAAACTACAAATAGAAAACACTGGTACTTGAGATACTTGTCCATCAAATAGATAAATTGAGAAATTCCATTTTAGAGACATAAAATCCTTGTTTCTACTTTAACCTTCCCTCTTTTGAAGTTTTTTTGAGTTATACCCACCATAGATTAATCTTTTTCCCATCTAACTCACCTATCAATTCATCCTTTTTATTAGAATTCACACATCTACCCATAAATCTAGTTAAATAACCCATAGGCTTAACCTAATATTCCACCACCCAGTTATTCTAACCACATACATACAACTCGTAGCCCAGAGTGGAAACTAGTTCCACAAATATCACAAAATGTTAGTACCTCATTTAAAACTCTCTAAAGTGTGCATAAAACCCACATCAACATAGCATTAGAGGCAAAATTGGGACTAGTGGTTACACAAATAGATGTAGATTTAAATGTAGGCCTCTCAGATCCCCAATCATCTAACATGGTACAAGAACCTACTCCACTTCCAATTAAGAAACCGTTGGAATAGAAATGACTTATAAAGATACTCAACAATGGCAAAGACCCACTTCATAGAGCACTTGCTACAATGAGTAGAACATAGGATACACACATAGGGGTTATATAGTTTTTAGAAAGGGATAGGCCTCATGACATTTTGCATACATTATTTGATAGGGAGATGATCACACTTACTCCTACTAATCATCATATGGCATGTCATTTGCACAAGGTAATAAATAAGCCATATGGTAATTTTTAGAAGATAAATGGGCATTTATACAATCATTGTTATGCACTTTGAACCTACATTGACCAACATGTCAATTAGGGCATCATAGCATTCACACAAGAGGCACCAATATCTTAGTATCCACACTATCCTCTATCACACTCCTCTAAGATATAGTTATCCCAGGACATTCCCTTGAGAAGCCATTGGTTACTCACCATATGAGCCATGTGGTTTCTAGGACACCTAGTTATGAGTGATCTTGTGCATGACAAATTCACCAAAAAATAGAATCCAGTTCATAGATATTAGATCACAACATCAATTTGAAAACAAATAAAGATATATGGAAACAACTATAGAGATTAGAGAAAAACATTTATTCGAATTCCAATCAAGATATATGGAAATAATTATGTAGATAAGAACATAACTTTATATTGAACACCAATAAAGATATTTAGAAATAATTATAGAGCTCAAAACATATAACAAGTTTGCACACCTATCACTACTTATAAATAATTAAAAGGATCAAAATATAGCCTCATTTCAAACACCAATCAAGATATTTCCTAGAGATCATAGAGCTTTGAGTAAATTTTTAGCATACCAACCAATCAAGATCTTTGCTATAGAGTATACCCACCTAACCACTAACAGTGTATCATATACAGTTTCAATTTTAGATTCTACTTCTATATTGACATAGCATGAGTAGTATGGTCATTGTTTCTCCATGACATCCAAGTTTAGATAGGGCATACCACAATCATATGATCTACACACATATATCTTACACAACACTTGTCAAACCTAATCCAATAAATAAAATTTCTAATCTACTATACATACCACATAAACATTTATAACCAAATAAAAATTCATTACCTCTACTCAAACAAATACCATATACCAATATCATAATTTAAAATAATTAAACATATATCAACATACATAACATAACTAGATCTTGATACCAATATACATAGTGCCAATGTAAATAATGAACATCCATATATATAAATCAAAATATAATTTCAATAAAATCATAGTACATCACTCAATAATACAAACATGAACATTAGGACCATCCCACTCACTTTCACTCTCAGACATATCCATGTTAGAAATGGAGGCTCCACTTTCCCTCCATGACCTAGATTGATGACTATGTCTACTCTCTCTCTCTCTCTCTCTCTCTCTCTCTCTCTCTCTCTCATGATACATACCTAGCTTAGACATACACTCTACATTCTCTCACTAAATATGTATGTAATAATCCACTATCCAATTATTGCACCCACCTAGAGCATTGGGTGTAGGAATAGTTCGCCTATGCAACTTTGTGCATGCCTCATCTCTATCCACAATCACTTGTCTATATGTTATAGTAATTATCATAGCTAAATCAAATAAATGGGTAAGAACACCAACAACATTGGTGTCCTTTTATACCAAACCATCCCCCATAACATCATTGGAAACATGTCATGTCAATACATGAAGTGTCGACTCGATGGTATTCTCCTAGTGTTCATCATCACATGAACCTATATATACCCATGAAATACATTTGATTCCTAATCAAATAAAAGAGTAACCAAATAAAAATAATTTATAATCAAACTATAAAACCTTACCATCAACTACCCTAAGGGGATCCACCTCTAATACATCCTATATGATAATCTCACCTCTCATAAATAGAGGTATCCATCTATTATCTCTCCACCAAGATATTTAGGCACCAATGACTCCTATATCATCTACATCTGGTATATCAATCTCAAGATCCTACTCTATTAGACTAATGGAGGATAACTCAATATCAAATTAACTTTGTATGCAATAAAAAATGCATCATGTATATAAATCATTTCTAACTCAGAGAAGATAGATCATACCATACACTTTTGATTGGGGACACATTTGTTAAGTGAGAACATGACTAATATGGGGATTTTCTAGACCCAATTAGGGGATATCTTATCATAATAAATGGTGCTAGGGAGGATTTCAAAGCCTCCAGTCAAGAAAAATCATGTAATAGACCTAAGGGAGTCCTATGTTTTGATATCTCATTAAACTAATAATAAGTAAATAAAATCTAATCTAATGTTCACCAAAGCTTGTGACACAATATGAGGGGTTAGCAAACAATCAAAACATGCATATGAGAATCTCAATTAATTTATGTATAAGTAAGACCCTAATACATGGAATAAAGGGAGTAATATTATTTTAAGCCAATACTTATGCTACTTCTATCTATAAAAAAGAGGAGCAAAGTTAGAGAATACTTGCCTAAATGATGAACCCATCAAGACTCAATCTCTCCCTTGGCCAAATGGGATTCATAAGAGGTTGTTATAGTTTGTAAGGATCACTAAGAAAGGCCAAAGCATCCAATACTTATCCATAAGACTAAATTATCCAAGTAGAAACCTTAAGTTAAGACTCCTCAATTAGAATGGTAGAAGAGAAGATTATAAACAAGCACATGTGAATAATAAATCTTGATTGCATATGAAATAATGATAATAAGACCTTGTATATATAGGCATATTTGACTTTAAACCCTTCCCAAAATCTCAATTGATAGGGTTGACCTAGCACAATTTTGAATAATTATTCACTAGGTCATGAGCTAGGTCAGCCAAGAGCCAAACTATTTCCTAAGTGAAAATCACCCAAAACTATATAGGGTCAACTCAGTTGACCTAGTATAATCAAATGACAAAAGGGGATTAAGGTGAGGAATAGAAGGATGGAAGGTAGGAAAAGATTTGAGGAGTGTACAAAGGAATAATAGCTTAGGGAATGATTTTAGGAGCTAGTTGGATTGGTAATAATGTGGAAATAAGGGATTTAAATCCTATAAAGAACCGATGGTCTACCCACCCCTTTCTCAGTGTACCCCTTAGGGCATGCACTTAGAGAGATTGAATCTCAATGGGTTTTTACAAGATGTAAAGCATTAGTATTTGATAAAAGTTGAAATCATTATATGTATACATATGTCCCACTCAAATATCATCACATGTCACTAACGTACAATAAGGGATGGTGCTTCAAGAAAGAACATATGAACACATAATTCTGATGATAAAAAATGTTGTAGTATTTTAAAGCATAAAATAACTAAAAGTAAATGAATAAAAGGGAAATAATTTAAAAGTAAATGTGATGCATACCTTGACTTACCTTTATTATTAGATGATTATTTGTTGTGTTGTTAGTTTTAATTATGTAGGGTGCAGAGACTACTTTTGACAAACCCAAGAATACAAAATTAAAGAGTCAAAAAAATGTAGGAAATCTAAGATAACTGGTGCTATATGTATGGGATGTACTTAGGAATTTTCAAAGCTAGGGTGATAAGTGATATGTTAGACCAAATGACCAAGTCAAAAATTAGATTAAATCGGGTAACCAAACATCCAAGGCTACTAAAGATTAAAAAAATCAAAAAATAAAACCTTTAGTAAGAAAGGTAAACTCACCAAGCCAAACCAAATATACATGTCAAAAAGGATGGTAATCAAACATCAAATGTAAAAGCAGAAACAAAAAGGTAAAACAACATTGATGAGTGACTAGTAACAATCCTTATCTCACTCAACAATGGAAAAAGGTACAAACTTAGGTACCCATAATAAAAGGGTAGTACAAAAATGACAAATGGTAAAAAGAGAGAAAAAAAAGTCTAGGAATGTAATTTTATGGTGAAAATAAAATTAATCCATAGTTTCTCAAACATGTTTCATTTAAGGATAGATAAAACTAAAATAAAGTAGTTCTAACATATTTTTAAGATATGAAGAATAAAGAATTAAACAAGAAGGGAAAATAGATTTGGAATTACACATGCCTATCAAGGGGGAAAAGGAAATGGGTAGAGGGTATAAATAAGGAAACACTAAGGTATAATAACTCTTTATCAAAGTCAAGACACTCAAATTAGGTTTGTCAAAATAAGAGGACTTTTGACCTTAAGGAATCTGAAGAACTCTTAGCCACACAAGTCTTAGGTCAAAAAATGTAGTATATAGATCATCCCATGAAGGCTATATGCATGAAAATTAAAATGGACCTACCTTCCCACAACATGTTCCCCATTCCTCAAGACCCCTTACAGAGTCGTCAGTCTACTAAGAATATTGGGTACTTGCATGAGAAAGTAGGTAAAACCATAGAGTTTGTTAAATTCTCCTATTCTAATATACTAACCTACCACACCCCAATTGACCTCGACTCTATTGTGAGGCCACTTGTGGAGTTTGAGCTTTGATTAGAGATAGGATATGTGCTTATAAACATGTCTTTTGGTGTGATATTGAATTTTTATGTTTGTATGTTGCCTTTTGTATATCATTAACTTTTGTTTCAAATGATTTAACTTTTAACTTTCTTGATGGATTTTTCTATTCCTCCTCCATACAAATTTGGAAAACTAAACATGGGTGCTAAAGATGAATTTTATTTGACTACTTGGGACTTGGTTTCTAAGAGAGATAACTTCAAAGATTACGGGTCTAAGAGTCTCATAAATCTAGGTAAAATAAAAGTGTTATCTTGACTTTGACCTTGTTTTGTCTAATGTGGTGTGAAAGGAAAGGAAATCAAGAGGAATGGCACATGGAACAAATTTGAATTACTTAAAATTGTAAAAAATGTGATAAAGGGAAAAAGAGGGATACAATGATGCTAAAGTATGATTCTTTATCATAACAATGAGGGAAATGGAGTAAAACATGTTTACATAGTTTTTTTTGTAAATTCCATATATCAAAAGAAGCAAAAGCTAAAGTTGATAACAAAGATAAAGAACACATTATAAAAAAGGAATAACAACATGGTAATTTTATAAGGAAGTCTAGGTCATATCCATGATCTTACACTAAAACTCATAAAATATAAACCCACGAGGGTGCTAAAAATCATGTGAAAAATAAATGAAAAAATAATGGTATTTCGTGAGGAAGGCTAGGTCTTATCCATGGTATTACATTTTAACTCACAAAAAAGAAACCCAAGGGGTAAAAAAATTATGTAAAAAGATTATGAAAATAAATAATAATATGGTACATCATTTTAAAGATTGGGTCATATCCATGGTTTTACAATGCAACTCATGAGAGAAAGGGGAAACCAAAAGACCAAATAGGAAGGACTAAAGGTTCATAAAAAGAGAGAACTACTATAGAGGGAGAGACCCATGTAAGTAACCTACAAAAAGTGTTAGCTATATAACATATATAAATCATGATAAGAATGGAAGGATTCTACACTAATATTTATATCAAGGATGAACATGTGAGAGACAAGTTTATGTCTTGGAAGGTTTCTTGAAGTTGTATTAGTTTGGTAATTTGTAATGGAGAATAAGAGTGGGAATCACAAGATGTCCCAAAGGGTAATTAGATATATGGATTGGCATCACAAGATGCCCCAGAGTCTAAAATGACATGTGGGTGGGCATCATAATATGGTCCAAATATTATAGTATGATGTGTATGGGCATCGTAAGATGCCCCACAAGCTCAAAAGAGGAAAAAAATATAGGAAAAGATAAGAAGCAAAGAGAACCCCATATAGTGTCTAAATGGATACAAGTTATCCAAGAAGATTATAATAATGGATATGATGCTTGAGATAAATGAATATAATGTGAATAAGGAGAAACAAATAACTGGATTAGCAAAAAAAGAAAGAAAAAAAGGTACAAAGCTAACTAGGTCGACCTAATAGAGAAAATAGGGTCTAAAAACTATATAGAGTCAATAGGGTTGACCTAGTATAGAAAATAGGGGCTTCAAACTGTATAGAGTTGATAGGTTCAAAATAGTATATAAAATTGGGGATGGAAATTGTATAGAGTTAACTAGGTTGACCTAGTATAGAAAATAGGGTTTGAAAACTATATAGAGTTGATAGGGTCAACCTAGTGTAATAAGCAGGGGGAAAATAGATAGTCTATAAGAGACTATGTCAATAGGAATGACTATGTACTAAAATAGGAAAAAAATTCAATTAATTTAAAAAATAAATAAATGAAATTAAACACACAATCAATTGGGTCAATGAGCTTAATCCAATTAAGGCATACACCATAAAATCTTGCACCAACATTGGCTAATGCAAGTTTTCATAATACAACATACAATTGAGAAAAGAGAAATCATTCAAATTGGAAATAAAAATCTAGCTAATTGGTCAACCTGAATGTTAGTAAATTATTAGAGTATAAGTTTAGATGTGATAAGAAGTTGGATTTAAGCAAGGAACTAGAAAGCAATCTAAGGATGGTTTCAGGATATTTGGGCTAAAAGGGATCTGTATTGGAAATGATATTGGTTTGGTATTCAAGATTACCCCCTCACTTCACACATCATAGTGATAAGGGTGTCAAGTGCTTATCAAAAATATACCATTAACCATATATTTATACTTGGCCAAAAAACCAAGTTAGCTTCCCCCTTGGTTATGAAATCCAAGTAAGTTGGCCTTGGGTAGAAAATTGTTTAAATATTTTTTGAGATTTTGTGATTTGGTAGTGTGTGTATAAAAGATAAAATAATAAAACTAAATGGTATATTAAAAACCACATAACTAGACTATGTGATCTATTCTAAGCATGCAGGCAATAATAAATGAAAGTGTGAGCTAATTACTAGCAATAAGGGTTATTTCCAAATTTGAAACATAGTACAGTGTCAATTTAGTCAATAGTATATGTAAAGAATATAGAACAAGGTCAATAGTATCATATATATACTATGGAATCAAGGGTATAAAAATGAACTACATTGATAGAGTCAACCTAGCTTTCCAAATTAAACATAGAATATAGAAATACATCGATAAGATCAACCTAGTTGAATGTATAGGGGCATTTTTAAAGATTGAAAACTATGAAAAATAGAACTATAAAAAATTATAGAAATGAAAAATAAGGATACAAAGATGCAAATAAAGATGAGATTTTTGTTAAAAAAACCTTGATTTATACTTGAAAATTTTGCTAATTATGTCGACTGGGTTGACCTAGCTTTGCAAATATTGTTTACTAAAAACTTGAAAAATGTACTACATCAATAGGGTCAACCTAGTATTTTTTTGGAAGTATTTAAATGTACAAGCTTGATATGGTTGAAATAGTATCCTAAACTTGGTAAAAAGCCTACACAGATAGAACACGGTCATATTGATGTGACTGTGTTGTTAAACCTATACATAAAATTTTAAAATGTGTTGATATTATTGACCTATTATTACAAATATATAGAGAATAAAACTATAAAATAATGAAAAGTATGAAATAAAACTTACAAGGGTTAGATTCACATCAGGTTCATTAGAATGTATGCAATCAAAAATGCATCATGTCTATAAATCAATCCTAACTCGAATAAGATAGATCATACCATTCACTTCTAATTGGGGGGCACATTTGTTAAGTGTAAACATGACTAATATGAGAATCTTCTAGACCCAATTAGGGGATCTATTATCACAATACATGGTTCTAGGGAAGGTTATAAATCATCCAATCAATCAAACCCATGAAATAAACCTAAGAGAGTCCTATTTTTTGATCTCACTAAACTAATAACAAGTAAATCAAATCTGATATAGTGATCACAAAATCTTGTGGCACAATATGAGGGGCTAGTAAATAATTAAAACATGCATAAGAGAATCTCAATTAATCTATGTATGAGTAAGACCCTAATACATGGAATGAAGAGAGTAATATTATTCGAAGCCAATACTTATGCTACTTCTATCTACAAAAGAGAAGAGAAAAGTTAGAGAATACTTACCTGAATGATGAACCCATTGAGACTCAATCTCTCCCTTAGCCAAAGGGGCTTCACAAGAGGTTGTTTTGTTTTATAAAGATCACTAAGAAAGGACAAAACATCCAAGACTTATCCATAAGACTAGATTATCCAATTAGAAACCCTAAGCTAATACTCCTCAATTAGAATGGTAGAAGAGAAGATTGTAAAGAAATGCAAGTGAATAATAACTCTTGATTGCATATAGAATAATTATAAAATGATCTTGTATATATAGGTGTATTTTACCATAAACCTTTCCAAAAATATTATCTGATAGGGTCAACCTAGTTGACCTAGCACAATTTTGAATAATTATTTACTAGGTCATGAGTTAGGGCGGCCAAGAACCAAACTAGTTCCTAAGTGAAAATCACCCAAAATTATATAGGGTCGACTTAGTCAACCTAGTAAAATTGAATGATAAAAGGGGATTAAGGTGAAGAAATAAAGGATGGAAAGTGGGAAAATATTGGAAGAGTGTGCAAAAGAGGAGTAATAGATAAGGGCATGGTTTTAGGAGCTTGTTAGATTGGTGATAATGTGTCAATAAGAGACAATAATCCTATGAATCACCAATAGTCTACCCACCCCTTTCCTAGTGTACCACTTAAGTTGTGCACTCAAAGAGATTGAGTCTTAATGGGTTCCTATAAGATGTAAAGCATCAATATTTGATAAAATTTGAAAATGTTGTGTATATATATCCTTGGTCTACTACCTAGCCTTGTAGGATCCTGAGAACTCCTCAACCATACCACTAGTGCTAGGGGCACATCCTAAACCACACATAACTATCATGTAACCCACTCATACTAAAACTACTCATACACATTGACCCAATGGTCATGTAGCTAATAGCTCACTCAAATCTATCTAAGCTAAGTACCATCCTTAGCTCAACCTTCATATCTCATATAATGCCTTAAGATAATGTCCCTAGTTATCAAACTATCTAACACATGTTGGTACTACATCATAATATTTTTCAAAACATGACCCATCCCTATCCATATATCTACAAATAACTATGGATGGGCCCAATTATCTCATAAAGGAAACATCAACCTACTCATTATTATGTGGTCATACACCCAATAATGTAATAGTATAGATGATTTAATCCTTTTTCGAGACATCTCCTATGTGAAATGGTTTAAATACATGTACAAGTGGGTTAACATCATTTGACCCAATAAATATATGGTACCATGCTCTTATATATCCTAAATTATCTCATGTATCCTATAGGAGATCGATACCCTGATCCCATCTACATCCAAAAATGAAGCTAATAAAATGGTTAAGAACTTATGTAGTCATGAAACCTTGATGGTGATAATAAGTGTTAATAGTATATTATTATGGTTCTATGTATGATGTTTCCCTGCATCAATATCACATAAATACTTATAATCCTATTATATATCCTGAGCACCTATATCCTCCTTTAGTATGGCTCTCTACCCATAAATAGGTAGACATAAAATACTGTACACATCCTCAAGGGTAACGGTTATCTCCCTAGTCAATAACCATAAAGTGCAATTATTTCCATCCAATCTCTTGCATAATGTGGTCATCATGTGTTTATTGTAGGTCATAGAGTTTATAAATGCCATATGTCTCAAACCCACTCTCTCAATCACGTCCATCTCAACATCTAATAGGGGTAGACCCCATAGGGTCTCCATCATCTATCCAATCTAAAACTCTCTCATATGGGCATCAACCTACAAAAGTATAACCAAATTAGGCATTAACATTGTAAAATTAGAAACCAATAGATAACAACATGCATTATAATCTAGTTAACAATAATAAGCATTAAAAATAAATCCTATTGGATATTATTTCTATATATATGATAGTAGCACTAGATATTAGTGTTACATCTTGGGCACTAGTGTCACATCATGAACAATAGCACCCATATAAGGATAGTATCACAACTTGTCCAAAACAGACCCTAAACTAGTAAATTTTTAGTAAAAAATGTTTTATAAATTATAGAAATAGGAAATAATATGAACTCCTTACTAGGTAACCACCTCCTCATCCTAGATCCATGCCTCTACCTCCTCGTATCGGGTCAAACTAGCTCCTCGTCACCTCAACATATTTATCGAGCTCAAACAAACAATTGATCTCAACTCAAATGCTTCAAATGAATTGATAAAATAATCAAATAACTTATTTAAGTTACTTATATCAAATTCCACCTTATTAAGGTTGACTTTGCATGCCAATTTCACCAATTAATACCAATTTCTTATTAGCGATATATCTTGAGAACCATAGCTCCGATTTAAGAACTATATCTTACATGTGGGACTTGACATGAATGTGTCATTCTTATATTAGTTAAACCATAGAAAATGATAAAAATAATATTACCATAATAAACTCAATATACACAAAATATTTATCACCTTACCAATTTCAATAGTCAACTTTGTCATAATAAATAAATTATTCAAACTCAAAACAACATCACACCCACTAATTAACACCAATACAATCGATCATTACCACTTTTGGTTAGAGACCCTCACCAAAGTCTCAACTATCTCACCAAAAGGGGCGTAAATACATAGATTGATTTAGACATATAGAGGTTCATACACATAGGTTCACTCAGATATAGATTTAGACATACAGGTTTACATGGATATTTAGATGCATAGGTTCACATAGATATGAAATCTAATTAGATACAATTATTTAGATATATAGGTCTACATAGATATTCAAATATTTAAATTCACAAGTTCACATAGATATATGATCTACTCAAATATAACTATTTAGATATACAAGTCTACATAGATATTTAGATGCACAAGTTCATATAGATATATAGTCTATTCAGATACACCTATTTAGACATACAGGTCTACACATATATTCAGATACATAGGTTCACATAGATATATAGTCTACTCAAATATTTATTTATACATATATGTCTACATAGATATAGTTATTCAAACATATAGGTCTACATAGATATATATTGAGATGCATAGGTTCACATGACATAAACAGTCTACTCAAATATTCATTTATAAATATATGTCTACATAGATATTTAGATATTCAGATGTACAGGTTCACTCAGATGTGTGTGTGTGTGTGTGTGTGTGTGTGTGTGTGTGTGTGTGTGTGTGTGTGTGTGTGTGTGTGTGTGTGTGTGTGTGTGTGTGTGTGTGTGTGTGTGTGTGTGTGTGTGTGTGTGTGTGTGTGTGTGTTCATATACACACTTACATTACTTAGATATTAGGATTAGGAGGAATGATACAAAGCACATGTGCTTGATCTTTATTTTAAAATTATCAAGTTATACTTAATATCATCACCAAGATGTCACTAGGTTTTCACTAGTTTGGGTTAGAATAAGGTCTAATGTGGTTGATCCATAGCATTTCACCAAACCTAATTTGCATACCCATATTCAATTTAGATATTAGTGTGGGGGAAATCAAACCTTATTTCTCCACACATTCAATTTACATGCCTATTGACACTTGGATTCACACCCTTGAGGAGATGCCTAAATCTCCTCATCCAAGTGGCACCATGGAGTCATCTCTCTTGCTATGGGTGACAATTTTGTTGAGATGAATCTCTATATAAGAGGCTATCTCCCCTTGATTCACCTTTAAATATCTCTCTAATCTATCAATTCATGTATGAAAAGGGTTCAAGAAAACAAAAAAAGTGATGCACCAATGTTTATCTCCTCCTATTTCACTGAGAATATGCTACTTAAAGACTCACACATCTTTTCTCACATAAAACTCACAACTCCTTATGTGTTATCACATCATTTTTTCACATGTTAGATTTAAGAAGGAATTCAACATTTAGGAGAGAAATGGATGATTCCAAGAAGGAATATATTCATAGACTACTTATAAAATGTCTATACACTTAGAAAAGAATACTAACAAAGACCTATAATGACACTCTTTCTGCACATTGGTAGACCATGAAGAGTACAAGCTAGAAAAGACAATCTTTCACTAGACTAGACCAACAAGATTCAAGTCATCACTTAGTAGTACAACATGTGAGTGGAAAAATAACTTGTATTATTTCTTCAAGAGTATTTCAAGTATAAATATGTCCAGAGTTTTCCCAATAACTAATAGAGGCTACTCAAATGAGCTAAGAGAATGCATATTTATAGCTTTGAGAGGTGGAGTGAGCAAAGGAAGTCAAGGGTCACTTGGACATGTGTCATATTGAGAGAAATAATTATATTTTCATGTGGGAGAGAGGTGGGTGAGCTATGCCATGTCACCAAATGAATTATTTATAAATGAATAAGTTAAAACTAAACCAAATGCCTCAGTTATAATTAAATCAACTATAGTTGAATAAGTTACAACTGAACCAAATGCATCATTACAATTACCATTTGTTACCTTTATACTTACCTTCAAGTTCCCACTAAGCCTTTTGACACCAACAACTATTTTTCATATTTTTTAAATTAATTTTTTGTGAGACATCACCCTTCAGGTACTTTCTTCAGTATTTTATTTCCCTTGGACTTTTTATCTTGACACTTTTCCCAAAAGAATTCATTTGGGTATTTTCTTGGCAATTCCTATAGATAATTTTCTTGAATAAGTCCTTCAGCTCCTTTTTCTATGTTAATTTATTTAGGATATCAAATGAGCTTTCAGATTTTTAAAAATAAACCATTTATTTCTTTGAAATGTTCCTTCAATTTTTTTGAAGTGGACCTTCGGAACTATGGAATGACCCTTTGGCAATTTGAAAAAAACCCTTCATAAAAGTTGCAAGTGTCCCTTTGGCTTTTGGAAAAGACCCCTTCAAAAAAGTTGCAAGTGTCCCTTTAGCTTCTAGAAAAGGCCCCTTTGGAAAAGTTGCAAGTGTCCTTTTGGATTTTGGAAAAGCCCCTTTGGAAAATTTACAAGTGTCCTTTCAACCTTTGGAAAAGACCCCTTCAGAGAAATTATGTGAACAATTTGTCTGAAAGAATTTGGCACTTTGTCTTTAGGACATTTGTCTCAGATAAATTGTCTAAAATAATTTGTTACTTTGGTTTAATGAAAATTCCAAAAAAATAACACTTTGGGAAAATTACTTTAGAAATAATTCTTGACACTTAAACAAAAAAATCAAAAACAAATCTTTCAAAAGAATGGACACTAGGTTTTTTATGTGGAAAAGGCTTCAAGCTTTGTATAGAACACCTCTTTTGAATGAAACCTACATACTATAATTAGCCAAAGGTATAGAATTAGTCATATTTTTTCAAATAGGGGTGCCCAATTTTGGCTTGAAGGGCCAAAATTTGGTCAACAAATTGGTGACTCATAGGGGTAGTATGCCTGATATACTGACCAAACTAGTAACTAAATTAATCCATTGGGCATGAAGTCATCTAAGGACATTCCAATAAGGAAAAATTAGCCATGAATCAATACCTTGAAAAACACACCAAACTAGAAAGAAAACCCATGCCAAAAGACACAACACAAACAAAATAAACAAGACACAAATCAAAACAAGACACAAGACAACTCACACATGTGCATAAACACTTAGGGAACACTAAAAAGAAATAAACTATGCAAAAAGGAAATGGAGAACCTCAATAACAATGATTTAGATATATCCCATTGACTAAGATATGTAGTTTCTCTCCATTCCAATTTGAGATTTGGAAAGCATTATGTTGTTTGCATTGTGTGATCACATATGGGCCACTCCACAAAGTATCAAACTTTGTGTGTCTTCTAGGTTTATCCCTATCCTCATCCCATTTTAGGATAATGTCTCCTTCTTTAAATCTTATTGGCATGGATTTATTTTCTAAATATGTCTTTATTTTCTCTTGGTGAGTTGTCATGGTGTGCATAGATTGATTTCTTTCCTCCTCAAGCTCCATTAACTCAATAACTTGACCTCCATGCTATCATTATCCATCAATTTCAGATGATAGGTAAGATATAAAGCTGGTAACTCAAGTGAGATAGTAAGTCTAGCTTCCCTTCCATAGACAAGTGTATATGATGAATTCCTAATTACTCTCTTTGGGGTGATCCTATCAGCCCAAAGGGCTATTTTCAACTTGGTGTGCCAAATCCTTTGATTCTCCTCCATTGTTCTCTTTATAATCCTTATTAAATTCTTGTTTGTGGAATCAACTAGTCCATTCCCTTGGGGGTAATAGTTGGAGGAGGTACTAATATAGATGTCATGTTTCAAAGCCCATTCACTTATTCTTACTCCTAAGAAGGCTAAAGCATTATCTAAAATGATTATTGAATGAGATCCAAACCTAGTTACTAGACCTTCATAGAAGTCTAAGACTGGGCTTTCATTCACTTCCTTTAGATCTATAGCCTTCACCCATCTTGTAAAGTAATCAATAGCAATCAACACCCACTTGTGACCAGCACTAGAAATCCAAACCCTATTGCATAAATGATTGTTTAACCTAGATTGGATGAAGAGGAAAGGTAGCTATCTTTTGTTTTCCATTAAAAAAAAGCACAATTTTGGCATTTTCTTACCCAAGCATGGGTATATTTGAATAAACTAGGCCAAAAGTAACTAGCCCTCATAATCCTAGCAACTATAGTTCTTGAAGTAAAATGACCACCAGTTGGTCCATTATGGAACTCATGCAACACTTTGTCAATTTGATCCAAATAAAGACATCTCAAAATCACACCTAAAAAGTCCTTCTTAAATATCACTCCATCAATAAGTACATAAGGAATACATTACAACCTAAAGTACCTTCTTTTAACCAATTCAAGACCTTGTGGACACTCACCTATTTAAAGGAAATGGATCATATCATGTGTCCAACTTCTCATAGATGAAGGTGTAGCTATTATAGAGTCATCCTAAAGTACCAAAATAGATTCTTTTTCTCTTTCAGGTCTGAAGTGATATGCTCACACAATCTTTTCCCTTTCACTAACTTGGTAGTTTTGATCTCCACATCATATTCCATCATGCTTGTGATCCATCCTGCCCTCTTTTCATTCAAATATATATTCAATAGAAAGTATTTTACACTAGGATGATGCAAAAAAATATGAATCTTGTTGTTAGACAAAATATGCCTAAACTTCTTCAAACTCCTTATAACTGTAAGCACTTTTTTTTCAACATATATGTATCTTATCTCATATCCTTCCAAACCTTGACTAAAGAAGGCAATAGGCTATTCAAAATTCTCATCATTAGCTTGAGTAAGCATTGCAGAGATTACCTCTTCATTCCCAAAAGTATAAAAGTTTAAATCTTTGGAGAAGTTTGGACTTGTAAGGGTAGGATCTTGGGCAATGGCTTTCTTGATCTCCTCAAAACTTTCTTTCCTCCTTGTACAAGTGAACACCTCATCCTTCATTAGCATGGAGGTTAAGGGATTGAATAGGTTATCAAAATCAAGAATAAACCTCCTAATTAAATTGATCTTACCAAAGAATATTTGTATACCTTTCTTATGTTTAGGTAAAGACAATGCCAAGATGGCACTTGCCATTTTGGGATCAATAGATAGACCTTTCTTGGAAATAGTGTGGCCTAAGAGTTTACCTTAATGAATAGAAAACACATACTTCTTTGGGTTTAGAGAGATCCCAAAATCTCTAAACCTCTTAAAAAAATTACCTTAGGTGATTCAAATGTTCATTTGCATCCTTAGAGAAAATTGTCACATCATCAAGATAAACCAGTACAATATCATTGATTAGACCCTTGAAAGCCATATCCATTACATGTTGAAAAGTAGATCCCATATTTGACAATAAAAATGGCATCTTCTTATATGCATATGTGCCCCATTTTGTGATGAAGATTATCTTATACTGGTCACTTTCCTTTACCATAATCTAATTATACCCAGAATACCCATCAAGGAGAGAAAACCTTTCACTACTAGCCACAACTTGAAATATTTGTTCCATGGAAGGGAGTGGGTAATGATATTTCAAAGACACTCTATTCAAGTCCCTAAAATCAACACATAACCTTATCTTTCTATTATTTTTCCTAACAAGAACTAGGTTTACCAACTAAGATGAATGCTTAATGGGAAAGATGATTTTGGACTCAATTAGTTTGGTGAGTTCTTTCCTCATGAGAGGCTCAATATTGGGATTGATTTGCCTTTGCCTTTACTTAATAGGTGTTAAGCACAAGCTTATACTAAGAGGGGGGGTGAATCAGTATAAGATATTTTTTTCACCTTCAACTATTAATCTTAAATCCAAAACCTCAAATTATTCTACAATTAATATATTCAAAGCAATAAAAGAATACAATGCAAAACCACACAATGCAAATGGCATAGATTTGTGTGGAAACCCTTTTGGGAGAAAACCATAGAGAAATTATCTTAATATAAATATTCATAGGCACCAACCTATTGGAGCACTTTCCCTAATAAATAATTTTGTAGGCACCAACTTATAGGAGCACCAACCCCTTTCACTGAGCACCAACTCAAGCAAAAGAAACTAATCTCTTCAAAATGAAGGCACCAACCTTCTCTAAAAAAATCACTCTTCTATCTCAAATTTATTGTCAAGACAATGGATGATAGAACACTTGATTTATCTCCTTTTGATTTAATCTACACTTGAGTGTTTTTGTTGCTATACTCTTCCCTATACTTGATAGTTTTTTCCTTTTAATATTCTCACAAAAACTTGCCTTTAAAAATTCTACTATTCTTTTTATATCTTCCACTTTTGAATCTACTCTTTTTCCATTCATTATGCACTTATTTATAACCCATAGAAAGCCACAAATTAAGGTCATGCCTCTTCAAGTGAAAAGGTCCATTCAAACTGTCACAACTCCTCCCAATATGTTAGCCAAGGTTGACAATTCCATTCACTTCCATCAAAATTTCCGTTCACTTCTAGCAACAATTTTTTTCACTTTTGTCAACATTTCTATTCACTTTTGGAAACAATTTCATTCACTTCTGGCAACAATTCCATTCACTTATAGCAACACTTCCATTCACTTTAGGTAATAATTCCATTCACTTTTGGTAACAATTCTATTTGACATTCCCATTCATATCCATTACAATTCCTTTGACATCAATGACAAATATTCCAACAATCTCCCCCTTTGTCATTGATGGCAACCTTCCAAAAATATCTTCTTTTCTACAACTCCCCATATTCTTTTCTACATCTCCCCCTTGTTGTAACTCCCCATACTATCATTCTCCCACTTTGACATCAATGTCATAGGGTCATTCAAGAAGTTGAAAAAAGAAATTTAGCTTCCCCTTAACCAATGTTTCTCTTGATTTTTAATGAGTAGAAGCAAAGGATATTACTCCCAACTTATGCGTAGGTACTCAAATGTTTCCTTTAAAAGTGGCTTAGTGAAGATATCTACCATCTATTTGGATGTGGACACATATTCCAATTTTACTTGTTATTCTATCACCTGTTCTCTCAAGAAATGATACTATATAGGGATATGCTTAGTTCTAGAATGCATAACTAGATTTTTTTAAATACTTATCACACTAGTATTATCATGGAATATGGAGATTGGATGATCATACTCTACTTTGATAGCTTTCAAGGTTTGTTTCATCCATAGAACTTGTGTACAACATAGCACTTCCACTATGTACTCTACTTCTGTTGTGGATAGAGATACAAAGTTTTGCTTCTTACTCAATCATGATACTAGGCTATCTCCAAGAAAGAATTCTCCTCCACTTGTACTTTTTCTATCATCTACACAACCTACCCAATCTAAATCTATGTACACTACCAATGTGAAGTCTTTACCTCTTGGGTACCATAACCCATAATACAAGGTTCTCTTTAAATATCTAAATATATGTTTCACAGCTTGCACATGTGTTTCTTTTGGAGCTGTTTGAAATCGTGTAACCATACCTACTACTTTCATGATATCTAGCCTAGATACCATCACATATAGTAAAATCCTAATCATTGATCTATAAAGATTTTGATCAATATTCATAGATTCATCATCTTTGCTCAACTTTATACATATAGCCATAGGTGTGTTAACAGGGGCACACTCCTCTATATGGAATTTCTTCAACATCTCCTTCACATACTTATTTTTGGATATGAATATTCCTTTGTTGGATTGAGATATTTGTAAACCAAGGAAAAATGACAACTCACCTAACATGGACATCTCAAATTCCTTTTTCATATCTTCGACAAATCTCTTAGACATTTCTTCATTATCTCCTCCAAAGATTATATCATCTACATACACCACAACAATTAATTGGTGATATCCTTTAGTTTTGATATAAAGATTACTATCAGCATATCCTCTCTTGAATCCTTATTTTTTTAGGTATTTATCAATCCTAGCATACCATGCTCTAAGAGCTTATTTTAATCTGTACAAAGCCTTCTTCAACTTACACACATAATCCTTGTTTTCTGATAAGAGGAATCCTTCTAGTTATTCTATGTAAACTTCCTCTTCTAGATTGCCATTTATAAATGCTTATTTAACATCCATTTGATAGACTTTTAAATTTTTGAATACTAAAAATGCAAGAAATATTTGAATTTATTCTAATCTAGCAACATGAGTAAAAGTCTCTTCAAAATCTACACCTTCTACTTGAGCATACACCTTACATACCAACCTTGCTTTATTTCAAGTGACTTGGCCATTTTCATTCAATTTATTTTGAAAAACCAACTTAGTGCCAATCACATTTTTATCCATTAGCCTAGGCACAAGTTCCCAAGTCTCATTCTTCTCAATTTGATCTAACTCTTCTTCCATTGCTTTTACCCAATGTTTATCATGACTAGCTTCAAAAAAATTCTTAGGCTCTACCTTGGATGATAAAGAGAAATTTACATTCTCAGGTATACTTCCAATTCTTCTTTTGGTTTGGACCCTAGCATCAATGTTTTCAATGATCTAAATTTTAGCATGATTCTTCTACACAAAGTGAGATGGTGCTTTGGTGTCTTGCCTTTCAGATTCACTCAATTTTTCCACATTTTCTTCCTCCCCTTCTACAATATTGGGTATTTCTAGAGGCTTTTCTGAAGGTTATTTTGCCTTTTGATTTATAATCTCATCTATTCTAACACTTTCTATGATAGTTTGTATCCTTTTGTTATAACATCTATATGCTTTGATTTTGATGGAGTAACTAAAAAAAATTCCTTCATTTGCTCTTGAATCAAAATTTCCCAAGTTTTCTTCATTCCTATTGATAAAACATTTACTTCCAAACACTTTGAAATGTTTGACTGAAGCTAGTCTTCCTTTCCATAATTCGTAAGGAGTTTTGTCATTATTAACTCTAATTTACCCTCTATTCAAGATATATATTGCTATATTAATTGCTTCTCTCTAGAATATATCTGATAGATTAGATTTATTAAACATAGTTCTAGCCATCTCTTGAATAGTTCAATTTTTCCTTTCCACCATTCCATTTTATTGTGAAGTCCTTGCAGTTGAGTATTGTCTCTTAATTCCATGATCTTCACAAAACTCAATGAATTCATTTGAAATAAACTCACCTCATTGATCTGACCTTAGAAATTTTATTTTCAACTCTTTTTTATTTTCTATTAATGCCTTGAAAGCTTTAAAATTTTCAAATGCTTCTGATTTTTCTTTTAGAATGGCTACCCACGTCATTCTAGTATAATCATCAATGAGCAACATAAAGTAGCTCTTACCTTGCATGCTTTTAGTTCTGGTAGGACCACAAAGATCTATATAAATCAGATCTAGTGGTTTGGTTGTCGAATATTCCTTCATTTTGAACCTTGCTTTGGTTTGCTTCCGGTGTTGGCATTACTTTTATAGAGTGCTTGAAGGTTCCATTATTTTGGGCATATCTTGCACAGCCTATTTATTGCTAATTTTCACAATATTATCAAAATTTATGTGCCCTAACCTTCTATGCCATATCCATCTCTCTTCAACTTGACTCAAACAACATTTCTCTCCTCTCATTTCTCCAAGCATGTATAGGTTGTTTGTGGTTCTATGAGCATCTGCAATTAGTTCTCCCATGTCTCATTTTCTAATATTACAACCTTCAAAAAATAACTTGAGTGTGTGTCCTTGATCAAAAATTTGTCTAACACTTAGAAGATTATGTTTTAACCCTTCCACATATAACACAGTTTCTATTTTGGTTTTTCCATTATCGAGACTAAGTGTACCTTTTCCTGTTATTCTAGCTGTAGTGTTCTCTCTAAAATTTACCATGCCTTCATTGACCCTTTTTAATGAGATAAATTTGCTTTTATCTCTAGTCATGTGTCTCAAACATCCACTATCAATGAACCATTATTGTCCTTCATCTCTAGTATGGAATGTTTTTTGAACGATCATGGATTCTTCTTGCTTCTTCTTCTAGGTCTTTGATGGTTTTCTTTTATTTATCACTAGAGCCTTAAACTTTTGATCTTATCTTACAGATTCAAAAAATCTTATACAATAGCGTGATATATTTCCATGGTTGTTACACTTTTAATAAACTATAGCTACATCAAATTTTGATAAGGGAGTAAACTAATTGTAGTTTCTATTTGAAGCTCCATAGGCTCCTTTGTTTTTGCTCTTGACTTCAATATCCTTGGCTCTCTTTCTACAATCTAATTTCTTATGACCAAAATGATTGAAATAATAACAATATCCATCAAAATAATTACCAAACCTAGTTTTATTTTCATATCTTAGAGTAAATGGTCTTCTAAAGTTTTGTTCTCCTTTTCTTTCTTTGTTGATAGAGTTGGTTTTTGTATTCTAGGCTTCTTCCTTCTTAGACCTTAAGAGTTTCAGTATAGCTCTTAGATTTCTCTTTTTACTTCTCATACCCAATGCTTGACTTATTAAATGGTGATATTTGACTCTCTAAAATATTATTCAAAACTTGAGTGCTTTTCTTAGATTTCAAGTCACTTGCTATTTTAGAATTTGCCTTTTCTAGATCCCTTTTTAAAACAACTATCTCAGATTCATACCTTTCACAATCTTCTCCTTTTTTCTTTAGTTGATTAATTATATCTTCTTAAATTTTCTTTGCTTCTTTAATTTGGACTTTTAGATCATCAATTACCTTGTTTGATTCCTCAAAGACTTGTGATGTCTTTGCTTTGAATTCTTGATTCTCTTCTTCATATTTTTAGAGCTATAACTTCAGTTTCTGATTCTTCTTATTAAATGCTTTCATTTTTTCCAATGCATAAATAAGTTATTCTCCAAGGTTCACTTCACCTTCTTCTTCCATGTCTTCATCTTCCTCCAAATTATCTTTGTTAGTGGTGGCATTTTCTTCTATAGCCATGAACAAAATCTCTTCATTATCACTCTCAACATCACTTTCTTTGTTTTATTTGAATTAGTTGATATACCTCTTGGAGTGTAGGATTTTATTTTGTTTCTCAAATCTTTACTTGTCTTTGCTTAGCTTGAATCCCCTTTTGTACTTTGGTTTTTTTCCCTCATCATCACTATTTCATTTATTTGGACATTTGGCTACAAAATGCCCAATTTTACCATAATTAAAGCATTTAAATGGTAACTTTCCTTTATATTTTCTTGATAGTTTATTTAACTTCCAAATGAGTAGATCTTCATTTTCATCTTCTTCACTACTTGAATTTTCACTTGATTCTAGTTCTTTGATATTGTCTTTCTTTGAGACCTTGAATGATGCTTCCTTCTTCGACTATCTCTCAAATTCAGTTCTCATTTCATATGCTGTAAGAATTCTATTGAGCTCATCCATTTTAATCATGTCGAAATCCTTCATTTCTTCAATTATAGAGACCTTCACATCAAATCTCAATGGTAGGGATCTCAAGACTTTATAAATGATCATAGATTCTTTAATTTTATCTTTGAGTCCTTGAATGGCATTAACAATCTCATCGACATGAAGAAGATACCCAACAATTTTTTCATCATTCTTCACTTTTAAACTTTAAAATTGCCTCTGATGGGTTTGGAGTTTTAATTTTCTAACCTTACTATCACCTTCATAAATAGTGTTGTGTTTATCCCAAATATCTTTTGCAGATTCACAATGCATAACCTTAACAAACTCATTTGATTAAATTCCACATAAGATTGCATTCATAGCTTTCATATTTTTTGCACTGGCCTTTTTTTGATGGCATCTATTGGTGCAATTTGTGGTGTTGTGTATCCTATTACCACTACTTACCAAATATCAAAACCTAGGGCCATCAAGTAAGTCTTCATCCTTATGCTCCAAAATGCATAATTCATTCCATCAAACAAAGGAGCCTTGTTAGTAGAGAAACCATCTAACACTTGAGATCCTACCATATGTGCTTTCCAAGATCTACCTTCTAGCAGTTGTGCTAACACTTAAGGAACTGACTCTGATACCAATTGTTAAACACAAACTTATACTAGGAGGGGGGTGAATCAGTATAAGATATTTTTTTTACTTTTCACTATTAATCTTAAATCCAAAAACTCAAATTATTATGTAATTAATATATTTAAAGCAATCAAAGAATACAATGTAAAACCACACAATGCAAATAGACATATATTTGCATGGAAACCCTTTTGGGAGAAAACGATTGAGAAATTATCTTAATATAAATATTCATAGGCACCAACCTACTAGAGCACCTACCCCCAAAAAAAAAATTAGGCACCAACCTACAAGAGCACCAACCCCTTTCATTGAGCACCAACTGAACAAGAGACACAAATCTCTTCAAAACAAAGGCACCAACCTTTTCAAAAAAAATCACTCTTTTATCTCTAATTTGTTGTCAAAATAATGGATGATAGAATACTTACTTTATCTCCTTTCAATTTGATCTACACTTAAGTGTTTTTGCTACTATACTCTTCCTTATACTCGCTAGTTTTTTCCTTTTAATATTCTCACAAAAATTTTCCTTTAAAAATTCTACTATTAGTTTTATATCTTCCACTTTCGAATCTACTCTTTTGTCATTCATTATGCAGTTATTTATAAACCATGGAAAGACACAAATTAATGTCATGCATCTTCAAGTGAAAAGGTCCATTCAAATGGTCACAACTCCTCCCAATAGTTCAACCATGGTCAACAATTCCATTCACTTTCATCAACATTTCTGTTCACTTATATAAACAATTCCATTCACTTATGTCAAAATTTACATTCACTTCCAGTAACAATTCTATTAACTTTCAGCAACAATTCCATTCACTTATGGCAACACTTCTATTCATTTATGGAAATAATTCCATTCACTTCCAGAAACAATTCCATTTGATATTTCCATTCATATCCATTACAATTCCTTTGGCATCAATGAAAAATATTCTAAAAATAGGCTTACCATTCTCATCTAACTCTATAGTATGTTGAACTAGATTCAAATCAAAACCTTTTAAATCACTATACTCCCATTCAAAGACATCATAAAATTCTTTGCATAACTCAATGAAATCATGCTTCTCTTCGATAGTACATACTTTCCCAAGTGCAAGCAATTTATATTTGAAAATCTAAAAATTCTCATAGTTTTCTTGCTTGGTAGATATGCTTACCTTGTCTTTCTTTAGCTGGTCATCATCATTGAATATGCTCTCAAGAGTGACTAGACCTTTAGGGAGTTTGTTAGACCTCAATTGAATGATCTTCCCTCCATATTTTTTTTGTACTTTAGACTAATTCTTGGAAGAAAACTTAACTTCTTACTATATAAAAAGTGCTATTTTTTGGTCACTATGAAACACCTACCAATTAGTGACATTATCTGGTATGGAGGGCCTTATAATCATTTTTAGATGAGGTTGGTTCGTGTCCTCTTTTATCCCTTTTAGAACATAAAATTAAGCTCTAATTACTACCAATCTATTAGCATGATTGATATCTTCTCTTGGGATAAAAGTGATGTTGAATGATTTTAAATCCTCCACAAAATCCCACACTCTATGCTTATAGGACTTAAGTAAAGAGTTTTTTGTCAAATTCTACCCTCTAACCTGATTGACAACAAGCTAGATATCACCAAACACTTAAAATTCTTTGACAGCTCTTTTTCTAGCCCATTCAAGGCCATGAGTAAGGGATTCATATTATGATACATTACAAGTGCAATAGAACTAAAATTTGAAGGTTGAAAAATACCTTTCCTTTGAAGGTCCAACATTGCTCTACCACTAGCCCCAATCTTGCTTTTAGACCCATCAAAGAAGAGATGCCATAAACCATTCACCTCTTCACTTGGCTTCACTAGATTGGGTATGAAATAATACTTATCATGCATATAATATACTCCAAGGAAAGATTCTTTAATAAAATTTTAAGGATCATGCTCATAGTTTTCATCTTCCCACTCATCTAGGAACAAATCATAAACTCCCTCAAGGGAAGATGATTGGTCAATATGAAGTTCCTCTTCATCAATGATAACATAATTAAAATTTTCCACCTTAGGTGAGTAAGGTTCCAAGTAATATCTATGGATAGGTTATAAATCAATATTCAATTTAGTGTCATACTTTGTCCTAAACACCATGTAGGACCAATTGGCTACCAAATATCCACCTATCTTGGATGTGAAGTCTCTTGATAAACAAAAAGGAAAATAGGGAGGAAAATCTGCCACCACCACATCATGAGGAATTTAAAATTTAGGACATGCATGAAGGATCAAATTTAAACCTTTAACTATCCCCAAAGTCTTGGCTGGTGATCCATCCAATTGTAAAACTCCTTTAGTCATTAGCTCACACTTGAGGCCTAGCTTATCTGTTATACATTTGGGCATAACTAATGTGCTTACTTCACTATCTATGATGAAATTATGAATAAAAAAATCACCAATGATTAGAGATAGATAAAAAGGAGGAGTCTTGTCATCTTTCTTCACTTGACCATCTATAGATTGAGTTCCATTGACCAAAATAACATTGTCATTTCTAGATGGGCCAACTTATTTACCCAATACATGTAATTCATTTCAAAGTATATCTTTCTACCCTGGTAATGTTAGTTAATCCTAAAATGAGATGTTCATATGAATCTTCTTCATCTGGTCCACCACATTGATGGAAGGATTACTCACCTTGGGGTTCTGTTTATGAAAATTGGCACCTTGTGATGTAGCTTGTGGAGGTAGAGTTGTAGCATCTAGCCTAAAATTTGTAATCCTCTAATTTTATTTTAGTTTAGGAGTTTTATTATACCTAATTATTATATGAGATGATGTAAGAGTCACAATATGTCCTTTATTATCTCCTTGATCTTCATCAATAGCCCTCCTTTTGGACCTAGTATTAGACGCAACACTATTATTCTAATTGTTTGTATTCCCCACATAATTAATGGCATAAAACTCACCCTCCAAATGATTTATGAGGATATAATTAGTTTAAGTTTTTCTATTTTCTACCCCACCTTTCATGGATTCTTCAAAATTTGAATCTTGGAAATATTGGCTACCTTACATTACCATGCCTTGTTGCCCTTGACCATGTTTAAAAGATGGATAGTTGGGTTGTTCTTTGAAAATTTTATTTTGAGTGGGGATAAGGGCTTTAGAGGATGAGGGATAATTATGATTATATCATTTATAAGGCTTGACATGGGTGATTTGGCCTTGTCTTTATGCATTGTTTTGGAAAGGAGGTCTACTTGTTTGCCTAAACTGATTATATCTTCGATATGGCCTATAACCTTGAGCTTGTTGTATCTTGATGGAAAATAAATAATTTTAAACACTTTGAATCAAGATTTTAACATCATGTATTTCATTTAAGGTAGAAATGGTAGGCCTTTCTTGGTTAGGCAAAGGGGTTAAAGTGGGAAATGTACCTTGACTAGGATAATGCAAATCAGGGAATAGTGGCATTGGGGGCCTAGGAGCTATCTTTCATACTTGGACAAAAAAATTCTTAGAATTAAAATATATTTCATAGGCACCATGAATTTTTTTTCCACATATATATTGAATCATCATGGCAATGTCACTATTTAATGCTTTTAGGTAGTACACAAATGCATAGTTTGGAGTAGGTCTCACAAGCGTTGGGATCCTATCCCATGTTTTTTAAAATCTTGTATTAAAATATTAAATAAACTCATGTGGTACCCTATTGATTGTGGTTAATTACTTAGCTAGACATAGGTGATTACTAATTTCCCTAAACTTATTAGTTAATAGATCCCCCAACTCATCCTATGAGATAACAAAATTTACGGGTAGAGTCCCATACCAATCCAAAACTTTTCCTTTGAAAGACAAGGCCAACAACCTAATAGCTACATTTTCTTGGGTGATGTTATAAATATTAAAAAAGTTTTATATATTCCTGATGTGCTTAATGGTAATAATAGGACCACCCCCACTAAAAGATGGGACACTTTTGAGGGCTGCTCCTAAAATTTGATCATATTGGGCAAGATGCAAGGGAGATGCCCCAATGAAAGGCACAAAAGGTATCTTATATCCATCTTGGAATGATAAATATGGATATTAGTAATGGAATTTAACATAAACTTAGAATATTTAAACACAAAATCTCTTTTTTAAGGATGAGTGTTTATAAACCTAAACCTTTTGGTGAAATATGGAGGTAGTTGCAAAAACTTGAAAGGTGTCTCTTTAGCAACAAATCTAGTTGTCAACTTTGGCATGGAAAATAGGAGTGATTATCAACCAAAGACTTGAATTATTCATGGAGTCACCATGTACTGAATGTAGATTCTTCTTTCATCTTTAACTATGCCAAGACTAGCACCAACCTTGAACAATATTGTAGGACTTAGAAGTCCCACCAGGCATACCAAAAACTATTAACACTTGGATTTACATCCTTAAGGAGATGCCTAAATATCCTCATCTAAGTGGCACCATGGAGTCATCTCTCTTGCTATGGGTGACAATTTTGTTGAGATGAATCTTTAGATAAGGGGTTAGCTCCCTTTGATGCACCTTTAAATCTCTCTCTCTAATCTATCAATTCATGTATGAAAAGGGTTCAAGAAAAAAAATAAGAAAAAAAAATGTGATGCACTAATGTTTATCTCCTCCTATTTGACTGATAATATGCTACTTAAACACCAACATAGCTTTTCTCACACAAAACTCATAACTCCTTGTGTGTTATCACATCAATGTTTCACATGTTAGATTCAAGAAGGCATTCAACATTTAGTAGAGTAATGGATGATTCCAAGAAGGAATACAGTCATAGAATAATTATAAAATGTCTATACACTTATAAAAGAATACTAACAAGGAATTTTTATGATACTCTTTTTGCACATTGGTAGACCATCAAGAGTACAAGCTAGAAAAGACAATCTTTCACTAGACTACACCAACAAAATTCAAGTCATCACTTAATAGTATAGCATGTGAGTGGAAAAATAACTTGTATTATTTCTTAAAGAATCTTTCAAGTACAAGTATGGCTAGATTTTTCCCAATAACTAGTGGAGGCTGCTAAAAGGAGGTAAGAAAATGCATATTTATAGCTTTGAGAGGTGGAGTGAGAAAAGGAAGTCCAAGGGTCACTTGGACATGTGTCATCTTGAGAGAAACAATTATATTTTCATGTGGGAGAGAAGTGGGTGAGCTATGCCATGTCACCAAATTAATTAGTTATAAATGAATAATTTAAAACTAAACTAAATGCCTCAATTATAATTGAATCAACTACAATTGAATAAGTTGCAACTAAACCAAATACCTCAGTTACAATTGTCATTTTTTACCTTTATACTCACCTTCAGGTTCCCACTAAGCCTTTTGACACCAATGGCTATTTTTCATAGTTTGAAATTAAATTTTTGTGAGCCATCACCCTTCAAGTACCTGCTTTGGACTTTTTTTTCCCTCATACTTTTTATCTTAGCACTTTTATTGAAAGAATTCATTCGGTCTTTTTCTTGGAAATTCTTTCGAACAATTTTCCCAAACAAATCATTTGGCTCCTTTTTTGGCATTAATTTCTTTGAGCTATTGAATGACATTTTAGGTTTTAAAAAATGGATCATTTGGTTCTTAGAAATGTTCCTTTGGGTTTCTTGAAGTGGACCTTTGGAACTCTAGAATGACCCTTCGATAATTTGAAAAAATCCCTTCAAAAAAGTTGCAAGTGTCCCTTCGGCTTTTGGCAAAGCCCCCTTTAGAAAAGTTGCAAGTGTCCCTTCAGATTTTGGAAAAGACCCCTTTGAAAAATCTTAAAGTGTCCTTTTAGATTTTGGAAAATACCCCTTCAAAAAAGTTTCAAGTGTCCTTTTGACCTTTAGAAAAGATCCCTTTGGAGAAATTATGCAGACAATTTGTCTAAAAGAATTTGGCACTTTAGCTAAATGAAAAGTCCAAAAAAAATAACACTTCAAGAAAATTGCTTTGGATAAAATGTCTAAAAAAATTCCTAACACTTAAATAAAGAAACTAAAAACAAAACTTTTGAAAGAATGAACACTAGGTTTTTTATGTGGAAAAGGCTTCAGGCTCTATATAGAATACCTCTTCCGAATGAAACCTACATACTGGACTTAGCCAAAGGTATAGACTTAGGTAGATTTTTTCAAATAGGGGTGCCCAATTTTGGCCTAAAGGGCCAAAATTTGGTCAATGATACCCAAATTTATTTAAAATATTAGAGAGGGGGTAAGTTAGTTTTATTTCTCCATAGATTCAATTTACATACATAGATTTAATTCAGATATCAATGTGGGAGAAAATAAGCCTTTTTTCTCCACATATTTAATTTATATATATATATATATATATATATATTAATGTGGGTAAAAAAATATTTTTTTTTCCTCATGATAAAGTGCACCATTAAGAATCAATACAGAAGACATCCACACCATGGAGTTACTCTTCACATATTTCACTCTAGCTCTTATCCACTTCTCTGGCCAAGAATTTGGCCAAGTCAAGAAGACATTCACATAGGTAAGTACAAGTGCGCATTCCTCTTTTCTCTATTCTCTTTTACTCTATTAATTTCATTTCATTGCATTAATATAATAAAAGGGGGGAAATTTAAACACCCTAATTTGGTAGGGCATTAAAAATTAATATGTCTTTTGTTGATATTTCACATTAAGCTCTTAGTGATGAATACATTACTTGTTCACATGGTCATTTTGAGTCTTTTGATCTTTATTATGTCTTATTTTCCCTATTTTTAACACTTATATTGGTCTTAAGTCACCTTATCCTAGTCATAGGGGCCCCTATCTTGTATTTCTTAGTTTTAGATCTGATTTAAGCCTTAGGGCACTAGAACCATTTTAGGGCAGTAGCACTAGTGTCCAATTATGGCTCTAGTGTCCAAAGGTCATTTTCTCCCATGTTTGAGTCTTAACCCTTTCTTGAGCCTTCTCTTATGTTTTTTATCCCTCTTTTAAAACTTGTTATCTAGTGAACAAGGTCTTATACTCAAATCAAATTTCCTTCTATATAAAGAGCTTCACAAGGTATTTTACATCTAGCACTGACTATTTTATCACATAATTACATAAAACCAAAAAATAATATAGCTCAATGCTCTACGTACTACTCAACTATCACATATAGATATTTAATGCTTAATTAAATAAGGGCCTAAGTGAAAGTCATTCTAGCATACTATGCAAGTTGATTATGGACATATCTTAAGGGAGAAATACATGTGATTTGAGACCCCTAGTATTGGGGTGAATGTAGGCAATGGATAGGACAACAAGGGTTATGTTATACGTGATTGTAACATCCCATAACCTAGATTTTTCCCTTCTTTTTTGCATTTGATCTAGTTATTTTTTCATGTGTGTAGGTACTCATTAGGGTTTTAAAAGATATTAAGCTAAAATAGTGACACATGCAAGCCCCCAACTGACACATAAATACCTATAATACCTCTATAAAGTCTTGAAACTTCCCTAAAAGTTTTTAATAATTCATATAGGAGGGATACTAGTGTCATAAATGGATGCTATCACCACATGGCACTATTGTCCTTATAATGGTGCTACTATCTAAGACCAAATTTCAACCACAGTCAGAAAATAAAAGGTGTATGCCTATTTCTCTACCTTTTTTAGTTCCCTAATCCATAGAAAAGTATGTTTACCTCCAAATAAGTACTCTTTCTCTTCTCACTTATTATTTTTTTAAAGGTTAATTAAATTAGTCATTTCAAATTTTCATTCTAAATTAGCATCATATTTAGCTCTTTGACAACATAGGATTTACACTAATTAAGTCCTAAAAGGTTAAAATAGTAGGAGTAATTTGGCCTTGGTCTTAAGGATTTGCTTGATATGGTGGTTTATTTAGATAACAAGGTCCTTGTTAAGGAGGCCTATTAATATGATAAGGTGCTTGAGAGGTTCTATAATTTTGATCTTGTTACCTTTTGAGGGTAACCAAATCATTTCCAAAATTTTGAAGAAGGCTCTTAACCTCTTAAAACTTGGTGGTTGGCAGTTTTATTTAGGAAGTGGTAACTGTAGGAATATTAGCATGGGATTTATTAGAGAAATATTTCCAACTTATATAAGGTAATTTTTATCCTTAATTACAATCTCATATGCATCAGGAAGAGTTGTAGTCCCCATAGATTGGATTACAATAGTTATATCACTATTTAGTGATCTTAGATAATAGAGAAAAGCATTGTTAGGCATGGGCTTAACTAAATATGGGATTCTATCCCAAGTTATTTAGAACTTAAAATTTAAATCACTCATGAATTATTATAGATCTATATTAATAGTAGTTAGTTATTCCACTAATGATATATTATCACTTTTGGCTCTAAATTCCTTGCATAATCCTTCCCCTAATTCATCCCATGAGTCTATAGAATTATGTTGTAAGCTTATATACCATCAAAGGGCCTTGACTTTGAATGAGGAATCTAAAAGCCTAATAATAATGTTTTCCTTTGTAATATGATTTAATTAATAAATATTAGAAATATATTTGATGTGCTCCATAGATATGGTTTTATTCCCTCTAACAAAGTGGGGAATACTCTTGAGGGATGCAAGAGTCCTATCATCATATTGGGAAAGGTTTAGTGGGATTCCTCCATTGAAATGAAAAAGAACCTAATTTAAAGGGAAAACCATGTAATGGATTATAATAAACCCTACCCTTGTTTGAGAAAATATACCAAAAGGAGGCATAGATTGAGATCTTGAAGAAGTTTATCTAAGATCTTTAGATATTTTTATAGGAGACAAGGATGCTTTATTTATTATTATTATATATGGTGTAGATAATTCAACAAACTAAAAATTACCTTTTGAAGAATCTCTTGTCTCTCTTGGTATGAAAATATTTTGAGACTAGTCTACTAGAGATCAGAAATGTTTGGAGTCATCAGGTGCTTATTTGATGTCTTCAACATCATAACTTGCTAAGAGTAGAACCAAATTGTTAGTTAAAACTCTTCTAACTGAATGGAATTGAGTAGGTCCCATTAGGCATGCTATAAAATATTGTCATATTGGATTTGTACATCTTGAAGTAGTTGTTTCAAGGCTCCTCCCTCTAATTGACGTAATGGGTTCACTCTAAGACTATGGTCACCTATAATAAAAGTGAAACTCTAGAGAGGGATGGTTCCCCTGATGGATAAATTAGACTAATACTAACATTATTATTCTTGTAAGGAAAAGGAAGAGAGATAAAACAAATCTTGAACTAAACCTAAGACCTAAAAGATGAGGTGATACACCAAAATATTATGATGTCCTTTACTCACTTAAGCATGCACAATGAAGGTAAAAGAGCTAATACCACAACTCATAATATTAAAAATATTCTTCATAAGTGTTTTTTAGGGAGGTATGGAGATCGTGAAAATAGTTATAAGGGTTATAAAATGGACTTATAGGGGCTCAAATGGTTAAACTCCATAGTTAACACTGCATGAACTTAATATCACACAACCTATAACCTATAAATGAGTATTCTCTTGTATAAATGTGTGGTAATTAGATAAAAAATCAAGGATAAATCAACTTCTTCACATCATAAGATCAATAATTCCATGAATTCACATAATATGCAATCATATGAGAAGGAAAAATCAATTCTATTATTCATTTAAAGGCATAAGAGATGACAATATAAGCCTCTGTAGGGGTAGGGTTTTATTATAGTTAGTAGAGAGATAATGGATGGATAAATTTTTATAGAATTTATATGCTTAAAAGAGTCACCCCATTATGGTTATAATTTGTTTGATTAAATATTCAAAGTTTAGAGCTCAAGGGCCTCATTTGATCCTACCCACTACCTTGGGTAGTTATAGCATTCAATCATGATTGGGGAGGTGGATAGAGATAATGGGGATCTCCTCAAATTTTTATGGCCACCTTGTGTAACTACCTAACAAGCCTATTTAGGATTATAGCTTGTATTATGATGATGAGGGCTAAATTCCACCATCTTTCCACTCATTCTGAGAGTTGGAGTTGAGTTGAGACATGATTTGCACATCAGAGCACTCTATGATTGATTATATAAATCAATGGTTACAAAGTATACTCATGAATATAATAATTAAATAGGAGAAATAGGCCATCAAATTAGTCTCATCTAGTTCCATCATAGACACCAATAAAATCCTTAGTGTCAAGTTCTAACTACGTGTCAACATCAAGATCATTCTAGAATTTCTCACTTCAAAAATAATATTCCCTCTTGGGCCCCACCAACTATCCTCTTTCTATTTTTGGGACCAATTCCCCTATGATTAATACCACATGGCACCACTTAATTGGCTTAGAAACCCTATTGTGTTAGTTTTCATTTATCAATCTATGAAAATCCTAGATTGATAGGTACCCATGTGTCCCTTGATTGGGATATAAATACCCAAGCTCTATTGAGTCCACATGATTGATTTTGGTTGGTTCTTAACCCCTTTCACATGGCTCCTTATTGCTTTTTCATTACTCAGCTGAGGCTTCAAATGGATGATGATTGTTCTCTCTATGGTGAATAAATATTTTACCATATGGAATCATCCCACTCATTCACTACTCTGACACACTACTAGTCTTGTATGAACCACCCCAAGGTCACAAAGTAATGATATTTCTCCATATGGAGTCATCTTGATCTATTACAGATTAATATCTAGAAAGATTATTATTGTATGTGAGTTTTATATTTATCGAGAGGTAAATATATTATTGGTGAGTTAGTTTTTTAAGTAGTCATAACATTATTACAACAATATTACCAACATAGGTTATTTTTTATATTATGGGGATGTATGAGATATATTGGTGGAGATTGTATCTCCCCAATTATACGAAATAGTTTTCCTATATAAACATTGTATTATCATATGATTTAATATCAGTGTGTTTTTATTTTATTCTTTGTGTTCAAATTAATTTTTATGTTTAGTTGATAATGAAGATATACACTAGATTTATTATCTGGTATTAGAGTAGTAATTAGTGGCCTAGTTTTCATACTTTAAGCATAGTTGTCGATTTGTCTAGTTTTCATAATGTAGTAATAATATTTTGGAATAGCCATATGGCTAGAAGCATAATTGTACCATCTCATTCATTTGCTATATAGCTAGAGGTTGAAAGTTAATATAAGAGCAAGGAAGTTTGAGTCACAAGCTTGAATGTTATTTTTTGTCAATTTTATGTTTGCCTCATGTTTGTTTTGGTCCATTACATTCAATGCATCTTGTATGCATATTGATTGAGCATAGTCTACATGCATATCTTAAGATTTTAGAGGGGATAGTTAGTTATTATTTAATGTGAGAGAAGACCAGATCTTAAATACTATTTGTCATTCACTAGTAATAGTTGTTTTCCATTCATATATTACTCACCATTGGATTCTTTAGGTGGTCAGTTCTGATCTATTTGAATATTCTGTAGACATCTAATCATTCAAGTTGTGAGTCTTAGTAAATCAATTATGGATAAAGATCCAACAATAGCTAGATTTGGATTCAAGGATTTCTAGCTCTTTGATATGGTTCATTACTTCTTAATCCTACATTGTTCCATGTCTCATATTTGACTGATATACATGAATTCTCACTCTCAAATACCAAATAGTCATGTGATTTCTAATTATCTATTCCATGACTTGAGTTCATCATCATTCTAGGGTGCATTCCAAAATATTCATGCATTGCCTAGTAAATTGTTCTCCAAAGAGCATTATGACATATATTCTCCATTCCAACCAAGTATCACATGTTCGTATGGTGACAATAGAGTCAAGACTCTAATATGTAGAGGACACATATTCTATTATGTTACTCATCTTCCTCTATTGTTGATGCCTAGTTTTTTATAATGATACATATTAAACTAAAATCTATTCATTGAAGATATAGTTCAATAAAGAGATCTCCAACACAATGTTGAATGATTTTAAAAGGATAGCATGTTGATCAATGGTGGTTAGTATTTATTTTTTAGTCCATCTTTTAAGTCAATAATTCATACTTTTTATTTTCCATAATTATTAGGGTCTTTTAATGTTGTTTAGTTGTGTTATGTTTAGAGTCAAATTTAAAAAATAAGTCTATATTTTTTGTCTCTAAAATTTAGTGAATTATTTTAATATTTTTAATTCCTTTTTTATATTAGGCAAAATTGTAATTAATTATTTGAGTCTAAATATGTACATTATTTACCAAAATCCTCTAGTTAGGGATTTTCTAATTAGTGTATGTCATCATATTAAGAGTCAAAAAAAAAAAAAGAGTTGTGAGTTTAGAGTTGTGTCAATAATGTGTGTCAATATTAATAAAGTCAAAAATATTTTGTATGGATGTATTATCTCTTGTATGTGATGCCCTAAAACAAATGTCAAATGTGTCAGTCTTGTGGGGGGAGCCCATTTTAGTCAAAGTGATATGCACTTGAGCTTTATCGACATTCTTACTAAGTAAGTAACTTCTTCAAATGGAGGATAGAGGCACAGGAGGTTGGAGGTCTTTCAAAAAGCTCTCATCATTCACCAATGATGGGGCCACACCAATGATGTGGTGACTTTTATTTTAGTTGTGTGCATTGTGTTTATTTTCTTGCTTTATGTGTTAGCTAAATAAAAATAGAAGTGCAATTCCTATTCAAGTTATAATTATTTCCTTTTGTAATCCCTCTAAGTTAAAAAATGATGGGAATTAAATATGTACTTGCATACATGACATGGTTTGTGGTAAACCAACAAAACCACTTGGTTGGTGGTTAGCCATGGGATGAACCATCATTAGTTGTTGGTAAGCCATGGGAAAACCCATCATTGGTTTTTAGTTATCCATGGAAAAACCATTTTTTAGGTTTGTGATCCTTTGAAAAATCACTTAGTCATAAATTTATATGTAGTAAAGGATGATATTCTCCCCATGTTCAGATTAAGGGGGTGTGACTAGGGATAATAATGTTAAGGGGGTGGATGTTATAGATTAATATCTAATAACATTATTATTATATGAGAGTTTGATATTTACTGAGAGGTAAATATATTATTGGTGAGTTAGTTTGTTAGGTAATCATAATATTGTTACAATAATATTATGAACATAGGTTATTTGTTATATTGTGGGGTTACATGAGAGATATTAGTGGAGATTATATCTCCCCAATTATAGGAAATGATTTTCCTATATAAACATTATATTCCTATATGATTTAATATCAAAGTATGAAATAATAATATCAATGTATTTTTATTTTACTAGTTGTGTTCAACTTCATTTTTATGTTTAGTTGATAATGAAGATCTGAACTAGATTTATTATGCTCACCCATTGCTCTAACACATTATTGGGCTTGCATAGACCACCCTAGGGCAATAGAAAAGTGGGTTTTCACCATGTGGTGTCATCTCACTAACCTATCTAGAGGGTTTTAAACCTATACAAATGATTTTAGTTCACCAAGATTGCAACATATGAAATCATCCTACTTGCCTACTACTTTGCTGACATGGAGATCCATCAAGAAACTTTGAATAAATTTGACTAAGTATTGGTGGAGAGCTGTCATGATGATGTCATGGAGGTTCCATAGTAAGCGGATGAAGTGCCTTGATATTCTAAGTGACAATGAAAAAGTGTCCAATGTACTTGTCCTTGTATGATAAAGTGTGTAATAGGATTATTCTAGTATACTTTATGTATGGTTGGTTGATCTTCAATATTGACATAGATTCAGAGCATCAGGGATGAGTATGGAGGTTTGAACATGTGAAAAGGGTTCTATAAGATATAATACATTATTTGAGATCGTATGTACATAAGTATAATTCATCTAGTTGATCATAGTTTTCATCTAGATACTTTGAGTCTAATGGCAGAAAATACAAGTTGGTATTTTGATGACATCACCATTACCACATGGGAATGATTCAAGGGGATTTGGCTATATGGTTATGATCACTATAGTCCTTAGTGGTTATGCACCAGATCTCAAGTCATGAATTGAAGTGAGGTCAAATATATGAGGGTGTAAAGTTGTCTTCTAAAACATATTTCACTATTTTTTCATAGCCAAATTTGTAGCTGGCTAGAAAGAGATGAGTAAGCATGCTGATGATGTCAAAATTCACACATGTAGATGTTTTAGGAGAACATGATCATATGGGTTTGTTTAATTGTTGACATAATTTATTTTCACTAATTTTTACATCATGTAATGTAGCACGTCAAAAGTTATGGATGTGTAAGGTTAGGCTTCCAAGCATTTTGACTATGTTTTCCCATATTTAGCCAATTTTGCAAAGTGGTAGAAAGAGTTGAATAAGCTTTTTTGATGGTTTTATATCTTACATGTGTGAAGGTGTCAATATAATCCAATCATATGGGTTTATTTAGTTTTGATCAGAGATTATTTACACTAAGTTTGTGTTCATGCACTAAAGTTTGGCAAAAGTTATGGTTGATCAAAGTTAGCCTCTCAGGTAGATTTGGACATGGTTGGCTTTATGATAGAAGTTTATGAGAAGGCATGGTAATGGAGTTATATCTCACATGCATGAGAGTTTCAAGAATAGTGGGTCACATGGTTGGATTCTCTTATGAAAAGAGATTATCTGGTCTAAATTTGAGATCCTACGAGTAAGTGCAAAAGAATTTATTGAGGTGCAAAAATGGTTACTCATGAATATTGATAGGGTCCCCATACATAGTCCTTTTTGGAATTGATAAAGCTTGAGCAGGATTGATGGTTCATGATTATTCTAAGGATTTAAGAGGTAGTGAGATGAAGATAGGTGCATGACATTTAATTTTTGATCAAAGGTACATGATAAGGATCTAATGGTGAGTAGGCATTCAAACATTTGATCAAACAATGAGCATTATTCATTAAAGACCTGGTTGACCCATAGAGATTGATAGAGCGCATTGATTCAAAGTTCTTAGATTGCACAAGATTATGTTAACATGACTAAAGGTTAATTTTTTAGCATTAGCACATATGCATTAAAGATAAATCAAGATCAATGGAGCATGTTTGATCTAAAGCTAAGATGACAAGAGATGCAAGAAAAGTTTTTTAGGTTTAACTATGACCGTTGCTTTTTTGAATATTTGAATTTGTGAAGGAAAGAGCAGTGTCTATTTTTTGGACCATAAATTTTGATATAAGATGAATTTGCTATTGATATAAAAATCAAAGTGGTAGAGGAATCTAAGGAACATCTAGATATATGGATTAGAAGATTTGAAAGTATGTAAAAACATAGATATTAAGCTCCAAAATTGATTATGTTTCCATATATGTTTTGAAAGTGACCTAAGAAGGATATTTAAACTCATGTAGATGTTGTTTTGATATTTCATGATTCATTAGATATTGGGGAGTGTTTTAGAGTCCTTTAGGATGATATACATACATTTTTAAGGTTTTTCCAATCGTATGAAACATGAACAAAGGTTTTGAAGTTGATTATGTTTTTATTAATAATGATTGTGTGTATAGAGAAGTTTTTGAGCTATTTAGACTTTCATAGATGAGTTTTTTGGAGACTATGATTATTTGAGGATGTCCTAAGGGACATAAAGAGTGGACCTATGTGTTTTTAAGTGGTCTTATATTCTTATTACTCTCAAATATGTATCAAGAGGGTGAATGGGTCTCCATAGGACATAAAAGTGACTTAAGCCTATTGTGAAAGGGGACTGTGATTTAGTGTGACCCATATGAGATGCCTTAAGGGTGAAAGCATATTTTTTGGCCAACAAAGAAATATTATGATCTTGATTAATTCATGATTTCTCTATATATAGTATAGCTAAATTTTTTGGGTTCTAAACTTTTGAAAGAGACATTGGGGATAGATTGAAAAGAGGCTTGTGTGTGCTTTATAGAGTGAATGATAGGTAGTGTGACTATTGGTGGAGTTAATGAGTAAAAAACCTATTTGACTATGTGTATGACTTGTAGGTAATGTTTTTAATGATAATATAGAGATATTATAGCATGAATTTGTGAAAAGAGATTTACCTATGTGAGAGTCTTGCTTGATAAAGAGAGAAAGGTTGTGTAGAGGTCAGATAATAAAGAGGTCCATCATTAGGTATTATAGACATCAGTTCTAAGGTGGAAGTGTTAATCTAAAGGATGGTCTAAAGGACTTGATCTTCCTTAGGGGTAGTTTATCTTTGTGAAATAGGGTTTCACTAATAGACCTTTGATCTAAAGGACTTGATCAAGGTTGTAGGTCAGAAGGACTTGATCAAAGGTTCCTCATCAGAAGGATTTGATTAATATCTTATTTTTAATCTTCTTATAGGATAGTAGTCCAAGTGTCTTCAATATTGAGAGCGGGTTTTATTCCCCAAGAGGGTTTCCCATATAGACCTTGTGTTATGTATGTGATCTTGTTCTTTGTTCATTATTCACTACTATGAATAATTTGTATGATTCATGAATGATTATGTTGAATGATTAAAGTAATTAAAATGTATTGGTAATTTATTTAGATGTTTGAAATCACTAATTCAACCTCCCAGTGGATTTTACATCTAATAATTGGTATCAAAGTGAGTTTATTTGGTAAAAATTTGACATCTTGAAGGTGATCCAAGGTACAATGGTTATTTAGAATATGCAAGGTGGTTTCTCTACTAATAAAGCATCAATGTTCAATGGATCCAATTATGCTTTTTGGAGTGCCAGGATGAGGACATACATTATGTCCCTAGGGTTTGATGTATGGTAATCTATTGTGGATGGTTATGTTGTTCCTAATATTCCTCCATCTAGTGTTGTAGACAAGAAGTTGTTTGAGAAAAAATCTAAGGCAATGAATTCCATCACTTATGGTCTGATATAAATTGAGTTCATTACACATCTGCCAAGGAAATATGGGATAAATTAAAGACTTTTTTTGAAGGATATTCAAAGGTTAAGCTTGCTAAGTTATAGACTCATAGAAGTAAATTTAAAAGTGTCAAGATGAACAAAGAATATACTATGACATCCTTTACATATAAATTTGATGAGGTTGTGAACATCATTAGAGTTCTTGGAGATAATATTGAAGAGACTATTGTTGTTCAAATGGTATTAAGGTCTCTTTCCCCCAAGTTTTATCCAAAAGTATCTACTATAAAATAGAGTCATGATCTTACTCTGTTGAATATGGATTAATTGCATGACACCCTTGCTACCTATGAGATAAGGAAGAATGATGTTATACCTCTAAAGAAGGAAGCAACTTTCAAAACTAAAATATAGATAAATAAGAAGATCCAAGGTAAGAAACTCAAGGAAGATGACATTTATAATATAGATGAGGATGAACTAATTGCTTTAATTTCAAGGAAATTTAAAATAGGTTTAGGAAAGTATAAAGGTAAGCTACCCCTAAATTGTTTCAACTATGGTGAGATAGGATAGTTTGATAACAAGTGATCTCATAAGTATAATAAGGATGATGATGAAGAGTATGATCAAAATCATTATGATGGCAAGATATCTTTCAATTATGATAAAATCAAAAAGGGTTTTATAAGGTTTGATAACAAGAAGAAGTACATCAAGGAAAAGAAGATTATATACACCAAAGAAGATTACAACTCATCAAAAAAGAGTGAAGAATGTGTCTCAAAATATGATCATGAAGATGATGGTTCTGCTAAAAAAGAATCTCTATTTATGGTTGAGGAAGGAAGTTGATCACATGAAAAGGTGTCTATTTGGAGTGATTTAGATGATGATGAAGATGAGGTGGATTATGATACTACTTTGATTAATGCTCATGAAGAATTGAAGATTGAGAATAAGATCAATAAGAAGATGAAATCTAAGCTCAAGGAATTTGAGGAGCAATTCACTGTGTTTGAGGTAAGAATGGATGAAGATGCCAAGGAGCATAAAGATATGGCCAAACATCTTAGTTGTCAATTGGAAGTCCTATCTACTATCCTAAAATCTAAAAAAGATGATTATGCAATGTATTCTATTGAAAATGAGTCATTGAAATCTGATTTAAAAAAGGTATATAGTAAAGTAATGTCATTTGTGAGATTTGAAAAGAGCTCAAGTGATCTAGATAACATTATGAATGATCAAAAGCATGTAAGTGATAAGATTGTTCTTGGATACAAAAAAGAACTAGAGACTATAACTCAAGACAACATGAAGACTAATGTGAACAAGGACAAGAAACCTTTAAAGATAAATCATCAAATAAGGAATGAAGGTGCTAGTAAAATGAATACTAAATAGATCAGATAGCCAAATGCTATGAGGTATGCAAATTTCAATGGTTATTATTATACTTGTAATCAATTTGGGCATAGAGATAGAGAATGTATAAGACATATTAAGAATGAATTTTCTTAGAACTATGATGGGGGTCAGTAGTCAAAATGTCTAAGGTTGAGTGCCTCAACTATCATGAGGTTAGACACTTTAAAAAATGTTATCCATTTAAGGCAAGACAAGATGATTTTCCTTCAAGAGATATTGAGTGTTATAGTTGTTATGAACTAGGACACATTGTAAGATATTTTACAAATATGGAAAGGAAGAAAGAGCTTTTTGTAAAAAATTTGGTATACTTTAATTGTGAATAGAGAGGTCACATTGCTAGATTATAAAATTAAAATCCTACAAGATATAATAGGTTTTATCAGGGTCCTAGAGTGAAAGAAAGAAGACAAGTTAATACATGGAAACCAAAGGTGGTAAGTATGAGTCATTATGAGAATACAAGTTCAAGTAATCTATTTGATATGGTGGAGAATGCTTCTGAAGTTAAAGAGTCTCAATAGGTCTCATTATCTACTCATGTTAAGAATGAAGAGACTAAGTTCAAAAGGAAAACCAAGGTAATTATTGAGGCTTGTTCTGAGGTATGTATGGATCCAAGTGAACATCACATTTTTTTTGAACAAGTACCTAGTGATTAGGATCCAAGATACAAGGAATATTCATCAAATGAAAAGTTATGTAATGAATTTTTATTATCTCCAAGTATTATCAATGCAATCATTAAATAAAAGGAGAATGTTGTAGTGGATGAGGAAGTTATTTCTCCTAATCCAAAAAAGAATAAGAAAAAGAAGAAGAAGAAGAAGAAGAAGAAGAAGAAGAACTATAAGTATCATATGACCAAGGAGGAGAAGGAATATGAGGAGTTGTGGGCAACTCCTGATTATACACCATGGTATAGCTTTGTGGTGTAGAGGAGGTCTCTATATATGCTTCTTAAGAGACTTATTTCAGTGGAGAAGTAAAATTTTATAGGATCAAATATGCTAATGCCAATCAAAGAATTTATTTGGTTAAGGATGAGCAACAAGTTCATGACCCTATTTCAAAGGTTTATAAAGGAGCTAAATTATAAAGTTAGATTACATGGTTCCAAATGGCTTAATGAGATTGATGCAAATGTCAAGAAGAGTTTGGTTCTTAGAAAGGTTGGTGTACTTAATTACTATGTGTTATAGGTGTTTTTGTGTCTTGATGATCCTATTTGTGCTTTTTGTAGGTTCTTGTGTGCTCTCAAGTTTATATTTCTTATTGAAGGTCAAAGCCATGGTATAAGAAGTCAATGTTACCAAAGGTGTGAAGACTTGATTTTTGGTCCAAAAGTATGTGATGGTTGTCTCTATGTGTGTATGAAGTTTTAGAAGTGGGCATTGACCAGAAGGAGGTTTGTTGACTCTGTTTGTTTTGAGATTCTAGGGTTTTGGGATTTGCTATAAAAGTGGTTTGCCTTATGAGTTGAGGTCCGAGGCTTCTTAATGGGTTGAATGGGCCAAATGGATTTTCAATTAATACTTCATATATATCTTAAGGTTTGTGTCTTTCAATTTATTCTTGTTTTTATCAAGATAAAGGCCTAATTGGCTAGTAGGTTTTTGAAAGATGTTATAGAAGATGAACTAGGTGATGTAAATTGGTGTGATTGAGGGGGGCATATGAGAGTGATATAGATATGAAGTTTTAGGTTATGTATTTATGTCTACAATTTTTTTTGGGATCTATAAGTTCTAGGTAGGGATATAAGGAGTCTAGACTGGCATAGTCTTGAAGTTGTGCTCTTTGTTCAATTTCTCCAAAAGAGAAAGTGTATTGAGAAATAAGGTTATTAATTTTGTATGGTGGTTCTTCATGGTGTGTGGAGATATGAAGATGCTTAAGTGGTACAATTTCTCAAAAATATTAAGGGGAGTCCCTCTCAAATGTCTTTTGGTAAGTTACATCATATTTCAATATTTTGTGTGTTTTACCTTCATTAATTGTTGTGCATGTGAAGAAGAGTGTTGGCATGGAGAAAGAGGAAGTTGTCAAGACAAGAAGAGGTTGGCTCAAGGTAAGTGGAGTTTTTATAATCTTTCTAAGATGGTCATTTACTATTTGATAGTATTTTTAGGTCCCAAATATTATACTATGCCCACTTTGTCATTATGTCAAAGGGGGAGAAAGTTCATGTTAGGGATAAAGTTCCTATTGTAAGGAGTGATTTGAAAAGAGAGAAAGTGAGCTATATATTGCTATATTGATGGGTGTTGAAATCAATGAAAAGGGGAAGATTGTTATAGAGTTTATCATGATGGTGTCATGGACATTCCCTAGTAAGTGGATGAAGTGCCTTCATAGTTAAGTGAAAATGAGAAAGTGTGTAATGTGCTTGTTCTTAAATGACAAAGTGTGTAATATGCTTATTCTAGTATACTTTATGTATGGTTGGTTGATCTTCAATATTGATGTAGCTTGAGAGGATGAGGGATGAGTATGGAGGTTTGAAAATGTGCAAGAGGTCCTATAATATGTAATCAATGTTTTGAGAGCTTGCATGCACAAGTGGAATTCATCTAGTTGATCACAATTTTCATCTAGACACTTTAGGTCTTGTGGTAGAAAATTTGAGTTGGTAATTTGATGATGTCACCATTACCACATGGGAATTAGTCAAGGGGATCTAATAATATGGTTATGATCACTATAGTACCTAGTTGTTATGTGTTAGATCTAAAGTCCTATGTTGAAGCACAGTTAAAGATATGAGGGTGAAAAATTGGATTTTAAGGCAAATTTCACTATTTTTCCATACTTGCCAAATTTATAGTTGGCTAGAAAGAAATGAGTAAGTAGGTTGATGAGGTCAACATTCAGATGTGTAGACATTTTAAGAGAATTTAATCATATGGGTTTGTTAAATTTTTAACCTAGTTTATTTTCACTAATTTTCAAGTCATGAAATGTAGCGTGTCAAAATTTATGGATGTGCAAAGTTGGGATCCCATGCATTTTGGCTATGTTTTCCCATAGCCATTTTTGTAAAGTGGTAGAAAGAGCCGAGTCATATTTTTGATGGTGTTATATCTTACACATGTGAATGTGTCAAGATAATATAATAATATGGGTTTATTTAGTTTTGAGTAGAGATGATTTATACTAATTTGTGTTCATGTATTGAATCATGAAAAAAATCATGATTGATCAAAGTTGGCCTCTCAGTTAGATGTGGACATGGTTGGCTTTGTGATAAAATTTTATGAGAAGGCATGTTAATGGAATTATATCTTGAATGTGTGAGAGTTTTAGGAGTAGTGGCTCACATGGTTAGATTTTGATATGGAAGAAGATCATTTCATCCTAATTTAAGATCCTATAGGTAAGTAAAAAATAATTTATTGAGGTGCAAAAATGGCTACTCATGTATATTGATGGGGTTGTCATACTTGTCATTTTTGGAAGTGTTAAAGCTCAAGCAAGATTGATAGTAAAAAATTTCTTCAAGGAGTCAAGAGGCATAAAAATGAAGATAGGTTCATAATGTTTAATGTATGAAAAAATGTACAAGATAAGGATCCAATGGCGAGTAGACATTCATACATTTGATCAAATGGTAAATACTAGGTTGATCCACAAAGATCAATGGAGTGTATTCAGTCAAAGTTCCTAAATTACACAAGATGAGGTCAACATGACTAAAAGTTAATGTATGATCATTAACACCTATTCATAAAGATAAATCAAGATCAATGGAGTAAAGTTTTTCACCTATTTAATCTAAAACTGAGATGAAAATAGATACGAGTAAAGTTTTTGAGTTTTAATTATCACCGTTGCTTTTTGAATATTTGAATTTGTGAAGGGAAGACTAGTGTCTAGTTTTTAGACCATATATTTCAATATAAGATGAATTTTCTATTGTTTTAAAAATAAAAGTGGTAGAGGAATCTAAGGTACATCTGGCTATATGGATTAGAAGATCTAAAAGTATGTATAGCCATAGATATTGAGCTCCAAACTTGACTATGTTTCCATATATGTTTTGCAAGTGACCTAATAAGGATATTTGAGCTCATGTAGATGTTATTTCAATGTTTCATAATTAATTAGATGTTGGTTAGTGTTTTATACTCCATGAAAATGTTATGCATACATTTTAAAGGTTTATCCAATAATATGAAGCATGAACAAAGGTTTTGAATTTGATTGTGTTTTCATTAATAATGAATGTGTGTACATAGAAGTGTTTGAACTATTTAGACTTTAGTAGATGAGTGTTTTGGTGGATGTGATTATTAAAGTGCATAATCAAGAGGTTCATCATTATGTGTTGTAGACATCAATTCTAAGGTGGAAGTGTTCATATTAAGGAGGGTCTAAAGGACTTAATCTTCCTTAGGGGTAATTTTACCTTGTGAAATAGGGTTTCACTAAAAGACCTTTGATCTAAAGGAATTGATTAAGGTTATAGGTTAGAAGGACTTGACTGAAGGTTCCTAATTTAGATTGATCAATCTCTTATTTGTAATCTTATTATAGGATAGTAGTCCATGTGTTTCTATGACCAAGAGTGGGTTATATTCCCTAAGAGGGTTTCCCACGTAGGCTTTGTGTTGTGTATGTGATCTTGCTTTATGTTCATTGTTCACTACTATGAATAATTTTTATGCTTGATAAATGCTTATGTTTAATGATTAAAATAATTTCAAGGGTTTAGTAATTGATTTGGATTATTTTACATCACTAATTCAACCCCCGTATCTTAGTGGATTATACCTCTAACAAGTGTCAAAAAGCATTTTAAAAGGGATTGAGACCCTTGAGAGATCGACATGTAGCACTAAGAAAAGATAGAAAACCTTCACAACTTTTTTCTCATTGAGCCTTGGTGTAAAAATCATGTCATAATTCTTGGTATTCTAAACTCTTGTAAACTCTAAGTCACACAAAAGTTTTGACTACCTTTTTGCCAAAAAGCACGAAGGTTGACCTCTTTGAAAATATGCTAAGTTTTTCTCCATTTAAATCATTCACATCAAAACATGTGAAGGAGAAAACTTTAAAGCATTAAGGCTTGATTCCTTTCCTAATTATCCTTTTCTATTGATCTTGAATCCTCAAAATGAATTGGGCATTGCTCTTCCATGGTAATGAAAAAGGGTCAACAGTTACCATCATATTTTTTTCAAAATTTATGGTAGCATTTCAACATCACTCATCTCTTTATTAAAGAAAGACTCCTTCCAGTGGAATGATTAAACTACAAGATGTTTAAACAATTGAAAATGGCTATGTATACAAATCTAGTTTTGTCTACTCCTAATTTTTCAAGTGTGACATAATTGGATATGGCATGGGGGATATACTCATGCAATAAGGTAGACCACTAGCATCTGAAAGTCACCAACTAAAGGGGGAAAATAGGCTCAAACTAGTCTATGAGAAAGAGATGATGGCTATTTTACATTTAATAAATCAATGGAGACCTTATCTAATGGGTCATCACTTTTAGGTAAAGAATGATCATGCTAGCCTCAAATATTTTTTGGAAAAATAATTATCATGTAAAAAATAATAGAGATAGGCGACTAAAATGTTAGGCTATGATTTTGAAATAGTGTATAAGAAAAAAAAAGAACATGGAAGTAGATGCCCTCTCCTAATATAATGAATCAATAAAGGCATTATTATGAACCATGACCATGTGGTAGGTATATTAGCTAGAGGAAGAAAGATCATAATCAGATAATGAAATAATACCAAGGATTTGATTTAAAATCTTTAGTAGGGTTCTGATAAATCTCAAAAAATCAAATGGAATGGTATTCATTATGGTATAAAGATAGATTATACCTCTATAAGCATTCTTTCCTCAAACATAAAATTATTTAGGAACTTCATGCCTTTCCACTCAGAGGTCACTCCATATTTTTGAAAACATATAATAGAATCAACCAAGATTTATTTTGGGAAGAAATAAAGGTGGATGTCTAAAAAATAAGTGGTTGAATGCATGCTATGTTAATAGATTAAAGGTGAAACTATTAATACCCCAAGATTTTATAGCCTTTATCCATCCCTAGCTAGCATTGGGAAGAGGTTTCCATGGATTTCATTACTAGGTTACCATGATCTGAGGGTAAAATTTTTATCATGGTAGTTTTGGATCAACTCACCAAGTTTGATCATTTTTTTCCTTATCATATCTATTTTTTACTAGTATAATAGCTTCTACCTTTTTCAATATAGTTTAGAAATTACATGGTACACCAAAGATCATTATAAGTAACCATATCCCATAGTTACTAGTAATTTTTGGACTAAATTATTTACATGTTTAGGCACCTAGTTGGCTCATATATTGTCCTATCATGTTCAATCTTATGGATAAACATATATAGTGAAGAAATGTATAGAAGGGTATATTCATTTTTTTTCTAACAAACAAGACAAATGGGTTCATTGGTTACCACTTGCCAAATGGTGGCATAACACTTATTTTCACACTTCTTCCAAAATTTCTCCAATTGTGGCATTGTATGGGTATCACCCCCCATCCATCACTTTAGCTTTGACTATGCATCCCAAGGTTGAATATGTTGAGGAACACATTCACCATCAATAGGGGTACTATTTAGTTTGTGATAAATTTTATCAATGGCATAAAATAGAATGAAGCAACAAATAGATCAACATTGTAGTGAACAACATTTTTACATAGGTAATTGGGTATTTGTGTGTTTTTATCCAGATAATTATGTCTCTAAAGTAGTAAAAAAAAGGATAACAAGTTATCACCTAAGTATTATGCCTCTTATCAGATCTTTAAAAAAATTGGTAGTGTGGCTTACAAGCTATAATTACCCTTGTCCACTCATATACATCTAGTATTCCATGTATCTTTCATGAATAAGGTAAATAGACATAGATTTTCCACTTAGATTGAATTACCTAAATTGGATGAATAAGTCTAGTTCATTATGTAGCTTGAAGAGATCATTCACACATGCACTAATCAATCACAAACTAAAATGGTTGAATATTTGATTAAATGAAAGAATCTACATTCTAAATATGTTACATGGGATGATGAAGTGTTCCTAAATAAACATCATAGTTTGATTCAAAATTGAGGATAATGTTATTCTAAATGGTAGGGGAATGTTATTCCCTTAACCTATAGTGTGTCTAAGGATATGTGTGCTTTACTTGGTGCGTACATACCTTCATAGTATCTTATTACATTTCTCAATGTTCTTAGTATGGTCAACCTATGGAATAACCATGGCTAAGTATAGTATATATAGGAGGTAATGGTTATTTTTTTATCATCATATTATGAATTTTGTTCTTATTTCATTAGTGTGGAGGTTTCCCCATTGAAGTGGCTTAATCACAATATTTAATTATTCTACTATTATACCAATTATTACTATGATCTACTTATTATTTTAGTAATTATATGATATATTATTCTGTTGTTACGAATCATCTAAGTAATTTCATTACAATATCACATTTTTATACAAAAGAAATTAGAATCCATAAACCACATAGGGTGATTTAATATATCATGATAGTGGGACTAAATAATAAAGTTTCTCATGGATAAACTTACAATCATTTGGATCTTTGTATATTATAAGGACCTCTATTACAAACCATGTTTGATTTTTAGGTACACTGTAAACTCACATAGGGTGCAAATCACATAAAACAGACATAGGGTGACTTTTTAATATGATTTTAAAATAGATAATAAGATTAGATATGAACATAAAAATATTTACATTAGGAGGTGACATTTTCATGCACACTCTCACTTAATGGCATTTTTGAGATGCCCAACATTGTTCTAAACATGCAAAACTTTGCATTACATAGTAGTTTTGTGAATATATGTGCCACTTGATCATCTCTAAGACAAAAATTAAAATTAATATCAACATTGAGAACTTTTTATTATATAAAATATACATGAGATGTAATATGATTCATTCTTTGGTGTTGAACTAGATTTTTCACCAAAGCTATAGAACTTTTACTGTCACAAATAAGAATTTCACTATGAGAGAAATCCATATAGATTTATTTTAAAAACCTTCATAGCCACATTTCTTATTTAATAGCTTATATATCACTTAAATGCTTTAATTATATAAAATAGATAGTAAAAGTAAGTTATTTTTTATTACTCCAAGTAATAACACATACGCCAAACTTAAACACATATCTAGAAGTAGATTTATGACCTATAATATCACTAGCTTGGTTAGCATCACAATAACCATATAAATTATTATTATTATCAGTGAAATAATAATATAAACCATAATTAACTATTATTTTTACATACCTAAGTAATGTTTTATTAATTTCCATTGATCCAGATATGAATTATGCATGAAACTAGAAACAACACCTACAACATATGAAATATCTAGCCTCATAATAGTTAGATAAATAAAATTTTCAAGTAATTGTTTGTATAAAGTAGGATTAGATTTATCAAATGTAGGTTTTATATCAAGCTTGACACCAAATTTGATCAATGTATAATCAATCTTATAATTGTGAACAAGAATATGTGTAGAGGGGTGGTTAGTCTTGTGTTAGTCTCATAAAATAAATGAAATGAACACACTAAAATCCTAACACCTATAGCCTAGACACTAGGGAAAGATTAGGTAAAAAAATTAAATGAAACAAAAAAAAAAACATAAAATACATATATCTATTACCTTCTTTGGATATACAAATGGTTTGTTGAATGGCTTGCTCAGATTGTGCATCAAGAAGTCTTTGATAATGAAGCTTGCTTAGCTCCTTCTCTCCTTGGCACCTTGGCTTTTAATTAATTGGCTTAAGATTTTGGCATGGTAACCTCACTTTCAAAGTTTGTCTCTCTCCTAATTAACATTATAAATTTGGATTATTAGGGCTTAGAAATGAATAGGCATGGCCTTGTATTTATAGACTTGAAAATTAACTCTCACCCAAGGTGAGTTAAGGTTGAGTTTAAACATGGAATGGGTTCAAACTAACCCTAGATGAGTTAAAACTAATTCTAGTTCAGTCAATAGTTATTATTTAATTATTATTTTAAATTACTAGGCATGGCTCTCAAATTAGATATTGTGGGATATTTTCAAATAGATTGAAAACTCATAGAGACAATGATGAAAGGACTTGATATTTTGATGTTTAAAATTTCCATTTTTAGATATTCATTAATTGAAAATGGATAATTCAACTAGGAATTTAATCTTGTTTAATTTGTTAATTGATTTTTATTAGCCTTTTATCTCTTTCAAGATTTGATATTTTCTTAAGTGCCCCACTTAATGGGTTTATTGGCAAAATTGACAGTTGTTATGTTGCAAAGTGATTAGGGATGAATCCATGAGAGGTTATTGTTGTATATGGGATAGTATCCCAAATAGGTATGCTTCAACATAATTCTAAGATTTGATGAATATGCACTAGATAAATTTGATATGTTCATTGATTTATAGGTTTAATTTTCAATGGTTGGTAGGAATTAGTTTGAAGTTCAGTTGGAAGCCAGTTGTAAGTAGATTTAGGTGTCTATAGTTTGCCCCTATTTGGGAAGGATTTTCAAGATGTAGGCATAATAAAAAATTCTTAAATAATGAAAAAGGTCATCAAAAAATGAAGAAGGTAATGATTAAATAATAATCTCTAAATAATGTTTGGGAAGCCTATAATGATGCCTCTTCAAGGGAGTGGCTGACACATACGATTGATGGACAACCTCTAAAAAATAAACAAGAAAAAAAGAAATTAACCCATGGGTAAGATTAATGTAATCAAAATAATGATTGCATGCATTGATTTAAATAAGTACTAATTTATTCAAAGGTGGTTATAATCAGTAACAAAATGTTGAGACATTAATTTTCTCAAAGGTAGTTATAATTAATGGCATAGACACATGCCGTAGTAGGGAGGATGAGTAGAAATAATGATTTACCCACATGAAATTATAATCATTAAGATGATCAAGATTGAATAATGATTTTTATTTTTCCCTTAGTAGGGTAGATTGGCAACTATAACTCAAGGATATAACATATCATATAGATTAAATATGAGAAGGCACAAACATAAATACAATAGTTTAATAGCTAAAGAATCCAAAAATAACTAGGCACATGAGGATGCAAAAAGTGATGATTGAAAGAATAAAGGTGGCTAAGATAACCCAAAATACATCATGCATCCAAGCGCTACCTCCATAGGAGAAATGGACCTCAGGCCAATGTAGTTCATCTAGACATGGGAGAAAATGGAATGAGGAATATAATAATAATAATTGATAAATTTAAATGATTTATTTATACCTAACAATGTAGAGATGCTCATCCTTATTAACATGAATATAACCAAAATGATCAATGAGATGATTTGATCAAGGAGGGTGGGAAGATTTACCAAGATTACCAAGGAGAAGTTTTTATGGATCCATTGCTTTTAAGAATTATTGAAATAATTTTTGTTTTATCATTTGATGATATACATCATGATATAAAACACCATGATAATTTAGCCAAAAAGTTCATAAATATTGACCTTTGATCCAATAAACAATTGAAAATAATACATCAATGATAAAAACCATGATGATAATATTGATGTATTAATATGGATAGACTCAATAATAATGCACAAGGAATCACCCAATGAATGAATATGTATTGAGTCAAGGAACAATAATGAAAGAAAATAAATAATCAAATAAGGAAGTAAACAAACACATAGAAATTTTGAAAATAAAAAGTGATAGAAAGTATCATGTCATCAACAAAGTCAATACCTATGCATGAAGGATCAATTTAATGATAAATAGGTTGTGCCTCTAAGTGAGGATACATGTAAAGGGAAGGTCACACCCCCCAATGGTAGTGGAATGGATTGAAACTAACAATGGATTTGTCCTATTAGGGTGGATTGAGGATGATTGATTAGGTTTAAATAGGACAACCATTTTTGGATTTTGAGGCTTTATATCTTTCTAGGAGATGGAAATCTAATTTTCTAATTTATAGGATTTTGAAATGTTTTGAATATTTTTGTAATTTTCTAAGTATCTCAACTTGATCAAGAATGATGAGACATAGAATGGTCCAATTTTTAAAATAATGAGAGCATGGTTTAGGTTGATCACAAAATGGTGAGAGAGTTGGCTTAAGTTACTCACAAAATGATGAGAACATATAGAAAAGGGGGACTTATCTAACCTCAATGTGAATTAGGTGTTTCCTACATATTTTTATTAGGAGCTCAAGCCACTATAATTCTACCAAGACAAAAGGTAGTGATATCTAACCTGGTAATAACAAGTTCATAAATTTAGGTGAATGGCAAGGAAAATGATAAAAATAATGATAAGGTGATGCGGTAATGCATGGTAAATTTTTTTTTCTTAATTTGTCCATAAGAACTTATAATTAGAAAATAATGACATAGGATAGTGATACTAATTAGTCCATAAGCGGTTATAATTAGTAACACAAGGTGGAATATTAACATGCCTAAAGGTGATTATAAGTAGTGGTACCAATCAAGTATAAATGAAATATGTAATTACTAGATCCACTATCATACTACCTTCATATACTTCCATTTGAACACAGATTTTGGAAATTGCTGAAATTGTAACAAAATCCCCTTATAGAAGGTGTTCGAAGAACCAATGGAACCAAAGTCCAAAAATGGGTAGTTAGGGCACATAAAAACAAGTTTGCTCAATAGGAAAGGTATGGTAGAATGTTATATGATATGGAATGGTTGAAGGATGGTGGTATTATAATATTTGGATATAATGGTAAAAGGGTTTCCCCCAAGTGATAAGGTAAAGTAAATGGTAGGGTAGGAAAAAACAACAAGGTGAATGGAAAATGAGAATGATAAGCTAAATGGAAAATATAAAGGGAAAATGTTTTTTTAATTCTTGATGATGTGGAGATGCACATATTGATTAGCATATGATACAACTATAATAATCAATCATGGAAATTACTAGCCCATACCTCTTTTGAATGGCTACTCTATCAAAAATCTATTGTATATTTGGACTCCAAGAATGTTTTTGTGATCTTTGTTGGTCATTGATTTTGTTTCCTTCAAACATAGAGACAAGATATCTTTGTAGCCTATATAAAGGAAAGTGTAGCCAAAGATGGTAAATAAGGATAGATATTGAATGATAGGTTTGATTTGGCAATGTAAAGGTGGATGATAATGGAATGTAGAATGGTTGGGCAATAGATGAAGATTGGGAATTTTAGGTACACACAATGTTGTTGATTCTAGTTTTGACATAATTTTGGTTATGATAGGGCCAAATACTTTTGAATATACTCTCAATAGGACCACTATATTTTTATGTTGTTTGGGACTGAGAGTAACTACCATCTAATTATGTTTTAGATTGGAATTTGTATTGATGTTATCTTTAATATTGTCTTCATTGAGTAGTGAATAAATTTTGTGCTCAACTATTGGCACCTCAATGAGGTTTTCACCAATGAAATTGTAGTGATTTTCACATAATGTGTCTAATAAGTTTTCACCAAGGAACATTGAATTTTGACTTTGATTATCTTCTAGTACCTCAAACAAGGTTTCACTAGAAGATGTTGAGTTTAGACTTTGATTTCCCCCTAGCACCTCTAGAAAAGTTTCACTAGGAGATTATTCTTCTTCTACATGAATGTGGTCTTGGTCTACCTGATATTATTCAATTGATATGTCATCATATATTTAGTCAAATAAGGTATGATGTTTTAGGTCCAAATTGGTACTTGTTGGAGGTGGATGGTTAATATAAAGGCTAGGTTTGTTGGTATTAATAGCATGTAGAATGGTAATGGAATGGAAAGAGGTAGCATAATCCTCATAGAAGATACTAGGATAAATTATGTCTAAGCTAAATTAATCATCCTCAAAAACCATTAAAGGATCAAAAACATATTAAAATTGATCTTCAAGGCATGCATAACCAATATTGTAATAGTCACAAATGTATTTTGATTATGAAGATGAGTCTAACTCAAGGGACTCTGAATTTGGTGTTAAGACTCACATTGATTCTACTTCTAATGTTAAATATGATGTCAATTAAAGAATAGAACCTAGCTTCAATGTTTATTCTTCATATAGTGTGGATTTTTCTACAATGATGTCTTATTGAATGTTTGGTATGTGACAAGTAATGGCCTAAAATGGTATAATGGTCTCCATAGAGACTGGTTTGTCAAAGTGAGACTCCTCAATGAGGGGGAAAAGGACAAGAGAAAACTCCACCAATAATATATTTTAAAATGGATGTTATTTAAAAATAAGACAATGATTGAGATAATGATTTTCCCAAAGCTGGTTATAATCATTATGAAGTGACTCAACAAAGACTAACTTGTCAGAGTGAGACTCTTCGATAACAAGGATAATATCACAAGGTGATTCATCATAGGTTAACTTGTCACAAATGGGTGGTTCAAAAAAAATGTAATGGATTGGTTGGTTCATTTGGCTTTGGTTTATAAATAATTGTAAAACTTAAATTTTGAACATTTCTTGGTATTCAAATGATTGACTTTGTTAGATAGGTATTGATTGGCTCTATTGTGGCTCAATTATTTTCATGGATTTTATAAAGTGGGGGATGGTTGGAAGTGTATGAAGAATGATTTGTGGTTGGATAAATATCTATTTTTAAATAGTCCCATCTAATATGGGCTTAACAAAGATTGGTTTCTGGGCTAGGAAGGTAACTATGACCCGTCTAGTCGTAATTACACAACCTTGTTTGGATAACAAGATATCATACTTGGAATGGCCTAGAATGGAAATGGTAGGGTGTTAGGAATCTTGGTTGATATTTCAAGCCAAAGGAAGAGGTATTGGATTGGTAATGGTAGGTCATTATGTATCTTGGTTGATTGCACAATCTAAAGGACTAGGGCTTGGAATGGTAATAGTAGGGCATTACAAAGCATGGTTGTTGTCACAATCCCAAGGATGAAATCATATAATGGTAATCCTTAGATGTTGTGGAGCTTGCTTGATGGAACAATCCAAAGGAGGCTTAATGTTATAGGTAGGTACTTAGGTACCATTAGCATTGAAAGGGAGAACTTGGTAAATTAATTATCCCAAAGAAGGTATCACTGCATATGGATCTTGAGGATATTGGATTTGTTATCCAAATTGAGTATTGTAAGAAGGATAAGGATCCATGTCACAAACAACATCATCACCATAAGGGTCATGAACAAAATTTTCTTGTGTGACCATATTATGATAACCTAAATTATATATGGTTCAACTACAATTGTAATGAGACATCCAAATCAATGAACATTTTTCAAAAAGGCTTGGAGTTTTAAAAACTCTAAAAAACAAGGTCCAAAGGATAAATAGTCTAAACAGGTTTAACTTGGTATAAAAGTGGAGTTGTATCTCCAAAAAATTCTATGCTAAAACTTGGTAAAAATAGTCTAACATCATAATGTCTAACGTCAAATGTCATACACAAAAAGGTCAAGTAGATGAATAAAAATTGAAATTCCAAACTCTAGGTACAAAGTGATTCAAACAAATCTAATCTAGGTCTAAATAAACAAAGGTTGCTAGGTCTTTTGGAAAATAAGGCACAAAATCTAAGCTCAAAATAAGTATGTTTGGGTCTTTTGGAAAGGAACAAAAGCTAGACTTTAAAAAAAATGAGGTCTAAAAGGTAAGAGAGTTAATATAATAAATTTTAAACACTTTGGCATAAACTAGTCATTTGGATTTAAACATGAACTTGGTATTTTTTCAAAATACATGAAACAATAGGCATATGGAATATAGACTAATTCCTTAAATATAGTCACAAATAATAGTTTTTAAATTGAATAAAGAATTAACTTAATTTACACAACCCAAAAGTGAAAGATCAATGTCTAAGCCAAAATTACACGAGGTGTAGGTAAAAATAAATTAAGGTTTGGATTTTAACTTGTCAAAGTTAATTACAAACTCAACTTAGAAAAGTAGGATTCTCTAAAATAGATAACAAGCTAGAAAAGAAAAAATGGCATAAAGGCACTAGGTATAGATCCAAAAGGCACATATGGTTTTGGCTTTGAAATTGGAATTTGGATACAAGGAAACAAGTCTTTAAAATGAATCAAATAGCATAAAAACACTATCATGCTCTAAAGGTATGAAAAAAAAATTCAAGACTCTAAGGCACAATATTTGGAATGGATTGGGTAGCATAACAATACCTTTTTCAAACAAGTGACATACACATAAAGGTTTTGATAAAAGCCTAAGGCAAATGTGTGATATCAAATTAATGTTGTAACACCTATTCAAACAAAGGATTAACATATAAACAAGACTAATTTTTGATATGGTATGATAAACAAATAGTTTAGACTCAATATCATGTAATTAAAAAGGATAAAAATGACATAAACAACTAAGTTTAATGTCCTAAATCCTAAAACTGACAAGGTTGCATAGTATTATTGAATTTCATCTTTATACTTGATCTTGAGAGGATTTTAAGTTATTAATACAAAAAGTAAAAGTGAATGAAAAGTAGTGTTTTTAGGTACCCTCTTCTCTCAAGAGTTTGTACTAAAACACAAAACTTTAGGCTACTCACCTTGCATCAACAGTATGTTTGTGACAAGTGGGATTGTCTAACCTATCAATTTTTGCACATTTATAGATGGTCTCAAGTGTGGATAATACTAAAAATGCAATCATGTCATTTGTATCCATTTTAATTATTTTTTTTTGAAAATATATTATCCTTTTAATAACCACTACATATGTTAATTGCTAAGTGTAGTGTGATGTCCGAGTTGCCCCTACATTCTAAGGTTGATTACCACTAATGAAGCTTGTTTTAACTACTCAAAACAAGCATACCAGTAATTCACCTTCAATTTATATACCCCGCAATGGATTTGGGTTGAAATTATTCTAGGAGATGAATTATTGGGTCAAATCTTTCCTAAATAGCTCATGAGGAGGTAATGAACTCCTACTCACAAGCCAAGATGCATAAAACTAAGGACAAGTGAAAATTTTTTATCACCCAAATCATGCATATTTTTTAGAGGGCCTTAGTGAATTTATTTTAATTATTTTAAACCAAATCAATGAAGGTAAAGAGTGAGCATTTTTGGTCACCTGAGTTCCCTAAAGGGGATTAGGGGAAAGCATACATGCATCACTCATCTTTCTAAACAAACACTTCCAAGAAATAAGAAATAAAAATAAAACTCTTAAAAGTATGTAACTAATGTGAGAGTTTATTTTAATCACCAAAACAAAGTGTGTCATGAATTTTTATCCCCTTGACATGAGTTTTTTGAAAAAAATTAAAAAACATAAAATAAAAACTAAGGCATTAAAATAACTAAGTATGTTTTTAAGCACCAAATACAAGATTTGTATGATTTAACCATGATCAAAATTTCCTTTTTCCACCTTAGGACATATAATGTGTTAGAGAGGGTTTACTTACTTAGAATCCCAAAATCAAATGAATAAACCACATTTAAAATTTAGCTCTCAGGTTTTTCTATTTTTTTAGAGAGAGATCATCATAATCCACACATGGATCAATGTCGATCCATAGAGATTGATGTTGATCTGATAGATCGTCAACATTTCCTATAAAAAGATAGAAAAACATAGGTTTTTTATAGAAAAATGGTTAATAAAATGAGTTCAAAACCAAAATGTGTAACAATATCCTACAAGAAATGAGTTAGACAAATAATATGTAGGTTCTTTAAACACAAAATGAAGACAAAAATATCAATAAAAACTTGAGTTAGTTATATCTCCACTGTGCTCTATTTTTCACACAAGGATCAAAAATAGAAAGACATAAAAAAACTTGAGACTTAAATATTTTAAAGAATTCATTAGAAAAACTAAAATCAACATATTAATGTCCTTGCTTATATGGGATCATCATGTCCCATCGGGTGTGACAACATATGAATAAGTCAATGCATATAGGATAGGTTAGTCTTCTATTAGTATCATAAAATAAATGAAATGAACATACCAAAATCCTAACACCTCTAAACTAGACACTCAAGAGATCTTAGCTAACAAAACTAAATGAAATCACAACAAAAATATAAAAGACACAACTCTTTTACCTTCTTTAGAGCTCTAAATGGTTTGTTGAATGGCTTGCTCAACTTGTGCATCAAGAAGTCTTTGACAATGAAGCTTGTTTGGATCTTTCTCTCCTTGGCACCTTGGATTTTGATTGTTTGGCTTAAGAATTTAGTATGGTAACCTTTCAAAGTTTGTCTCTCTCCAAATTAGCATTATAAGTTTGGCTTATGAGAGCTTATAAATGAATAGGTATGGCCTTGTATTTATAGCCTTGAGAATTAACTCTCACTCAAGGTGAGTTAAGGTTGAGTTTAAACATGGAATGGGTTCAAACTAACCCTAGGTGAGTTAAAACTAACTCTAGTTGAGCTAATAGTTGTCATGTAATTATTATTTTCAATTACTAGGCATGGCTCTCAAATTAGATATTTTGGGATATTTTCAAAGAGCTTGATAACTCACAAAGGTAATGATGAAAGGATTTGATATTTTAATTTTTGGAATTTCCATTTTAAGGTATTTATTAATTGTAAATGGATAATTAAACTAATAATTTACTCTTGTTTAATTTGTTAATTGATTTTTATTTGACTTTTATCTCTTTCAATATTTGATATTTACTCAAGTGCCCCACTTAATGGGTCTATAGGCCAAATTGATAGTTTTTATGTTGCAAGGTGATTAGGGATAAATTTATGAGAGGTTATTATTATATATGGGCTAGTAGCCCAAATATGGATGCTTCAACATGATTCTGAGCTTTGATGAATGATGTGCCAACAAATTTGGGATGTTTAATGATTCCTAGGCTTAATTTACAATAGTTTATAAGAATTAATTTAAAATTTGGTTGAAAGCTAGTTGTGACCATATTTAGGTGTCTACAGTAATCAATCATATTAAATTTATATTTTATAATCAAATAAGTTTTACTACCATTAATGAAATTATCATATACATATAACATAATTAAAATAATATGATTATTTTCAATTTTTAAAAAGAGATAATTATCATAATAATAATAATAATAGAAAGATTTAATTCTTTAAAATAAATTATGATTTTAGAATACCAAGATCGAGGAGCTTTTTTTAAACCATATAGATATTTTTTTAACTTACATAAATAATGTTCTTTGTTAGATTCTTCAAAACCATTTGGTTGAGTCATAAATATTTCTTATTATAATTCACTATTTAAGAAAGCATTTTTAACATCCATTTGGTGTATTTACCAACCATTTTGTGCTGCAAGAGCAATAAGTAATATAACAGTACTCATTTTTTCCACTTGAGCAAACATTTCAACATAATCAATACAAGGTTTTTGAGTAACATCTCAAGCAACTAACTGAGCTTTAAATTTATCAATGTTCCCAATTGATTTATATTTAATTTTATAAAGGCATCTATAACCAATAATATTTATTTTAGAAGGAGGAAGGATAAGATCTTAAGTCTTAATTTTAATTGAGGATATATATTTAGATTGAATAACATCTTTCCATCTATCATCTTGAATGGATTCCTTGAAATATTGGGATTTACATTCATAAGATTCATTAAATAATGATAATTATGTTGACTTCTAGTCATTTTATTAATATTTTCAATATTAGAAGATTAAATTAAGGATTCACCCCATTTACGTCTTTTAGATAGAATAAAAAATAAAGAATCCCCCCTCCCATCAAGCTCAAAATAATCCAAATTACGATCATCTTCCTCTAAGGAATTTATTTCTTCATGATGAATAGAAGTGTTTGGTTATTTGTAAGAGAAAAATTGAGATGGTTCTATAGAAGGCTCACATAAATAATTTTTTAATAATTTTAACATTTCTATTTTCAATGATTTGTTATTTATATGGATCATGCACCATTAATTATTTATTTATTCCTCCATATCTTAAAAAATTTAAAGAGTAGGAGGTAGGATCAAGTTTATTTCTTTTGAATTTAAAAGTAAAAATAATAGGACTTCCAAATATCCTAAGGTGATAAACACTAAGTTTTTTATTAAACTAGTTTTATAGAGGAATAGACAGATGGAAGGATTTATAAGTAACTATATTAAGAATATGAATAATAGTGTTCATGGAATCATCCCAAATAAAATTAATAACACTTGTTGAGTGCAACATAGTTCTAGCCATTTCTAGGATGGTACTATTTTTCCTCTCAGTAGTTCTATTTTGTTGTGGAGAATATAGAGTTGTTAATTATATTTGAATACCATATGAAATGTAAAATTAATAAAATTATTTAATAATGTTTTAACCACCATTATTAATTCTTAATCTCTTAATTTTGAGGTTTTAATAACTTCAACAAAAACTTTAAATTTTTTAAATTTAGACAACACTTCAACTTTATTCTTTATAAAATAAATCCAAATAAATCTAGTGTGATCATCAATAAAATTTAAATAGTATAAATATATATTAATATATACTTATTCAAGTGGTCCTATAACATCATTATGAATAATTTATAAAATATGAGAGTATTTTATATCATGTTGTTTGTGAAAAGGTTGTGTGTTTCTTACTATGTATCCAACCTTCACAGGCTCCATGATGAGAAGATATATTAAGAATTCAAACCACTATATTATGAAAATACATATCATAAATACTTATAAAATTAACATGTCCAAACCTTTTATTCCATAATTAATATTCATTTCTAATTTTAGAGGAAATACAAGATACAAATAAAAATCATTAAAAATGTATAAACTTTTTTTTTAATACCTTTAGTAATCAGAGAAGCAAATTAATCTTTAATGCACCATTTATCTTTAATAAGTGTTATAATGATATTATATTTTTATTTGATTGGGTAAAAAACATAGTTTTATAGGGATTGAGGAACCATGAAAGTATTATACAAAAAGAGTAACTAGACAAACCATGCTTAAACAACAAAAACAATAAAAACTAACTATAGACTATCAAAAGTAGAGAAATAAAAACATAAAAAGATCAGGAGGGGGGCCCTTTGGTGTTTCCTTCTCCTCCTCAAATGTCTTCTCAAGAATACCCCATCTATCTTAGAAAATTTTACCCTCATATGATTTCTAGGTCCTTCTGCACCATCACCTAGTAGAATCATGCACAACTTTTTTTGGCCTTAAACCTATAGGGGTGTCTTTTTGATAGGGGTTAATTTGGGGGAAGTAGGTAAGGGGGAGTTTATGTAACCTTTAGAATTTTTTTGATAAGGGTTAGATTTATTTTAGTAGACTGAACAAAGGACTGAATAGGTGAGTCAACCTACCTATGTAGGGCATTCCACTCTTATTTAAGGCTAGCTAGAGTCAAACCAACCTCCTGCACACTATTGTTAAATTTATCAAGTTACTCATTGTTATTTTTCAGCTCCTCAGATAGAAGGTATTTTTTTATTCCGAGTGGCCTTTGTGTAAGTTCCCTCATCTAGGAAGATCAGCTTGGGTTTGGGAATAAAAATCTTAAGAGGAAGTTCTTTGGCAAAAATTTTAGACAGACTAGCTTGGAGAGTGCTAACACATGGATGGGAGTTATAATGAGATTATCATGCATAAATTGAGAATAAGATAAAACATTTTTCCTAAATTTAGGAACATAAAAAACATCATTAAAGAATTCATTTGTAAATTTTAATTTACCTTGTTTAGTTACTCCTAGAAATGTATTATCACCTGAATATATCCTTTCATATAAATTTTTAGTATATGATAAAATATTTGACAAACATGTCATGTGATGTGAATCACCACTATCTAAAATTCATTTGTTATCATTAGAAGTAAATAAAGAATTATAAAGAGAAAGAGTATTAGAATTTTGATCCCAATTACTATTTTGATTTTGGTTTTGATTAAAAAATTTCTTCCTTTGTTATTTTAGGGTTTTCATAGTTTGGTCACTTTTTTTATAGCAATTTTCCTTTTTTATTACCAAATTTACCATAGAGTTTACAATTTCCATTATATTTGATTTTATAGTTACTATTCACGTATTTTTTTATTCCTATCCTTATTATTGACATTAGAGGATTTTAATTTAATTTATGGTTTTGTATTATTTTTTGGAACATTATTTTGAACAAGAAGTGATTGAGTGACATTCTCTTTAGAATAAAAAAAAATCATAACTTGTTCTTCTTGAATGAGAAGAGTCGAAAGGGTAGTTAGGTTAGGGATTTTTTATTCTGTTTGATATTTATAGTTAAGAATAGAAATTATTTGATGTTTTTAATTTTAGTAATAAAATTAACAATTTTTTAATCACCTTTTATGGGGGTTGTCATGAGTTCAAGAATAAGTCTAATAATTTTAGAAAGTTTTATACCTTCATGCATTGATTCATGAATTTTTTGAGCTTCTCTTGGAGATTATTGATTTCTGACATGGAATAGGAATTCATCCTTAACACTCCTTCAGATGATCAACATGCTTCTTAAGATTTATGTTCATAATCATTTAAATTTTTTATTGTCGCATGTCTCCCAAATAGAGGTTTCTCAATCCCATTAACAACACTCCATAACTTTATATCCATAAATTTATTTTTAATTTAGATATTTCAAATGTTATAGTTGGTCTCATTTAATATTTGTGACTTATCCATATTGGAACTTTTGGAGGTCATTATGTTATGAATATAACACTTTAAAATAATTTTTTAAAATAAACAATGTACATAATTTTTTCCTCACTTGTTTGTGTCTAATCAATAATGATAAAATGGCCAATCCAAATGGTTATCCCTATACAATAAAATAAATATAGGTTTAATTCCATGTTATATAAATATTGACCAGAAAAGAGAAAATATTTACTATTATTTATAAGTAAACTTCTTTATTAATCATGCTAGCATTAATGTTATATATTTTATCACTTCTAAATAATAAATTGACTTCAATTACATATTTTTTGAGCTTTAGGAGGGATGAGTGTTCATGAAAATATTGTCCTAATTTTTTTATGTGAGGATCAACAATGAAAAATTAAATTTACATCTTGGTCATGGTTAAAATTTAAATTTAACTGAACCTATCAACTCAAAATTTGTTGAAGGATCTCTTTAGAAAATAAATTTATAAATTACACTTAATACCAAAAAAATAGTACTTGAGACTTGAAACTCTTATTAATACTTAAATTCTTTCAATTTTCACTTAATGAAACACATGTTTTGAAACATAAAAACCATATTTCCAATATTATCAACTCATTCTTTGAATATTTTATCAAATTATGCCACTATTCTAATATTATGGTTTTAGTTATTATACATATAAGAATCTCTAAAAATCTAAACCTTTAGTCATTCACTATAAATTTCTAGTAAAATCCCTTACCATATTATATATATATATATATATATATATATATATATATATATATATACACATATATACATATATATATATACATATATATATATATACATATATATATATATATATATATACACACACACATATACATATATATATATATACATATATATATATACATATACATATATACATATACATATATATATATATATATATATATATATTTATTTATATATATACATATATATATATATACATACATACATATATATATATATACATATATATATATATATATATATATATATATATATATATATATATATATTTATTTATTTATATATATATATATATATATATACTAATTAAAAAATGCTCATGCAACCCTTTAACATAACATAGAAAAAAAATTACTTAAAAAAAGAACTTGTTTTTAAACTTATCTTAACACAAATTAAAAATTTAAAAAAAGTAGTATAATAAATGTTTGTGTAATAAAAGTTACTATAAAGAAAAATTTCTCTTTAACTTTAACTTATCTTAAAATAGTAAAACAAAATTACTATAATAAATATTTAGGGTAAGAAAATTACCATAAAGAATACATTCTCTTTAATTTTAACTTATCTTAACATAGTAAAGGAAAATTACTATAATAAATATTTAGGGTTACAAGACTAGTGTTTATAAAATCAAATGAAGGAAAATTACTATAATAAATATTTAGGTTATTATTTATTATTATTTTTATATATTTTTTAAATAAACAACAACAACAAAAATGTTTGTTTGTTTTTTATAAAGTTTTAATATATATTTTTTGTAATATATATATATATATATATATATATATATATATATATATATATATATATAATATACAGAAATATATTTATGCTTATATAATAATTTTTATTATTATATTTTTATTATAATTATTTTTTAATGATATTTATAATTCACATATTTACAATTGTAAATTATATCAAAATATGCCCACCAAAATAATTATAAAAAAACTACAATATTTATTTTATACAAACTTATTTTAATAATTTATACAATAAATTATACGAAGAATTTAGACTACTTGTAAAGAAGTTAAACAAATTATGGCTTTGGTACCATATCAAAATAACTAGTAGAAAGAATCAAATATTTGTTTAATATGAATGAGAAGTAAATATATATATAACTTTTAATTAATTATATAACTTTTAATAACAATGAAATAATGCATGGAACAAAAGAGAAGACATATTACAAAGTTTTAATGTGGGAAAATCTCAACAAGGTAAAAAAGCCACAAAGCTTATTCCATTATTTGAGAAACATTTACATACCTAATAAATTGTTTCTTCACATAAAGTTTGAAAACCACCACTCCCATAAATCATAATATTTTAATAATCAAATAATATGTTTTCACCAAAGGTCAAAACACTTTTATAAGGGTTTTGAATAGTTGTCAATCAATCCACCCTTTTAAATTAAACATAATAACTTATTACTTGCACAACCAATTTTTAAATATTTAGTTATGTGTAAATATTAAATATATTATTTATTTGATTTATAGAACAATGTAGGCCATAATGTAACCCTACAATTATTATTGTTATAATAACCTTTATACTACATAGGTTAGGTGATCAAATGTATTGACCATGCTTACCTACCTATGATATTGGTTATGCCCTATAATATTGGCCCGTTATCCAAATTTCCATTATATTGTCCATACCTTGTAGTGTTGGTTGGAACTTAACCTAACTACATTGGCCATATCCTATGATATCATCCAAGATTTTATTATTCCCCTTACAAACTATAATTGTCTACTCAATATAGTTTTTTGATGGTGTCAATTTCTTTCCCTATCCCTAATAAATACCTTTAGCCCTAGTTTCAATTTTTCTTTGACTGCCCATTACCTATTTTAGTTTTATCTTTTTTTTTATACATTTTGAAAAAATGTTTGTTACACATATTTTTCCTAGTACCTAGGTTTCCTAATCTATTTCATTTTACTAGAAAATAATAAAATAAACAATAAATACACCACCTACCTATAAGGCTCTAGTTGAAGCTATAATACATTCCCATCACATATGCCTCATTATCCATAAGCTATCATATCTCAAAGCACTAAATTTTGTCACATAGAGCTCTAAGTTCTCTAAAAATAGAAAATATGCAAATGAATAGGTTTTACCTATTTTTAGTACAAATTTCAAATTTTTAACTTTTAGTTATTTGTTGTGAGATTTCATTTTTCACTCATATCTTTGCTTCTATAGATATTTTTGATAAACTAAAAGGATCCTTATAATCCTAGGGAGATCGATAATTTTTAGGTGCTAAGAAAAATATTTTACAAAATTTATATAATTATGTTTTTTTTAAGGTTTGCCTCTTATTCTTCTTATTGGGCACCTTCCATCACTTACGACATATATGACATCATCTATAATTAGTAAGTTAATAAAAGGTATGTATTTGCATTTTATTTACTTTTAGTTATTTTTAGTTCTTTTGATATTTATTTTTACTTGTTTTCTTTTGTGTTGTTTTGTTTCTATCTCAAAACACCATCCCACATTACACTACATGGACACAGGATGAGCTTCAGGTGTGGCATATATAGACACATAATATTTTCACTTTATAAACTTTTAAACACTTTATCTTTTAATGTTTTGTTGACACATCAATCTCCTTGAGTGGAGGATTTAAATGGTGCATTAGGAATGGAATGGTATTGGCTCATGGTGTGTTACAAGAGATGCTGAATTTTATCCTATTACATCATCACTACTATTATTTTGACCTCCTCCAAGTATTTATTTATATTTCCCTTTCATCTACTCTCTATCTATATTTTATATCTTCCTTATATCTTATGGTATTAGCTTGATGATAACATTTTTTGGTATTTTTATCATTCCAATACTATATTGGCAACCTTGATATAGTTATAATCAATCTTCATGCATTTATAAAGTATAAGCCTAACTAATATTGTATTATGTTATTTGAAATCTTCCAACTATATTAACCTAGCATATACCATCAAATTAGAGTTTAGGGTTGGTTTTAGGTATTTAAATAGTATATATAGGGGTCATATTTCATTCCTAATAAGATATATCACATTCATACACTCTTATTTCATTTACATTTATGTCATAAGGAAGTATTTGGTAATGGTAGTTGTTTAGAACCTTATCTTGGAGGTATTGTCTTGTGGTGTCATTGAAGCTAAGTAGAAGAGTCCATTGGGAATTACTAACTAAGGATATATAGGTCTTTATCTAGCCATTTTATGTCTTCAACCTACAACATCTCTTTTAAAGCTTCACTTGAGCCAAAGGGAGAGATTGAAGTGTTAATGGATTCACCCCTATATATAGGATTTTTTATCTTACAATATATCACCTTGGATTGCATAGACACCCAATTTTTTGATCAATGTACTTTACCATTTTGTATAATCATTTACACATCATTTAATTGCACCCTTTTATAACCATTAAGTTCATTTTTATCTTTACAACCATAGTTAAAATAAGTTACCTTTGTTGAGTTCTAGTGAGAGTTATATCCTTGTGTCATAGGCTTAGGCTTTGGAACACTTTCCTATTAACATTTGGCTTTTAAGTTACCCTCTAATATATATATAGATATCATCTGTAATTAATTGCTTGTCTAATTATATGAAGGCTATATTTTGTATACCTTATTGAAGTCCTAATTTTATTGAGAGAAAGGGGATAGTTTTAGGTCATCTTAGCTCATGCATACATAATCCATATGTATCAATGTCTTATCATAGTAAAATGGAATTTCATATATCATTGTGTAATAAATGAGTAGTTAGGACGCGTGTGTGTGTGTGTGTGTGTGTGTGTGTGTGTGTGTGTGTGTGTGTGTGTGTGTGGATAAACATCATACAAAGGTAATATAAATATAATTTTTAATAGTGAAACATGTGGAATAAGATGTATCTAGTGTGGCCACTAGGTAGAGGGAAAACCAACATCTTTATGTCTATGTATAACCTGTATGTCCTACTGTAGACACCTAAATTTGGTCATAACTACTCTATAATGTTAATTATTAATATTTATTAAACTAATATCTTACATTCAAATATATGACTCTTATTATATATTAACACATATCAGGTCATTCACTGATTTGAATACATTCACATAAATACCTGGTATCTATAGGTGAAGGCCTACCCATCAAAACTTTCATACTGGTAAAAAATCTTAATAGATGTTGGTGTACCTTACACATAATAGCATAGGTTATCCATGTCTTGGAATCAATTAGAGTTATATTATTGATTCATAGAAACTTCACACAATCCCATAGTCAATTACATAATCATTGTTTCAGTCTTACAAACTAGAATTCTAGTTAAGTCATATGTGTAGACACCTAAAATTTGCCACCGATAACCTCCAATCAAGCTTTTGACCAATGTCCACCAAAATGCACAATTTGGCCTAAAAACACTAAAACACATTAAATGAGTTGAAATTGATATATTCAAGTGTTGATTTTGGCTAGAGTATCATTAAATGGGGTAATGCAATTTATGAAGCAACTAACTTTTATCAAATAATTTTGATTCAAAATGTCAATTTTGCACTTGAGTGCTTTAGATTACTCTTTTCTATCAAACTTATTATAAGATACATGTGCCTTTATTATTTTGCATTGAGATAATCCTAAATGAGATGGTGGATCCAACACATTTGAAAACACATCCTAATTCCAATCCAATCAAATTTTGAGCCAATAACAAGACATTTTGACCAATTTGAGTAATTTGTACATAAAGAGCCAAGGTTTGCATCAAAGTGCCCAATCATGCTTAGGAGATAATTAAACCAAATTATAAGCCTAGTTAAGAATTCCATGTAACTTTTTGAAAACCTTGTTTTTATAAATGAATATTAAATATATGCATCATCAAAGTGACATCATTTCTTGGGAAGACATCCCTAGGCCAAAAATATCAAGATTCATGTCTCCCATGCCCCATTAAGACCCTCCATGCTTATTCATTTCCCCTCTATACCAAATATTGATGATCCTATTTATGAATTTTAATTGAATAATTAAATTAATCCCTAACCACACATCTCCATCTTGAGATGATGGTTCAGGTTAATTCTAGCCATTTGCAAAAATCTATAAATATGAGGCCTTGTCTATTGAATTTTAAGCTCTCATATGCCAAAGCTATAATGCTAAATTGATTAAAAAGCTTCGTGTAAATTAGTTTTATAATATTTCCAAATATTGAGTCAAGCCAAACAAAGCCAAAGTCACACATGATTCTAAGGAGATATGAAGGTATCCAAGCTTCCATTGATGTAGACTTCATGAGCACAAACTGAGCAAGCCACTAAAACAAGAATTTTGGAGCATACAAGGAAGGTCTTATTTCAAATTTTATTTGTGTTTCCATTTTTGTTTTTTTAACTAAGCTCCCCCTAGTAACTAGGCCTAGAGATGTTATGCTAGTGTGTTTATTTTAGTTTTGATTTCATTTTTGGAACTAACACCAAAATAACCATCCTCTCTTGAGTCAAATTCTAATAATTACACCATTTTAGCTAATGGCCTAGGATAATATTTAATGCATGATACCTTTCATATTACCAATCTTCTTCAGAATCCAAAGACCTTTAGAATACATAAAGTTACCCCACACATGCATTTGAAATAAAAGATAAAAACTAAAGGATTGTCATGTTTTTACCAACATCTATCCTAGAACCAAACCCTCTTTAGGGAGGTGAATCATGGTTATACAATGACAACCAAGTTAATTGTTATAAAAGTGAAAAGTATCTTATTACCAATAGGATCATGGATAATCAAGACTATGAAAGAAGAGGCCTCAGACTGAATCAACAAGGAACCATTGAGACAATTTCCATGACCAAATACAAAAGACCCTATGGACTTGGATTTAAACCACCTAGGGGTTGTTGAGTTATGGAGCTAAAAGCTTCACCAATGAGCAAATGCAAGGTTTATATATTTACATAGTTGCTGACGTCGATCAGGGATCGACTGGAGGCTGTCGACGTCAGTTATGGATCGGCTGACGTTAGTCATGTGCAGGTAGATAGGGACCAATGTTGGTCACTCGTGTGTTTTAGAAGTATATTTTCGTGGGATGAATAGATTGTTTGCATGATAAGTTTAACTATTAGTATTGAGTCTGTGTTTCTATTTTTGGCAGGACTGATTTTAACCTTTGATTAGCAGGTGTATCTAACGGTGGAGAATGCATAGCTCATGATCCCTAATTCTATATAATAGGGATATATCTTCATAGCTTTTAAGACATGTAATGTGAATCAATTCAAGTAGTTGAATTGTGTTTGTAATTATGAGAGAGAACTCTTGAGGCAAAGAGATCTGTACATCTGAGACGTGTGGAAGAAAGAGAGATTTCTTCAATTGTATTTCCTTTTGGATGAGTTTAATACAAGTTTCCATTATTTCTTGTATCTCTTATTCTTTACTGATTTTGATTTCTAGTTACTTATTATTCTGGTTTAATTCTATGTTTAGTTGCTTGCACAAAAGTAATCAATTGTATCTGTAAGATCCCAACAAGTGGTATCAGAGCTCAAGTTCACTAACAGGTGGTTTTAGATTTGTTTAGTGTGTGTTGATTATAGGTCACTCACACGGGTTTCTATTTGAGTGGGAGTAAAGAAATGGTATAAAAAAGTAAACTAAGAATGGATAAGTTTAACGGCAAGAATTATCAATTATGGAGGATGCAAATAGAAGATTATCTGTATCAAAAAGATTTGTACTTACCATTGGGTGGGGTTGATAGCAAGCCCATAGATATGCAAGATGAAGAATGGAATGTTCTTGATAGAAAGGCTCTTGGATCCATAAGGTTGAGCCTGGCATCTTCTGTGATCTCTAACTTATCACAAGAAAAGACAATGGTAGAGTAATGGATACTTTGGCAAATTTATATGAAAAGCCCTCAGCTTCGAATAAGGTATATCTTATGAAGCAATTATTTAATTTTCAAATGTAGGAAGGTGGATATGTATCTAGTCATCTTAATGATTTCCATGCAATAGTAAATTAGTTAAAAATTAATTAAAATAGCTTTTGATGATGAAATTAAGGATCTCTTAATTTTATGCTCTTTACCTAAAAGTTGGCATAGTTTAGTAATGGCAGTCAGTAATATTGTATCTGCTACAATATCTTGAAATTAGATGATGTTGTTAGTGTAATCTTGAATGAAGAAACTCGTAGGAAAAGCACAGGGGAAACATCAGGTAATGCTTTAAGTATTGAAATTAGGGGAAGGCAAAGAGAGAAGGGCAAGCAAGGGAGATCAAGGTCAAAGTCAAAGATGAGAAGTAGATCCAAATCCAGAAATGGAAGAAAAATAACCTGCTAGAATTGTGGAAAGAAAGGGCATGCAAAGAAAGATTGTTGGTTGAAGGTTAAAGAAGAAAATCAGCATGAAGGTAATGAAGAAGCAAAAGTTGCAGGTATTGTTGCACAAGATGCTTTTACACTTTCTTTGGATACTAGAATAGAATCTTGGGTTGTAGATTTTGGTGTCTCTTTCCATGCAACCCCAGATAGAGAATTTTTCAATGATTATGTCCAGGGAGATTTTGGAAAAGTTTATTTAGGGGATGATGAGCCTTGTAAAATTATTGGCAAAGGAAAAGTGTAGTTGAAATTTCAGAATGGAAACACATGGGTGTTGAAAGATGTCATGCATGTACCCATCCTAAAGAGGAATTTGATTTCTATAGGAAATTTGGGGGATGAGGGTTGCACAGTAACTCTCACAGCTAAATCTTGGAAGGTTTCCAAGGGTGCACTTGTATTAGCCAGAGGTAAGAGAGTAGGTACTCTCTATTTATGTAATTGTATTACTAATTATTCTCCTTCTGTATTATCTACTTCAGATGTAGATGCAAAGTTGTGGCACTGTAGGCTTGGCCACATGAGTGAGAAGGGAATGAAATTTCTTAAGTTAAAAGGTAAGATTTCATATTTGAAAAGCATAGATCTAGATTTCTATGAGCATTGTATTTTTGGGAAACAGAAGAGAGTGAGATTTCTCAAAATTGGGTCAACAAAGAAGAAGCACAAGTTGGAGCTTGTTCACACAAACATGTGGGGACTAGCTCAGGTAGATTCTATTGGAGGATCACAATATTATGTTACTTTCATTGATGATGCTACAAGAAAGGTATGGGTTTATTGCATAAAGAAGAAATTTGATGTTTTTGACACATTTAAGAATTAGAAAGCTTTGGTTGAGATTGAAACAAGTTTGAGATTGAAGTGCCTTAGATCTGACAATGGTGGTGAGTAATACAACTATAAATTCAATAGATACTATTCTATGAGTGGAATACATAGGGAAAGGATGGTTCCAAGGACACCTCAGCAAAATGGAGTTACTGAAAGGATGAATAGAACAATTTTGGAGCGTGCACGGAGTATGAGGTTACATGCTAGTTTTCCCTTACAATTTTGGGTAGAAGCTATAGACACTATGGTTTACTTGATTAACAGAGGACCCTCTACTACTCTGGATGGTGGAATTTTAGAAGAGGCTTAGATAGGTAAAAAGGTAGATCTTTCATTTCTCAGAGTTTTTGGTTCTGAAGTTTTTGTGCACGTTGATAAAGAAAATAGAAAGAAGTTGGATGCTAAATCTATGAGGTGCACTTTTATTGGTTATGGCTCTGGAGATTTTGGATTCTGGTTGTGGAATTTAGGAACTAACAAAATCATTAGAAGTTGTGATGTTGTTTTCAATGAAAAGGTGATGTACAGTGATCAACTCAAGAAGTTGAATAATTTTGAGCAGGGCAATGTTGATTTGGATGAGGTGATGATCCAAAATGAGATCATAGGGAAAAATAATCATAGATAGGAAAACATAGACACCGATGTCTGTCATTTAGGAACCAACATCGGTCATAAAAGAATTGGCATCAGTCAGATAGTCACTGACGTCGGTCAGATAGGAATCGATGTCAATCAGGTAGAATCGATGTCAGTCAGGTACAAACCTGGAGATGACCGAGATCGGTCACTGACAGAAAATTTGGGTAGACAACAAGTAGTGAATGAGTCTCAAACACCCATAAGGAGGTCAGAAAGGGTAAGTAAACCTCCAATTCATTATTCCCCTTCATTATTCTACTTATTACTCACTGATAGTGGAGAACCAGAGAGTTTTGATGAGGTAATGTAGGTAGAATCCTGAAATCAGTGGGAGCTTGGCATGATTGAGGAAATTGATTCCTTGAAAGAGAACCAAACATGGGATTTGGTTGAGTTGCCAGCTGGAAAGAAAGCACTAAAGAAAAAATGGGTTTACAGATTAAAGGAAGGTGAGAATGGACAAATGAGACATAAGGCTAGGTTGGTAGAAAAGGGATTTGCACAAAAACCAGGCGTTGATTTTAGTGAAATTTTTTCTCTTGTAGTAAAGATGACTTCTATTCAGATTGTATTGTCTTTAGTTGCTATTGAGGATTTGCATCTTGAGCAGATTGATGTTAAGACAGTGTTTCTTCATGGAGATTTGGATGAAGAAATATATATGGATCAACCGAAAGGTTTTGAGGTTAAAGGTAAGGAGAAGCTTGTGTGTAGGTTGAAGAAAAGCTTATATGGTCTTAAGCAAGCTCCTAGACAATGGTATTTGAGGTTTGACAGGTTTATGATTGAGCATGGTTTCAGTAGATGTCAATCTGACCATTGTGTTTATTTTAAGAGATTGGATAGTGGTGAATATATTATCATGTTGTTGTATGTAGATGATAAGCTGGTTACAGGTTTACACATGCAAGATATTTCTGAGCTTAAGGTAAAATTAGCTCACACATTTACCATGAAGGATTTGGGAGCAGCAAAGAAAATCCTTGGCATGAGTATTAAGAGAGATAGGAAAAATCACAATTTGATTTTGTCTCAAGAGGATTATGTGAACGAGGTGTTGAAAAGGTTCAACATGCAGGATGCAAAATCGGTAAGTACACCTATGGCTGGACACTTCAAGTTGAGCAAAGAACAGTGTCCTAATTCACATGATGAGGTAGAGTACATGAGTGGAGTTCCATATGCTTCCACATTTGGGAGCTTAATGTATGCAATGGTATGTACTAGGCCTGATATTGCCCAAGCAGTGGGAGTTGTCAGTAGGATTATGGCTAATCCAAGAAAGGAACACTGGAAATTAGTTCAGTGGATTCTCAGATATCTGAGAGGGACCAGCAATAGGCATTTATTCTATGGAGGGTCAAACACTTCTCTACATGGATATGTAGATGTAGATATGGTAGGTGACTTGGATGGCAGAAGAAGCACCACAAGTTATGTGTTCACTGTTGGTGGAACGAAGGTTAGCTGAATTTCAAAGTTGCAGAAGGTTGTTGCCTTGTCTACTACAGAGGTAGAATACATTGCAGTCATACAGGCTAGCAAGGAGATGATATGGATGACATGGTTCATGGAAGAGTTGGGAAAGGAGCAAGAGAGTTACAGATTATAGGTGATAGTCAAAGTGTAATTCATTTGGTAAAGAATTCAGCCTTTCATTCAAGAACCAAACATATACAGCTTAGGTACCACTTCATTAGACAGGTATTGGAGGATGGTGAGTTGAAGTTGGAAAAGATCCATATAGATAAGAACCCTGCTGATATGTTAACAAATTTGGTAACAAAGGAGAAGTTGAATCTTCATTCAACTTTTGTTGGTCTTCAAGATTGAGCTTGAAGATAGAGAAGCTAGAAGATGTTGCTGTATAGGTACAGGTGCAGCTATTTATCTCCAAGTGGGAGATTGTTGAGTTGTGGAGCTAAAAGCTTCACCAATGAGAAAATACAAGGTTTTTGTATTTACACAGTCACCAACGTTGGTCAGGGATCAACTGGAGGCTACTGACATCAGTCATGTGCAGGCAGACATGGACCGACGTCGGTCACCTGTGCATTCTAGAAGTTTATTTTTGTGGGATGAACAGATTATTTGCATGATAAGTTTAACTGTTAGTATTGAGTCTGCATTTCTATTTTTGGTAGGACTGATTTTAACCTTTGATTAAGAGGTGTATCTAACGGTGCAGAGTGCATAGCTCATGATCCCTAATTCTATATAATAGGGATAGATCTTCATAGCTTGTAAGACATGTAATGTGAATCAATTCAAGTAGCTAAATTGTGTTTGTAATTGTGAGAGAGAACTCTTGAGGGAAAGAGATCTATACATCTGAGAGGTATGGAAGAAAGAGAGATTTCTTCAATTGTATTTCCTTCTGGAAGAGTTTAATACAAGTTTTCATTGTTTCTTGTATCTCTTATTCTTTGCTAATTCTGATTTCTAGTTACTTATTATTCTAGTTTAATTTTGTGTTTAGTTGCTTGCACAAAAGTAATCAATTGTATCTGTAAGATCCCAATAGGGGTGACCCCACATATCTTATTCATGTTATATCATTGGTGACTAGTGATGATGATGATAGCAAAGCAGAGTTTGATCATAGCCTTATCTTTGATAACCTAGTTGAGATTAGCCTATTTGATTATAATTCCATTTGTACCCTTAACCCAATCATTCATCACAACCCATTGCCATTATATTATCCCCAACTGATAGATTGAGACCAACAAGAATCTAGTTTACCGATTGATGAGTTTCAAAATGATGAGGCATTCTATGATTGTATAGGCCTTAGAGACAATGTTTCATTAGGAGATCATAGATCAAGATTATGAATCACATTGAATCCTAAAGCCTATTTTGTAGAATGGGTGAATACCCTTAGCCAAAAACAATAAATAAAACATTGAGGTCTTGTTGGTTGACAGATTTGTCTTATTCTGATAATGTTTATTTTGACCCTTTAACCCATTATTTTCATTACAAATAAGTAAACAATAGTTGGGTAAATTATCATAAATAATTTCACTCTGAATTAAGATATGACTCCCTTTTTAAATATCTTCAATGAATAAAAACTACACTAACATTTGAATATAATTTTAACTAGAAAGCTTTTAAGGCAGACTAACATCCATACATCACTATGCTATGAATGTAATATTTTCTTTCTATGTAACTATTCAATGATAGAACACATAGATTTCATATATAACAATGACCAAGTGTGTGTGTGTGTGTGTTTGTGTGTGTGTGTGTGTGTTTGTGTGTGTGTGTGTGTGTGTGTGTGTGTGTGTGTGTGTGTGTGTGTGTGTGTGTGTGTGTGTGTGTGTGTGTGTGTGTGTGTGTGTACACACACACCACTAAATTTTGTGAACCAATAACAATTGATAAAATGTATATGATAAGACTCTCAGTAGAAAAATAATTACCACATGTAAAGCATGAATTCACATAGAAACTCATATTCATTTACTCAAATGCATAGATTTAAGTCTATAATAACTATTTGTTTCTTTCATTCACATATTAAATAAAGAGGGAAACATCACATTATAAAAGTAAAGCTCAGCCAAATTCCAACTTTCTAGACCCTTTACATATCCCATTTAAAACATATATATATTTTTCACTTATAACTATTCTTTAAACTCAGAGTTAAATAAATTCTTACCCTTAGTAGGATTTAGTTTTCAAAATTGATTTAAAAGATAAAACCTTCAGGTAAAGTATCTAACTTAAAAATAGAAAGCTTTAAAATGGCATGATCACTATTAAGGAGGTGCATTAGAATCTTCTATTTTGATTTGCTCCATAGAAGATACATGTTGCATTTTCCATTCCATAAATGCAGTAATGAATTTTTGGATTATCAGAGAATTAGGAATTCCAATATGTTTAATTCATTATTTTTAGACCTCCCTAATCTTTTGAATATTAGCCACTTTTTTACATGCTCTAGAAGTTATTTGACGCAAAGATGAAGTAATGATTCCACTTTTGACACCCTATAAAAATTATCTATTATAATATTTTCATTTTATTTGATGAAATTGATCTTTTCTTTAAATGATTGTATCATAGTATTGATATCTTCCTCAGGTTTGTCATCATCTTTTAAATACTTTACATTAATACATTCTAAATCATGATGTAGAGACTGAGTAAATTTAGTTATCTCTTTAATCAACTTTATGAGTTCTATCCACCCCTATTTTGAAATTAAGTTTCTCCATTCAAGATTATTTTTGCATACATATAATGTCATATCATTCAAATTTGCCACATTCTTCTCTGATAAATTTTTTATCACACCATACTTTTAGATTTCAATCATTTGGTTAATTACAACTATCCATTTTATTTCATCTTTATCTCATAAGATGTTTTGTATCTTCAAATTTTCAATGGTAATTATAATTTCATCATATATATTCTTCAAACCATTAATATATTTGGTGCCTTCTTGGATCATCCCATCTAACCAATCATCAAATACTTTCATTACCATCTTACTTCTATGTATTTGATCAAGTATTTTCTAATTAATTAGAGATTTTAGATCAAAATATAGGGGCAACTGAGAAATGGACTGACTACCTAGATTATGAATGGCATCAGTGTATTCATCCATCGAGCACAATGCCTATTTCATTTCCTTCTTATCTCTTTCATCTGGCCAGGTTTGATTTACTATTTTCTTCATGGATGTTTGAAGATGATGTACATATGCATCTCTTGATGCAACTCCAAGGTTTATTTTTTCCACTATTTAATCCTATGCTGTGGTATTTTGAACTTCATCATTCATCATTGGTTGAGGTATCTCTACATTCTAATTTCCTATATTAAGATCAATGTCTACCTTGGAAGTAATTTTTATATTTTTAAATTTAGGAGCTTTCCTTAAACATATACTAACCATGTCCTCTAATGGTAAATAAAATGGAACTATTTTCCTTTTCTCTTTAATTTAATTTTATAACCACTATGGTGTAGTAACTAGGGTTTCCTTATCAAGAATAAGTTTCTTTAAAGAGGTGTCTAGTAATTCTATTGAATTGGTAGAATCTAAGGTGATTCCCACCTATTAATCTATATCAGTTCCCTCTACCATTGATGAATCAATACCTTAATCACTTATCATCCTATCTAAGTCTTTTTTAGCACTCAGATCTATAATCACTTTTTCTAGAGATTCTTTCTTCTTGTTCTTAGCTTTTGACTTGGCGGTGCGGTTAGGCAAATTACTTACAAGGGTTTTCTTAGACTTTTTGGAGGTAGAATCCTTTTTAACCTCTAATTTTGAAACATATACATCATATATATCAATAATCTAATTATAATAGCCTACAAGAGATGATGGTTCATTAATACGTGCATATGGTTGAAGATCTTCAATCTGGATTTTTCCTAGTCTCTATTCTTTTAACCATTTTTTAGTTCTTATCATCAGGAGGGTTTTAAATTCAATTTGATTTTCTTAATATTTATTCCAATCAACTTCTATAATAGGTTATTTCTCTACCTATTCATATTGAGGATCAATCATATACTTGCCATCATTTGTTATATCAATAATATTCATCTTTAGATTAAAAGTAACTATTTGGCCTAAAGAAAATATGCACCAAAGTCTTCTTCTAACTTTAAACTCATTTGAGCAACCATCCCAATAGTATTATATTTGGGGAATGTGTGAAAAAAAAATTCCAAACTCTAAATTATCTTTAGAAAAACCCTTGATATCAAATTTAGGCCTGGCCTTATAATACTGGAAAATTAAACTTTTTTAGACCCACTTCCAGATTTAAGGCATCAAAAAGTGATTGGCATATATAATGACCAAGTTCAATGGGAAAATATATACCTAACTCTCTTTTCATTAATATTTTATTTTTTATATGATTTAATTGCCTACATAATTCAATTAACACATAGTGGTCAAGGGCATTTCTAGGTAATTTCATAGGTTCACCTTCAAAACCTCCAACTCTAATATAGGTGAATTTGGAAAATTGAATGAAATAGTTACCATATATTCTAATCAATTTCATATATTGATCAAACATTCTTTTATTAACATTCCCTATTAGTTTATAAACCATTCTACCAGTGAAAACATCATTAACCCTTTTGTAATTTTCATAACATTTTTGCATTTGTAAATGGGGATAATAATCATAAATTCTAATGTCTTCAATTAAGGGTTTATGAGGTAACCCTATCCATTATTTTTGTAGATGCTAGGTAGTATAAAAGATATGAAGATATAGAAAAAAAATTAGTCTCTAAGAGATTGCTTAAACCCTTATGTAAGCACTCTGCTATGATCACTAACTAGTCTAGATATTGTTCTCCACAAAGAATTACTTGAATAAAGAAGTACATCCAGTCCTCCCAAAAGAATGATTTATAAATACCTTCTAGTTTGTGCAAAAACATGATAATATCTTTCAATTCTGGTATCATATTTTCTCTAGTTAAAGTTTTGGATAACCTTGAACCTCCCTTTTAGAACTTTACTAGCTAATTTATTGTGATTATAATCTTATAGTTTTCCTTTTTTAATGAAAAATAACTATAAGAGGAAGAGATGTTAGGGTCTGAATATAGTTCTTTGGGTAGGATTTTCATTATAGCCATATGGTTACTCTATTAATAGGTAGTAATGCATCTCCATTCATAGTTCTGATGCATCTATCATGTGGGTCATATTTGTTCATGTATTCAAGGACTAATTCAGGGCATTGTATGGCTGTGGGGAAGGTTATGGCTTCAATTAGACCACTTTCCACTATCTTCTCTAACACAAGAGTAGATGAAAGATTTTTATCTCTTTCTTTAAAATCTTCCAAATCATACTGAGCTAAAAATGTATCCCCATATTCAGGAAAAGAACAAACAAGACTTGAACCATGTTTAGAACCAAGGCATATAGCTTTCATGATTATAGTTTGGATAAATAGAAAAAAAATTTGAACCTCTTAACAATATCAAAGACTCAAAATGACTTTTATTTTTGACAAAGAAATAGGAATAGTTATGAGAAAATTTGAAACTCACCTTTTACCAGATTTGAATTCTCTGTCAAATCGAGCAAGAAAATCTGATACCTCTAGTACTGTCTTCCTTTTGTGGCACCTTGTGTGTTTTATTTTGCTAAATTATCCCAATCATTATTTGATAAAGGCACAAAATCTAGTCAAATAATTATTGAATCAATACATTCATGTTGAATTCCCTTAATATGATGTAAATTCTAACACATGCATAAATTAGAAATGATCTCCACACTCAACCTTAATGTATAATCATTACCCTTGATTTTCATAAATTAAAAATTTTAACTTTATGAAATGTTATAAATATATTCTCTTCTAGTTAATTCTCCCCATATTTATTTCCCACTTTTATACTTTTGTACACAATTAACTTTTGTATCCCAACCAAAAGAGTACACGGGTTTAAGCTCAATTTCTATCAGTTCTTTTATACTCGTATATTTTAACTCAACAAAAGTTATAAGGGAATAAACAAGAATCAACATAAAGACATGTTTTTAACAAAATTTCTCATGATGAACCAAAGGTTAGTGGCTTTTCAAGAATATAGAATAGTGAACTTTGAACCTATGAACCATCAAATTTTGAAAAAGGTTCAAGTTCAGTGGTTCAAGATAATAAATTCCTTCACAAACTAAGACAAAAAGTTAATAATTTCTAATAAAAAAGGGATGACTCAAAGATTTAACATATTGACCAATAAATTAAAATGATATATTAATGCTTTCTCAAGGAAGAATTATGAAAAATTGAATAAGGGTAAATACAAGGGTAACAATTAGCCCTGACTAGGGACTATATTTTATGACAAAATGCAGAGAACTCAAAATCTCTGGTTTCACACAAACTAATCAAAAATAAAGGGGAAAGGTCAGAACAAACCAAAATAAAAAAAATTTATCGCACACAAACAAAAATAAAACAACTATGTACAAAATAGGGGACACCTATTTTACAATTGATATAGATTAAGGTCCTATCCATTATTAGACAGGGGTAGAACAGATTCATCTAGATATTTTAATTTAAAATAATTAGGGCCCAATACCTAATTAATGTTGAATTGTCCCTTATAGATTGAATCAAACTTACATGTGCTCCTTTAGGTTCTCTTCTCTTATCCCATAAAATCACTTCATCTCCTTCCATGAATTTTTTAGGTCTAGTTTTGTTATCAAATATTTTCTTAACTCTAGCTTGATGAGCAATAATATGATCAACTAGTTCATTCCTTTCTTCCTCAATTTTGGTTAAATACAAAATCCTATTTTACAAACAATCCTAAAAATATTGATCTTCAATGACCTTTTGCAATTTGGTTGCTGATATTTCAAGAGGTAATGATAATTGAACTCTTATTCCATAAACTAGCTCAAAAGGTGACATTCCTATTACTCTTTTTAGGGTTACCCTATCAGCCCAAAGTGCTTCATAAAAAAATTTATGCAAATATATATGATTATCACTCACCAATTTTCTCATGATGGCTATCAAATTTTTGTTATTGGACTTAACTTGACCATTCCCTTGAGGAAAATAGTCTAATGAGTGAGAAAGAGAGATATTGTGATCATAACAAAATAAGATGAGTTTAGCTGAAGAAAATTTGGTAAAATTATTTTCCATGATTTTTTTAGGAACACCAAAGCATACCAATATATTTTCATTAAGAAAATCACACACAACTTCTGAGGTGGTTCTCTTCATAGGGATCACCTCCACCCATTTTGTAAAATAGTTTATGGCTATCAGAATGTGTGTATGTCTAGCACTTGAAGAAGGTAAAATGGGTCTAATGAAGTCTAATCCCCATTTATTGAAAGGATATTCAATCACAATTAGCCTTAAAGGTAATGTCTTAATTTGTGGTTTTCCTAAAAATATCTTGCACTTCTAACAATTAGCCACCCATTGGTATGCATCTTTAAACATGCTAGGCCAATAATAATAATTCCTAAGAATTTTAAAGGCTATAAATAAGGAAGATAAATGTCCATCATAGACTTCATCATGAAAAACCTTCAAAATCTTATGTTTTTATTCTTTATCTACACGTCTCAAAAAAGTTCCATATAGTCCCTTTTTGTACAAGACATCACCACAGATGACATATATTATTGCTTTTAATCTCAGGTTCCTTTTTTATTTTGAGGATAAGTGGTTGGGATAATCTCCATAAGTAATATAATGAGCCACATCTACAAACTATGGATCTTGTAAACTCACTAACAAGATATTGGGAAGTTCCTCCTCTTTTTCTTATTTATTTCCAGCCATTAGTCTACACAGGCCTTGGCCTCATATTAATTTAGTTGGCTTGATATCCAAGTCATATTCTTGAATCTTAGAAACCCATGATGCTCTATTATTCATCCCCACATCCTATTGATTCAGAATTCTGTTAATAGTTGAGCTTGGTATAAATACAATTGAGTGAGAATGAAGTATGTAGTACCTAAATTGCTTGACAACTTTTACTACAACAAAATCTTGTTTTGAAATCAATGAATATTTAAGTTCATGTTTCTTAAGAGGAAGACTCATGAAGGCTATTGGATCTTCTATATTCAATTCATTTTTTTGTATAAAAATACTAGCCATGGTGTATTCTAAAACATAGCAATAAATAATAAAATCCTTTTGGAAATTAGGATTTATCAGAGTAGGTGCATGTGCAATCACTTCTTTAACATTTTTAAAAACCTTCTTGGCAGCTTCATTCGACCCAAATGCTTGTTTTTCACTCATCATTCCTACAATATGTTTTTTAATCTTATCAAAATTGGGAATGAATCTTCTAAGGAAATTAACTTATCCAAAGAAATAATTAACTCCAGTTCTATTTGAGGGAAGACTTAACTATCAAATTATTTTTATTATCTCTGGGTCGATCTTTATTCCATCTATCAAAACTAAATGCCCCTGTAACTTACCTTATATCATATAGAATATTAAATTTTTTGGATTAAGATATATTTCATGGTCTTTGCATCTTTGTAAGATAGTTTCAAGATATTTTAGATGATTTTCTCTCTTTTTAGAGAAAACAGTCAAATCATTGATATAAATAACAATAACTTTATCTATTAGGTCTTTAAAAGATGAGTTCATTTCTCATTGAAAAGTTTCACTAGCATTGATAAAACCAAAATTCATATGACCATAGGTAAAAGCTCCCCATGGTGTTGTGAAAGTAGTTTTATGTTGATCTTCTCCAGCCACATCTATTTGATTATAACTAGAGAACCTGTCTAACATGGACATCATCTGTGATCCAACAACTATTTGTAGAATGTGATCCATCATGGGTAAGGCATAGTCATATTTCAATTTGGCTTGATTTAAGTTCTTAAAATCAACACAAATCCTTATTTCTCCATTTTTCTTGCACATCAGGATAATATTTTCCACCCAATTAGAGTGATGAATTGGGTAGATAATCCTAGATTTCAGTATTTTATCAACTTCTTTATAAATAGCATCTACAAATTTTGGGTTGTATTTTCTTAATTTCTACCTAAATGGAGTTGAATTTGATTTTAAAATAATATGATGCTGAAATTGACCACTTCTAATTTTTTTTAAATCATCATAACACCAAGCAAAGACATCTTTATATTTAGTTAGCAAATTGATTAACTCACATCTCTCTTCTGGTGAGTAGCATTACCAATGGAAACCCCTTTAGGAGCAATTTTATTTCCAATATTTACCTTTTCATAATATCTCAATTTATCAGGAGCCTAAGCATGTTTTCCTTTGATGTATTCATCTTATCAATTGAACAAATGTTCAAGAGAAACTAGCCCTTTGGGAATCTTCTATCCTTTTAACTAAATTACTCCATTTGAATTTATTCTAGGATCTGAACTAAACTATTTACACTCTATTTTATATCCTTAAAAATAGGTCCCCATAAATATCTTATCACTTTCAAATAAATTTTTAATTTTTCGATCATTTTCAAAAACTTGCAAGTATTCAGCATTATCTAAGACATAAGGATGATAGATAAACTCTATTCTATATTATTTTTCTTTGAAATCAGGATGAGGAAGAAGCTTATATTACCAAAGAATTAGCCCATGTGTTCTGATCTCTTGGAATTGACTCAATAGAGAAGGCATCAAAATGTTCTATTTCATCCCAAACTTAGTTTTTGTAATGTCTCAGTCTTTCATTATTAATAGTAAAAATCCCTCTTACATATTTAATAATCAGTTTTGCATCTCCTTTTACTTTGAGTATTTTTATTCCTTTTCCTTTGGATTTATTTAGTTTAAGTAATATATCTTCATACTCTATGGTATTATTAATATTTTAAAAATCTAACTTAAAGGAGAAAGGAAAAAAATTTACCTTCAGGGGAAATCAGAACTACTCCTACTGCAGAGCCAATAGTGGCGCAACTACCATCAAACTCCATGATCCATAGATAATCTAAATGAGTGTATTTTGAAATATATCCTTTGTATCCTTATAAAAAACAACAAAAAAATTACCAAATTCACATTCCTTAAATAATATATGAGATTTAGGATCATCAAAAGGGAACACAGTAAACTTGCATTTAGTTTTAGGCTCTAGTTTTACTTTCTATTTTCCCACTAGAATTGTGGCCTTCGACCAATACATTTTAATTTACCCACCTAAAATTTTACAAAAATTTCTACTCAACAACATTCCATAACTGGTAGGAATGTCTACCACTAAAATAGTCAACTTCAAAATTTTATTAGGGTAGGCTATAAGAGCAACCTGTGCATCTTTAATCTACCCAAGTAGAGGAATCTACTTACCATCCATAGAATATCACTTACCAAATTTTTTTGTAAGGGATAGACTCAAGGCTTTAGCTATGAAAGAGGTTATGATGTTATTAGAAGCACCTGAGTCTATAATATAATTACTGAGTTTATGACCATTTATAAATAAGGAAACATAAAATGGGTTAGGTTTTATATAAACCAAATTAGATGTATCATTATATTCATTGATGGCCATTTCAAGCATGTATGTAGGTGATTTAGGTGGAGAAGCAAATAGTTTAGTAATTGATGACTTAACATTAATATTTTTTCAACTGTTGGATTCAATTTGTGAATGATCACCTTTAACGTATTTCACCAATTTATCAATATCTTTAGGATTTAACTTAAGGTATTCAGTAGGAGATATTTGAATTCTTGAAGTCTTACAAAATTCAATAATATAAAAAAAAGTTTCATGATCAGATCTTCATAATAATTGAACATCTTGAACTTTTGAACTAGTGTCAAGAGTTCTAGTGAGAGGTTTCTTACTTTTGACAGGCATTCCTTGAGAAGATTGAATGTTTGTATATTTCAAATTATTTTAACTTCAGGTTAGCACAACACATGAAGGATCCTCAATAATAACCATTACTTCACCATCTCTTTCTGAGTCAAAATCATATTCTAAAAAGTGTATTTCAGAGTCACTAGGTTCCTCAGAGTTCCTTTCTTCCTCGGTAGTTTATCCCAACATATCTTTAGTAGCAATGATTTGAGCATATCTAACCATCTCTAGGTAATAATTTCCATCATGATCAATATTCAAATGAAAGGCACACATGTTCCCTTTTCTGGAGGGAGCTTCAATAGCTAACCTTGGTTATGCTAGTGTAAGTTGCAATGCTTTACCAGTATTTATCCTTCAGCTGACATCCTGATATATTTGTTGGAATGGCCTACTAGCTTTAGGCGTTTGTCTTTTTAGAGTGATCATATCATTAACTAACCTTTGAACCATAGGATTTATAGGGGATGAGGATTGAACATTAGGCATTTGAACTTCTTTTTTCCATTTTATAGCCATGATAAAATCATTTTCTAATCTAAATACCATTTTTTGTGCATCCACTAAAGTGGAAAATCCACCTCTTCTTAGGTGAAAACTAATATCAAGAGGCATAGAGTTGATAAACAACCATTTTTAAATTTTTGGAGTCAGCCTTTTAGCAATTAGAATCCTGTGTATGATTTTGTTGTAGTTGGCTATATATTCTCTCATAAGATCATGTATTTATTTCTTAAGCTATGTTAATTACACTTGTTCATCTTCTATGCTTTTAAACTTATTTTTGAATGCATCTTTCATATTATCCCATTTTATAATAGTAGCATTAGGTAGGTGATAGAACCATTGCACTACAGTATTGATTAAATTTTGTACAAAGATTATTATAGCCACATCTTGATGTTTCACACTTAATACACCACATGCTACAGTAAAGGCATTTAAATGTTCATTTAGTGATTGCTTTCCATTTCCATTAAATTTAGGCAAATTTTCTCTCACATTTTTGGGTAGAGGATTTATATTAGCTCTAAGATTCAAAGGTCTTATGACCACTCCCCAAGGCTAGGCCATTGGTAAAAAGTTTATGGTAGAAGGGATGATAGTGTTGGAGAGAGTTAAATCTTGACAAATAGGGAATTCTAAGGTTTAGGAGGGCTAGGAGGTCTACTTATGGCTCTTCTAATAGAAGTAGGATTATAAGAAAAATTTGGGTTTAGAAGTGATTGAAAAGTAGGATCATCAATTCTTTATCTCCTCAAAGATCATACTCGAACAACTAACTATTAATTACTAAGCTATTCTTGACCTCTTGAGACTTTAGGGATTAAATTTCTAATTGTTTTTTTAGCTTGTCTCCTTCTTTTCCTAAGTAAAAATAATCTTAAACTGTTAGCTAATTCTTCTTCTCTTTCTAATACTTGACTTACTTTTCTATAATCATCAATATTTTGATGAGTGTGCCATACAAGGGTATTTAAATTAACTAATTATGTCTTCTTGCTCATCTTGGAAACCAAGATTAGGTTGTAAAATAGGAATTATGTTCTCATGGGGAAGCACCATCTTGCTTCATATTAGGGTGACTGATCATAAACAATGATTCAATCATCCCCAATGGAATCACCAAAAATTTGTTGGTTGACAGATTAATCTTATTCTGATAATGTTTATTTTGACCCTTTAACCCATTATTTTCAAAACAATAAGTAAACAATAGTTGGGTAAATTATCATAAATAATTTCCCTTTAAATTAAGGTACAACTCCCTTTTTAAAGATATTCAATGAATAAAAACTATACTAACATTTGAATATACTTTAAAACAGAAAGCATTTAAGGTAGACTAACATCCATACATCACTATGCTATGAATGTAATATTTTCTTTCTATGAAACTATTCAATTATAGAACACATAGATTTAAGTCTGAATTCACACAAAAACTCATCTTCATTCACTCAAATGCAAAGATTTAAGTCTGCATTAACTATTTTTTTCTTTCATTCATAGATGAAATAAAGAGGGAAACATCACATTATAAAAGCAAAGTTCATCTAATTCCAACTTTTTGGACCCTTTACATGTCCCCTTTAAAACATATATATAGTTTTTCACTTGTAACTATTCTTTAAACTTAGATTTAAACAAACTTTAACCCTTAGTAGGATTTAGTTTTCAAAATTTATTTAAAAGATAGAACCTTCAAGTAAATTATCTAACTTAAAAATATAAATCTTGAAAATGGCACAATCACCACTGAGGAGGTGCATTAGAATCTTTTGATTTGCTTTGCTCCATAAAAAAGACACATTGCATTTTCCATTCCTTAAATGCAGCAATGAATTCTTAGATTACTAGAGAATTAGGAACTCCAATATGTTTAATTCATTATTTCTAAACCTCCTTAATCTTTTAAATATCAGCCACTTTTTTTGCATGCTCTAGAAGTGCTTTGACGCAAAGATGAAGTAATGATTTCACTTTTGACACCATAGAAAAATCATCTATTATAAGATTTTCATTTTCTTTGATGAAATTGATTTTTTATTTAAATGAATGTATCACAATATTTATATCTTCCTCAAGTTTTCCATCATCTTTCAAATACTTTACATTAATACATTCTAAATCATGATGTAGGGACTGAGTAAATTTAGTTATCTCTTTAATCAACTTTATAAGTTCTATCCACCCTCATTTTGACACTGATTTTCTCCATTCAAGATTCTTTTTGCATACATATAATGTCTTATCATTCAAATTTTCCACATTCTTCTATGATAAAAAAATTATCACACCATACTTATGGATTTTAATGATTTGGTTAATTACAGTGATTCATTTTGTTTCATCTTTCTCCCATAAGATGTTCTTTATTTTCAAATCTTCAATGGTAATTAGAGTTTCATCATATATATTCTTAAAACCATTAATATATTTGGTGCCTTCTTAGATTATCCCATCTAACCAGTCATTGAATACTTTCATTACCATCTTACTTCTATGTATTTGATCAAGCATTTTTTGATTAATTGGAGATTTTGGATCAAATGACAGGGGAAACTAAGAAATGGACAGAGGACCTAGATTATGAATAACATCAATGTATTTAGCCATCGAGCATAATGCCTATTTTAGTCCCTTCTTATATATTTCATCTTTCCATGTTTGATTTAATATTTTCTTGGTAGATGTTTCAAGATGATGTACATTTGTAGCTCTTGATGCAACTCCAAATTTTATTCTTTACACTATATAATCCTATGATGTGGGATTTTGAACTTCATCATTCATCACTAGTCAAGCTATCTCTGCACTCCAATTTCCTGTATTAGGATCAATGTCTACCTTCAAAGTGATTTTTAGCTTTTTAGATTTAGGAGATTTCCCTAAACATCTGATGACCATGTCCTCTAATGGAAACTAAAATTTAACTATTTTACTTTTCTCACTAATTGAATTATGTAACCATTGAGGTGTAGTAACTAGGGTTTCCTTATCAAAAATAAGTTACTTTGAAGGAGTATCTAGTAATTCTATTGAATTGGTAGAATTCAAGGTGATTCACACCTGTTGATCTATATCAATTCCCTCTACCATTAATAAATTAGGACCTTGATTAATTATCATCCTATCTGAGTCTTCTTCAGCACTTAGATCCACAATCACTATTTTTAGAGATTCTTTCTTCTTGTTGTTCTTAGCTTTTGACTTGGTGGTGTGGTTATGCAAATTGCTTACAAGGGTTTTCTTAGACTTTTTGGAGGTGTAATCCTTTTTAAACTCTAATTTTTAAACACCTGCATCATGGATATCAATAATCTAATTAGAAGAGCTTATAGGAGTTGATGGTTCATTGATAGGTGCATATGGTTGAAGATCTTCAATCTGGATTTTTCCTAATCTCTATTCTTTTAACAATTTTTAGTTCTTATAATAGTGAGGGTTTTAACTTCAATTTTATTTTATTCATATTCATTCTAATCAAAGTCTATAATAGGTTGTTGCTCTACCTGTTCATACTGAGGATGAATCATAACCTTACCATCATCTATTACATCATTAATATCCATCTTTAGATTAAAATTAACTATTTGGCCTAAAGAAAATATGCACCAAAGTCTTCTTCTAACTTTTAAATAATCTGAGAAACCTTCCCAGTAGTCTTCTATTTGGGGAATATGTGAAAAAAAAATTCCAAACTCTAAATGATCTTTAGGAAAACCCTTGATATAAAATTTAGGCCTGGCCTTATAATACTAAAAATTAAACTTTTTTAGAACCACTTCTAGATTTAAGGCATCAAAAACTAATTGGCATATATAATGACCAAGGTTAATGGGAAAAGATATCCCTGACTCTCTTTTCATTAAGATTTTCTTGTGTATATGAGCTATTGTCTACATAATTCAATCAACACAAAGTGGTCAAAGGCATATCTGGGTAATTTCATAGGTTCACCTTCAAGACCTCCAACTCTAATATAGGTAAATTTGTATAATTGAATGAAATAGCTACCATATATGGTAATAAATTTCATAGCTTCATTAGACATTCTTTTATTAACATTCCCTGTTAGTTTATAAAACATTCTGCCAGTGAAAACATCATTAACCCTTTTGTAATTTTCATAACATTTCCACATTTGTAAATGGGGATAATAATCATAAATTATGATGTATTCAATTAAGGGTTTATGAGGTAACCCTATCCATTCTTTTTGTAGATGCCAGGTAGTAGAAAATATATGAAGACATAAAAAATTTTACTCCACAAGAGTTTGCTTAAAAATTGATGTAAGCATTCTGCTATGATCTTTGCCTAGTCTAGATATTATTCTCCACTAAGAATTACTTGAAAAAAAAAGTACATCCAGTCCTCATAAGAGAATGTTTGAGGACTACCTTCTAATTTATGAGGTAACACAATAATATATTTCACTTTTGGTATCATATGTTCTCTAGTTAAAGGTCTAGGTAACCTTAAACCTCCCTTTTGGAACTTCAACAACTAATTTATTGTTATTATACTCTTATAGTTTGTCTTTTTTAATGAAAAACAACTATAAAAGGAAGAGATGTTAAGGTCTGAATATGGTTATTTGGGTGGGATTTTCATTACAACCATTATAGTTTCTCTATTAATAGGTAGCAATATATCTCCATTCATAGTTCTGATGCATCTATCATGTGGGTCATATTTCTTCATGCATTCAAAGACTAACTCAGGGCATTATATAGCTATAGGGAAGGCTACAAATTTAATTAGACCACTTTCCACTATCTTCTCTAACATGGGAGTAAATGCAATATTTTTAGCTCTTTCTTTAAAATCTTCCAAATCATACTGAGCTAAAAATTTGACCCCATATTCGGGAAAAGAACAAACAAGACTTGAACCATGTTTAGAACCAAGGTATGCAACTTTCATTATTACAATTTGGATAAACACAATAGAAAATGTTTGAACCTCTTAATAGTATCAAGGACTCAAAATGACTTTTCTTTTTGATAAAGAAATATCAATAGTTATGAGAAAATTCAAAACTCGCCTTTTACTAGATCTAAATTCTCTATCAAATTGAGCAAGAAAATATGATACCTCTAGCATTTTCCTCCTTTCGAGGCACCTTAAGTGTTTTATTTTGCCAAATTATGCCACTCATTATTTAATAAGAGCAAAAAATCCAATTGAATAATTATTGAATCAATACATTCATGTTGAATTCCCTTGATATGATGTAAATTCTGACACATGCATTAATTTCAAGTGATCTCCACACTTGACCTTAATGTATAATCATTACCCTTGATTTTCATGAAATAAAAATTTTCACTTTATAAAATGTTCTAAATATATTCTCATCTATTTAATTCTCACAATCTTTATTTCCCACTTGTATACTTCCAAACATAGTGAACTTTTGTATCCCAACCAAAAGAGTACATGGGTTCAAGCTCAATTTCTTTCAGTTCTTTTATACTCATAGATTTTGACTCAATGAAAGTTTAAGGGAATAAACAAGAATTAACATAAAGACATGTTTTTAAAAAAATTATTGTGATGAACCAAAGTTGAGTGGCTTTTCAAGAATATAGAGCAATCAACTTAAAACCTATGAACTGTTAAATTTTGAAAAAGGTTCAAGTTCGGTGGTTTAAGATAACAAATTATTTCACAAACCAATACAACAAGTGAACGATTTCTAATAACAAAGGGATGACTCGAAGAGTGAAAATATTGACCAATAAATGAAAATGGTATATCAATGCTTACTCAAGGAAGAATTATGAAAAATTGAATAAGGGTAAATACAAGGGTAACAGGTCCCAAAGTGAAAACCTCTTTGAGGTGTTTTCTAACAAAGGAAAAAGTAAAGAGAAAGGCTAGTCTAGTGGTGAAAACTTGTTTCAGGTGCCATTAGACAAGGGTGTTGATTATTCTTTAAACTTAGACCAGAAGACCACCAATGATGAACTTACCTATGGAGTTGATTTCAATTTTGAGAAACAACAAGTGTTTGATCAAATTCTTCAAAAATTTATAAATAATGTTATCACATGGTGAGATCTCCCATTAGGGGACTCATATTCATCATGCCTAGGTGAAGTTGAAGAGAAAGTCCTAACAGAGGAACCTAATATCATCCAATAGTTCAAGTCTTTGCCTACTATCCTAGAAGATGGCTTGACCCTTCTAGTTGAAGACACAATAGAGGTAAACATCAGGACTACATCTGACCTAAAATGGATAAAATTAGGTGCATCCTTCACTGAAGAGGAACATGAAGTCTTTACAACTCTATTGAGAGATCTATAGATATCTTTGCATGGGCTTATTTTGACATGCTAGGTTTGAACCCCACCTTGGTTTTACATCACCTTGTGGTAAATCTTGATGCCAAACTAGTTAATAAAAATTAATTCAAGATGCATCCTCACAGTATTATATTAGTAAAGAAAGAGTTGAAAAAACTCTTATAATCAAGATGTATTCGATCCATTAACTACTTAGAATAGATATCTAATGTTGTACCTATTCGCAAAAATCTTGAAGGAATCAGAATCTATACTTATTTTCAAGACATAAACAAAAATTTCCTTAATGACAAGTTTCCATTGCCTAATATTGACATGATCATCAAATCCATGATGGGTTATGAAATGCTTTCACTCATGGATAGATTTTCAGGATACAACTAGATCAGAATAGCACTGGAAGTCTGACATAAAAAAACACTCACCACTCCATGGGGAACATTATATTATTAGGTGATGTTATTTGGTCTTAATAATGATAGAGATACATATCAAAGATCCATGACCATGAAAAACTAGGGGTGACCATCTAGTAATGTTACATAGAATATTTGAAAGACTATGCGAGTACAAAGTCTGACTAAATCTAAAGAAATGTGTGTTTATAGTAACATCAGGAAAATTAATGGGCTTCATCGTGTCTCATAGGGGTATTGAAGTTGATCCAACCCAAGTTTAAGCTATAAAAAAGATGCCCCACCAACCAATTTGAAGCAGATTTACAGTTTGTAGGGCAAGATCCAATCAATTTGATGCTTCATATCTTAGTTATAAAATAAGTGTCATCCATTTACACATATTTTGAATAAGGGATTTGCATTCCACTAGGATGATGACTTCCAAACAACTTTTTAGTATTACCTAGTAAATTAACCTATTTTTTTATCCCTTATGCCAGGAAAACCATTTGTATTATACCTATCAGCTATAGATAGTGCTTTGAGGGAACTTATTTCTCAACATGATGATAATGGAAAAGGACATGTAGTATAATACTTAAGATTTACATTGTTCATGTATGAACACAACTATATACCTATTAAAAAAACCTATCTATCCATGGTATTCACAGCTCAAAAATAATGACACTACATGTTGAACAATAAGACCATGCTCATTTCAAAAGTAGATCCACTCATGTATCTACTCTCTAAAATAGTTTTACAAGGTAGAATAGCCAAATGGATCATACTTTTTAGTGAGTTTGACATAGAGTATGTCAACTAGAAGGCAATCAAGGGATAAGTCCTTGCAGATCAACTTGTTGAAGCACCCCTTACTGATATAGAGCACTCACATTCTAATTTCTTGATGAATCCATAATGACCATAATTGGCATACCTCTTGAAGAGAAACACTGGAAGCTATATTTTGATGGATCATTCTTGAAACATGGATCAAGGGTAGGCCTTTTATTTATTACACCATTGGGGGATCTAATTCCTAAGTCTTTCTAAATTAGTTTTCCTTGTACAAATAACATGGCTGAGTATGAATCACTTGTTATAAGACTTTGATAGGTAGTGTAGTGGAACATATCTAGTCTCAAGGTTTATGGTGATTCTTAGTTAATCATCAATCAAGTTATAGACCACTTTTAGATGAAATATGATAAGTTGGTTCCATATAAGGCCATAGTCAACACTCTCAAATAATAGATTACTAACATTCAATTTAAGTATATACCAAGGGCAAGTTATAGAACTATAGATACTATGACAACTATTAGATATTTTATTTGACAAAAAAAAGCTAGAGAGTATCAATTCCCTATCGAGAACTTGTTCATAGTAGGTCATGATCCTTTCACTATCATGATGATTTGTGATATTGTTGGTCCTAGTTCTATTTAGTACTCAGACCTTTATAACTACCTTCATGACCAAGTTTTACCACCTAAACTTTATTGAAAACAAATAAAATCCTTTATCCATCAATCCACTCATTATAATCTACTTGGATCAACCCTCTACCATTATAGTTTTGATTGAACTCTACTTCATTGTTTAACTTTGGTAGAATCTACACTAGCATTATGAGAAGTACAAAAAGGAGTATGTGAAACCCACTCTAGTGGGGTAGTCTTATCCAAAAAAAAATTATGTACTAGTTATTATTGGCCCATAATAGATGTAGATGTATATGTATATGTAAATAAGTACAATAAATGTCAATGGCATTCCAATCTTATTCATGCCCTAACCGAGACTCTAAAACCAATGTTGACACCATGGCCATTTTCTACATGGGGACTTGACCTCATTGGGAAAATAAATCATACATCTTCAGATGTCCATAAACATATCCTGACCACTACTGAATATTTCACTAAGTGGGTTGAAGCTATACCCCTCACTTATGTGATTGGAAAGCAAATTTTCAAGTTCATCTTCAACCATCTCATCTGCCACTATGGTATCCATTCTAAAATTATATTTGATAATATAGGATCCTTCAAAAACAAATAAGTTGAATAGTTATGTACTAAATATAATATTACACAACATTTCTCTATGGAATATTACCCTCAAGGTAATGGTTAAGTTGAGGCATCCAATAAAACAGTTGTTAACATTATGAAAAATAGTATCAATGATGTTGGTCATGAATTCCACCTTTATATATTATGTGCCCTTTGGGCATACTATACCAATCATTGTACCCCCATAAGAGCCACTCCATACTCACTTGTTTATGTTATAGAGGCCATACTTCCTATTGATGTTGAGTTACCTTCACTATGCATATATTTCAAGCATGTCCTAGATGATCATGACTATCGAGTAGCTCTCTTGGAAGAGCTAGACCTACTTAATGAAAAATGCACATCGACACTCAACAATCTTCAGGCATATCAAAACTGACTCAAAGGCCACTACAATCAGCACATCAAGTATAAAACATTTGAGCTTAGTGATCTTGTTCTTAAAGAAAACCAAAAGAATACCATGACTGAGAAGAAGTGTAAAGGAAAATAAAAACTACATAGGGCCTTTCATCATTACTGTAGATTATGGATATACAGGCTCACCACACCAGATGGAGATTAACTTTTTGAGTCGATGAATATTATTCACCTCAAGTGGTACTATGTTTGAGCACTATGGTGTATTGTCTATAAGGACCACTTTAGTTGTTCCATTTTATCACTATTATTCTTTATATGAATATAATTTTTATCATTCCTCTTAGACTATTACTCATCTATTTTATCATTCTATTCTATTGACCAAGCATGTTTTGAATCTTATTTACTTAGCTCATTTGACCTTGGTTTTGCCTATAGTTTCACATTTTTAGCATCAATGAATCTGATCAGTTTTAGTAGTTATTTTAAGAATTTCAAATAGAGATAGTATTTTGGAGTAGTATGACAAATGTTTTGGTAGTTTTATCATTCATTTGTTGTTCCTTTCTTATCACCAGCCTTGCTACTAATTATAATTGCCTATGGGAAAATTAGTACCATTGATCTATGCCATTATATCCTAGTTATAACCACCTATGGGAAAACTAGGGGAAACATTTTTTTATTGAGCCTTGACATACCAATTGATTGGTTTATATGCCATAATATGCCTTTATCCCAATTGTGCCTATTTTTTTTGAATTGACTGCTACACTAGTTGAATTCTTCTACTATAAGGTAGAACTATAGTGAATTTAGGTCCTACTTTGGGACTATGTAGGAAATGCTCAATACTTATTAAGGTTAGCTTAGTCACCCTTTCCAACCATGATCTCACCATTTTGAGAGAAACCTAAGCCATGATCTCACTATTTTACAAGCTTGAACTATTTTAGTGTCTCATAATTCTTGATTGATTTTAAATACTCCAAAATTCTAAAAACATTTGTAAAACTATTAGAAAAAATGAAAAACATTGACCACTTCCTTGCCTTAGGATTCTATAAACCCTTACTAAGTTATAAGTAAATCACTTGTCACTTAGTTTCCCATCCTTTTTAGCCCTTTATCCCATGTACTTACCATTTTGAAAGACCATTCTTATTCTTCTATCACATCGATTTTATTTGTTTTCATATGTTATCATTTTCTTCTCATTGCTTGGGAGAACTACATTTGGCCTAAAGTTTTTGTTGGATATATCATCCATGGATCTATGTAGGTAGCGTTCACTTGCCTAGTGCATATGGAGATAGCTCAACCACTATCTTCCTTTTCTTCTATTCTCATCATGTTTTTTTTAAGTTGTCACCTATTTTATAGGGTCAATATTTATCATGTTATTTTTACTAACATTAGGACTCACTATTATTTATTTATTTATTTTCTTGTTTTTTTTGTTATTTGTGTGATTGTTTATTTGCATTCATTACTATTTCTTTGATTTTAGTCTATATGCATTCTTTAAGTGATTCCTTACCCACATTTACACTTAAATCCTTCCATATTCATATGTCTACATTTTCATCCTATTTTTTATCATTGGTACATTGTTTCTATTGAGTATTAGATCTCAAGAGTCAGTCCCTATACATATTTTCACCTAGTCCTCATGATGTTATACCATGATGCCTAATAACATGTGCTACAATAAACCTCAACTTCAATAAGTTTATTTAGCAATGGCATCATCAACATCTCTTCAACACTGACATCTCAATTCAATCCCAATCATATCCCAAATAAAGTAATTAAATAATGAAAGATTTTTAACCTTTGTTTATTTTAGACAAGCATCTCCATACTAGTAGGTTATCCCAATTCATATTTACCCTCTATGTTAAGTCACCATCATCAATTGGCCAAATAAATATTACTTTCCATAATTAGGGTCTAATTATTATAATTGACTATGAGAAAATCATTGCACACCATCTCACCTACATTTCTCAATGATTATAACCACCTTCGGGAAAATCATTATGTTGTCACCATTTTACTTTTTCTATCCATACAGGGGCATGTTGTTATCTTGTTTATCTATCATAAATAGGACAACTTCATTTTCTCAATGATTATAACTATTTTTGGGCAAATAATTATGTTTTCATACCATGTTTCTGCCATTGGGGTATAATGCTTATAACCACCTTTCAGCAAATCATTATACATCATCCCACTTGCATTCTCAATGATTTGGACTAATTTTTCAAATTCAATGTGTTTTCACCCCATCATTTTACTTTTTTTGGTCCCCTCATTTTTCTTATTTCTTTTTGAGGGACTATTTGCTAACCTTTCCTTATGTCAATAATTCCCTCGAGGGGGCATCATGAATTTAGTTCATCATCATTGTAGTTGTAAGCATACAAGACCTTTTCATTCTTTGAGAAGATGTTATTATGCTTATAGATTTCAATGCCTTCCCAAATAGGGGCAAACTATAGACACTTAAAATTAGTCATTGATAACCTTTAATCAAGATTTTGACCAATTTCCACTAAAATGCACAATTTGGATTAAAAATACTAAAACACATTAAATGAGTTGAAATTGATATATTCAAGTGCTGATTTTGGCCAAAATATCATCAAATGGGGCAATGTAATTTATGAAGTAGCTAACTTTGATCAAATCATTTCAATTTAAAATGGCAATTTTGTATTTGGGTGCTTTGGATTGCTCTTTTCTATCAAATTTATTGTACAAAATACATGCCTTTGTTATTTTGCATTGACATCATCCTAAATGGGATGGTGGATCCAACATATCTGAAATTGCATCCTAATTCCAATCTAATCAAATTTTAGGCCAATAATAGACATTCTGACCAATTTAAGCAATTTGTGCACAAATAGCCAAGGTTTGCATTAAAGTGCCTAATCATGCTTAAGAGCTAATTAAACCAAATCATGAGCCTAGTTAAGAATTACATGGAACTTGTTGAAAAACTTATTTTTAGAAATGAATATTTAGTATCTACATCATCAAAGTGACATCATTTCTTTTTAGAAATGAATATTGAATATCTGCATCATCAAAGTGACATCATTTCTTGAGAAGACAGCCTTAGATCATAAATGCCACAAATATTAGGATTCATGCCTCCCATGCCTTATTAAGACCTTTCATTTATATTCATTGCCCCTCTATACCAAATATTGATGACCCTATTTATGAATTTTAATTTCAAAATTGAATTAATCCTTAGCCACACATCTCCATCTTGAAATGGATGGTTTAGGTTAATTCTAACCATTTACAAAAATATATAAATGAGAGGTCTTGTCTATTTAATTTTAAGCTCTCATATGCCAAAGTTATAATGTTGAATGATTCCAAATATTCATGCAAATTAGTGTTATAATGTCCAAATATTGAGCCAAGCCAAACCAAGCTAAAGCCACATGTGGTGCCAAGGAGAGATGGAGGTATCTAAGCTTATATTGATGCAGACGTCATGAGCACAAACTGAGCAAGCCACTACAACAAGCATTTTGGAGCATACAAGGAAGGTGAAAGAAGGTATTCTTTCATGTTTTAGTTGTGTTTCCATTTATGTTTTATTAACTAAGCTCCCCCTAGTAACTAGGTCTAGATATGTTATGCCAATGTGTTTATTTCAATTTTGATTTCATTTTTGGAACTAACACCAAACTAACCATCCTCTATTGAGTCAAATTCCTAGTTCACAATATATTTTTTAGTACTTTCCCATTTTAGTATATTTATAATAATAAAAAGTTCCAAATCATTTATGCATATATATTTCATAACTTACATATTTTTATTTACTCAGCTATTTTTCTTAATTAGATTAATACTTTTTTGATCTCCAATTTTGATAAAACATATTATTGAACCCATTTATTTTTTAATATTAAAAAATTTAACCATTCATGTTAGGTTTTTTTTCCTTCTTTTTATTATTTCCAAATATTGTATTAAGGTTTTCAAATTTAATAAATATTTTTTTGTAACACATGATTATAAAGGTTAGTGTTTCAATGACTTTCTTGCTTATTATTAGAAAGAGGAAAATAAGAAACTAAGTACAGCTATGGTTGAAAAATTTGATTAATAATGTGCACATTGAATCAAAAGATTGTGAAGAGATCCTCTTTGGCTTGGGAGGATGACCTGTAGATAAGAAAGTACTAAAATAAACTTGTTCATTACATAGATAGCTAAGTGGATTGCCTAGTAATAGATAAATTATAGAAGCAAAAGCTTCCTTAGTGGATGTCAATCCACATGTTTTAAACAATTAAGTTTATAGATAGAAAAGAAAGGTACTTGCATCAATAAATCAAAAGTACTAAAAGTGAATACAAGAGTGCTTCCTAAGAAATATGATAGAAATGATTAAATTAGCAACAAAATAATTAATAATAGTGATAGAGGGTTGGGGTATGCTTCAAAAATTTATAAAAGGTTGTGAACAAGCAAAACACAAAGATTAAGTTTGATTAGGTGTAGGTAGATGAAAACAACTTACTAGTTTTTAGTGCCATTATGACCATCAGTGGTTAGGATGAATGTCAATTATTAAGGTGATTGTTAGTGGTAAATCTAACCATTAATGGTTAGGTAGACCATCAATGGTTGAGTAAATCATTGATGGTTATTGTGTGAAGATTTGGTTTGGTAATTTTGTTGATTGATGAGATCCAAAACATGGATTCCAAGAGATGGGTAAGACTTGGGTTGGTTGTGATTAAGGAAAAATAGTAAATGAATGCTAGGAATCAAGTACTTATCTTACCAAAAGTTGATTGGGTAGATGGTTGAGGTAGTTGGTTTATTGATGGGATCTAGTTTGATTCCAACAGAGTAATGGTACCTAAAGGCTTGATGGAGAGGTAGTAATAAATTGACTGTCTAATATGATTGCTAGATTATTAGATTGGTGATGGTGATTGACCTGTAAAAAATAAAAATCTTAGATGCATAAGCTCTTGATAATAATTGTAGATTCATAAATGTTTGTAGATGGATTTTAACCTCTTTACTCCTCTCTCTTATAGGTAAGGTGAGAGAGTTACAATAATACATAAACTGGGCTTTCTAAAATTAACTTGTCTATACAATGGCTCATTACTAGAATTAAATAGGCTATAATTAGAAAAACAAAGTGGGTGTTTTTCATGTTTTTAGTTGGGGTAGTGCACCCTGACCATCGATGGTCAGCCTGACCATTGATGGTCGAGTGTGAAGGGTAAAAAGGGCTAGAAGGAAAGGTTAAGCTAGTTAAGTTAAACTAATTACAGGCTAAGTTGATTAGGGTTTGGAAGGTGATATTGATCTTGAGGGGGTCCTAGGGTAGTCTAAGGGTTATTTCAACATTTAAAATCATGGTGTGTGGATTTATAGTGTTTACATTTTTATCCTTTTTGTTATGTATCTTAGAATCAACTAGCTACAAAATAAAAATTGATATTGGTCAAAGGTCTATTGATTGCCTTGAGTATGGGAAGAGGTGTTCCCCCTTAAATTGGGAGTTAATGAGGTAGACTAGAATCAATTTGGTATTTGATAAGTGATTCATGGTAAGGTACTAAGTGGTGATAAAAGTTAGTTGGTAATTTTAGATACAAACATGTGCACAAAATGTGACTAAGTGTGATAGCCAAGATCACACACAGAGTAAGATTTCTAATGTTGGTAAAAATAAGGTTAGTGTTAGAAGTAAAAGTGATAGGGTAGTTGATCCACAACATTGGTCATAGTTGATCAGGTTACTCTATAAGTCTCCTAGATAGGGTCATTATTTTTGTAGGTATCTAAGTTAAGAAGTGCTCCCTTAAAAAACATAAATGGTCTGGTCATGCACTAGGTGGTGTAAAATTCAAATAGTCAACATGGAAAAAATGGTCGGTACAATAAAAAAGACCACGTAAGGTCATCATAAAACGTGTGATAGTTTGGGTAAAAAATGGACAAAATCAAGGTGGAGGTGGCTTAATGGTTGGTTAGAGAAGGGTAATCTCAAAATAATTTAAATTTGGTATGGTGGAGATTAGGGTGATCTTTAAAATTTGGTATGTAGGTTAGGTGCCAAAATTAAAAAAGTGTGGGACCCTAATTGTCGATGATCAGGGGTTCCTAGGGTTAACCATCGATGATCACCCTAACCATTGATGGTCAGGGGGAACCCTAAAAATCCAAAACATAAAAAGTGAAACTAATATTTCATTCACTTTTGACATTTGAATGCTATGCATTCTTTACTTTGTTGCTTTTAAACTTTGGTATTTTTTGAGAGATTATTTGACTGAGTGTGTTAGTTGAGGTAGAGTTTGTGGATTTGTTGAATGTGTGTGCTAAGGTGATCAATGGGGACCATAATTTAGGGTTGATGAGGGCGTGGTCAATTAGTTAGATGTAGACTCTAACATTGATAATGATCAAACAATGAGTTAGGTGATGTTTTATGAGATTGTAGATTAGTTGATTTTGTTATTTTATGAAGTTGAATTTGGGTAATTTAGCTATTTTGGAAATGGGGTCTAGGTGGTTGTGCTTTAGTTTAGGTTTTTTGGTGAAATTGGAAAATGTAATAGATGGATTCTATTTTTGAAAGAGGATTTAGGTTGGGGGTGGGTTGTAAGAAAGTTTGAAGTAGTTTAGTTTTGTTATTTTTGTGGTTTTAAGGGAGGTTAGATTCAGGGTTTCACTATCAGTGGTCACATACAGTGACCATCAGTGGTTAGAGCTATACATCAATGGTTAGGTATGACCATCGGTGGTTGACTAACGAAGAAAGATGTTAACATGACAGTTGATGGTTTTAAGGATCATCAATAATCGAGCATTTAGGAAAGGTGAGTTCAAATGATATTGGAATGTTTAAAAAAAAGGGTTAAGGGTAGTGAAAATAGCTAAGCAGGGTAGTGAAAATAGTGAGATAAGATGATTGATAATAGGTGGAATGTTGGTTTTGATCGGTTTGGGTTAGTTGTAGGAGAATTTTATGGTTTTAGAGTTAGATGTTGTTAGGGAGAAACATGATGTGCTTAATTTGATATGTTTGGGTAAGTCATGAAATATGTGGATGTTTAGTTATGATATAAGGTTAAAGTTAGGTGGGTCTAAGTATAATGATTGAAAATGAAATGTGTGAGCTAATGTGATCATTTTTTAGGCATAAGACTAGATATAGATGAGGGATCAGGTCCCTAATATTTTCTCAAAGATCCATAATGGGATGACTATGAATGAGTGGAGGCACATGGAGGAGGTTGGCCTTGAGGCCATGGTTTATTACCACCACTTGTCATGGTATCTGGCTATGATCATGATCTCATTAAGAGATGGGACCTAGACATAAACACATGTTTTAAATTGACAAGGGAGATCACCATCCTTTTAGAGGATGTGATTAGGACTACATGGCTACCAATTCAAGGGGAGCCATTTTTCCACATTGAGAGTGAGGAACAGGATGACCTCATGGAGTTGATATATGGTGAGGATTGGGTCCATGCTAAGTGGAATTCTGATAACTTTAGCTATAGGCCATTATACCATAGGGATCCATCGAACTAATGTTTGGTGACAATGATGATGGTAGTGTCTTGTTTTGCATTACTAGATTTGAGTAGCGATCAGTTTCCATATTTGTTTTTAGCAGTATTAGTGGAGATGTTGCTAGGTAGGACTATGTTCAGAAGGGATCCTATTTTGTTAGTGTAGATTTATAGGGAGCTCTAGGCATTCAGAGCTCATAGATGATATGGGATCAGTGTTGGATTCATTCTCCATTACTAGGCATATGATCATATTCAAGTTTTGAGGCCACTAGGGTTATCTTGGGATGGATATACCTATGTAAATTTAATAGTGGGTTTTTTGAGATGGAGAGGAGACTATGCTTTGACAGGGGTAGGTGGAGGTGATAAAGACATTGACTAGTTTAGAGATATGTTGGAGGGTCTAGTTGTAGGTGATGTGGTGTGGAGGCCATATGTGGGCTAGCCTAAATGGGCCTAGTATAGTTATCATACTCTATCACTATATAGATAGAGGTGGATATATGGGTGAATAGATGGGGAGACATAACTTATCCCCTTTAAGAGATTTTAGAGGTATAATGGACTCATTCAGGGTATCCTAGCTCCTTTTTTAAGATATAAGAGAGATAATGTAGATTTTCTACTTTTAGAACCATAGCCACAAGATGTATTACTAGACCATGAGGAGCTACTAGCTAGAATAATGATAGATGATGCTAGTTTTGTTGACAACTATGTAGGTTGGTATCAGGCTCTATATGCATCATCTAATTTTTGGTGGGGTGATGGTGTTCAACAACCCTTGGAATTGGATCCCACTAGGGCACTGTTATAAGGTGGTGCTTAGAATGGATAGGCACAAGTAGTACTAGTATTTTCCCAAGCCTAGATGACAAGTTTGTAGGGATAGGTGGCCACTCTTTAGGGCCAGATCATCATTTTATAGGTTCAAGTTGCCACTATTATAGCTAAGAGAGATTAAGCAAGGACCACCCTTGGTTTAGTGACTTAAGCGAGGGATACTCTAAGGTAGAGGGTAGGGGTAGCATTAGGATAGGCATCACCATTAGGTTTCACTCTTAAAGCTTGATACCTAGTGATAATAGAGGAGCTATGGTATTACAAGGCTATTATTTTAGCATAGTTTCTAAATGAGCTTAGATGGGGGAGTAAAAAACTAGTCTAGTAGGTGGTCCATTCGTGGTTACTCTATGGAAGTGGGAATCTATAGTGAGTAGACATATAGGTGTCCTAGGAGGACTAGCACTAGATAGTAATGTAGCTATAGGAGTAGGGAGGCTAGTGGTAGTGGTGATTTAGGGGCTTGATATAACATGTGATGATATGTTGTATGTACATGATTTTAGTACCTACCGATGTAACAATGATGCAAGATGTATATGAGAGATATTTTATACATTTATTACATGTATTATTCACTTTTATGGACATGATGTATATGTTGATGTTGATGATTAAATCGATGTAGTTTATGTTTCATGATGTGGTTTATAATTATGGTCATTTATGTTCATGTTATGATGTTATTGGAGATATATATGTGATCTTCATTTATTGACCCTACATATCATGTATGATTTGAGTTTGGTGTTTAGTGCTTATGATGTGATGTGCACATTAATTAAGGATTATTCTTAGGTTATGGATGCTAGACATGGATGTAGACTCACCTAACTAGGCATAAGATGGATTTTATTTATGTTTATGCTTATAAAATTCTAATTTTTAAATGCGTATCTTGAATTTCATTATGTTTAGACATGTTAACATTAACTTTATTGATTATGGATGTGAATATCATGTATGACATGGTAATATAGATGGCTATGGTTATGATTATGGTTATTTTTTATTTATTGTTTATGATAAAACATGTGAGATAGTTTAATTAACAACACTATATGGGAGAATAGAGAATATAATCAAGAGGCAAATGCCATAATGAAAATATCAACTAATCATGATAGGATAAGCAGGATCATGATGCTTCTTTATTAACAAGGACTAAAACAAAAACTAGAGTTGGATTGACTTAATGAACATAAGCCCTTCAAATGCTTTGCATTAGTTTTCGTTAGTTGGATAAAAATGTGTCTTGACCATATAATGTTAAGTAAGCTTGAAAAACCCTTACATATAGTGGAAAAGGGGATATAGGTGAAAATGAAACCCCAATGTGAGACTAAAAATCCTTCATTATAGGTATTCAAAAGACTATGGTAAACAAACCTATGCCAAATTATGTAGACTGATCGATGTAAGAAGTCTATTTACAAAATCCAATTGTGGATTCTACCTTATTATGCTATCTTGAGAGATAATTGTAGTTTCAAGATAATTTTTATTTTATTTTGATTATGATAATGGGTCCTTTGCTAATTATTTCATGTGGGAATTTTATTGATGTAGGAAGCTTCTAAAATATTGCTATTCTTTTGACAAATGCTTTCTCAACCATCCTTTGAGGGAGTGGTCTAAGTTTATGTGTTTTTATTGATGCTTGTGTATAACTATCCTTCAAGGGAGTATTCTACCTTAAATTTTGGTAATTTCAAAGAGGATTTTAATAGCTATCCTTTAAGGGAGCATTCTATGAATGTTAAGAATGACCCATGATTACTGGTGATAGGAATTTTGTTATTTTGATTTGATTTTTCTTAACATATACTTGTTTAGGTTGACTTAATAATTCACATTCATGGAGGTGAAACCAAGATCACAAGAGGGTTGATTAGGTGTAAAGAATTTAGGTGACAATGAGCATGGTGATCAATCCTAAAAAGGGGTGGAAATTATCATGAGAACCATGCCATGGGTAGAGTTATGGTACCCATTATTTAAGATTAGGCTATGACTATGATCGATAATCATATGATTCATTTTTAATCAATTACCCAAAAAATAAGGGATGAATTTGGGTAGATAATAAGGGATGAGCTTAAGTGAAACCAAAGGTGAACTTGATCCTTTATAACAAAATAATGGATGTAGATGTAAAAAATTAAGGGGATTAAGTTTTGGGTGGCCTTCGAGAGAAGACAATTGATAATCTCTTGATGCATACTTGTGGGTTATGATATAAGGTCTAAGATAATTAAAATTAAAAATTCCCCACTTTCTTTCCTCCATATTAGTGACATGTTGATTTTCTTTTATTATGAGGTCTCTAATGTTAAACTCCTACACTTTAAGGTTCTTATTATAAACACATTTGATACATTCTTGGTAGACATGAATATGGGTGAGGGCCACTAGACAACACTCATCGAGTAGCTCTAATTGGGCTAAATTATGTTGATGATAATCACTCTAAAAAATAAGATCATGTAAAGATATGTGAAGAGAGAGGATTTATAATTCAAGAGGTAAGACAACCTCTACTCCAAATATAAGAGAAAATGGGGTAGCACATGAAGGGGTTATAACATTGGTGTGATATGCCCACAAGGCAAAGGGGATGTGAAAATGCCAATCCTAACTAGATGCATTGACCATTTTAGTTAGCATGTTATTAAGAGTTTTATTAGAGGATTTTGCCTATCGATTCACTTGAAGGTGATAAGGATAAGAAAAACTTAACTTAATGTCAAATGCATCACATAGAACCTATACTTGCTTATTCTTAAAGGATTTACCATTATCGATGATAATTTTATGAGGAACACTAAAGTGGTAGATGATATGATGGTTGATAAAGTCAACAATATTTTCTACTTTAGTTGAGACTATAGGAATACCCTCTACCCACTTGGTAAAATACTTGATTGTGATGATGATATAATGGTGTCACTATGAAGAATTGGAATTAATTTTCCCAATAAGGTCTAGACACCATTGTAAAAAGGGATAAAAAATGGTAGAGACGTGAAGGCTATGGTTAGGTGTGTTATTCAAATTAGTATGTTGTTGGCACTTAACAGTCTTTTTCACATAATCACAATAATCTTAGTTAAGGGCAGGCCAGTAATAGTTGAGATAGAGGATGTACTTAGCTATAATGAGGCCACTAAAATGACCCCCACAAACACCATCATGCATTTCTTTGATAGCATGAGAGGCTTCATGACTACATAGACAATGGAAAAGAAGGCCATCAAAACTATGTTTATAAAGAATTCCTCCCATAATGGTATAATGTGAGGTACTCTAAATAAATTATCATTGAGCATTTCTAGAGAGGTTAGAGGGAACTATGTCAAGGTTAAGATAGTCAAAGATTTATTGATACCAAAGGTCAGGTTGGTTCTCCTCCACATTGAAAATGGTGGAATAATATAATTTGATATATGAAGGTTGGGTAAGTCTTTAGATAACAATATAAAAATTAGATTTTGAGGGTGCAGATGAGATTTGCAAGGCAAGGGAAGCCATGGTGTCAATGAACTTTTTTATAGATCAGGGGGTTGATTAGATGTAGTAGTGCTCAAATGATGCTAAGATTTCATCATCTAGTTGCTTGTAATATTTCAAAACATCATTCTTACACTGGTAAGATCCATTTATTTTATTAACCACAAGTTGGGAGTCACTAAAGATATTGATCATTTTGACTCCTAAGGCTAAGGTAGTTTGAAGGCCTATCATTAGGGATTCATACTCAACCATATTATTAATACATTCAAAATCAAGATTGAATGACAAAGGAATAGGTTCACCATCAAAGGGGATAAGGATGATACCTACTACCCCACCATATTGACATTTTGATCCATCGAAGAACATGGTGACTTCATAGGTGAAATTTTCTTGAGATAGGGCCATGATGGACTCATGGGGGAACTCAAAAGGAGGGGGTTGATTATCTATTAATGATGCTTTAGCCAATTAGTCAGTAATGACTTTCCCCTTAATTGACTTCTACTAGAGGAACTCAAGGTCAAACTCTGCTAAGAGCATAAGCCACTTGGCCATACACTAATTTTGATATGGCTTGGAGTGCATGTACTTGAGTGAGTCATTATTGGTAATGAAAATTTTTATGGTTAAGAAGGTAGTGAAAACGTTCGGTGGCCATGAAGACTAAAACTAAGTAGAGTTTATTAATATGAGTGTACTGATTCTCTTACTCTATAAGAGTCTGACTAATGTAGTACATGGCTTGTTATCTATATTGTTCATCTTGGTGAGCCATCATTACCCCTAGGGAATGGTCAATGATAGAGATATATAGGTAGAAAGGTTGGTCATCCTTTAGAGAGGTGAAGATAGGTGGAGACCAAATTTACATTTTAAATGAATCAAATGCCTTTTGATAGTTTCTATTCCACTTAAAAGAGACATCCTTCTTAAGAAAGTGGTGGAAAGGTTGACACTGGTCTGAAATATGGGAGATGAAATGATGAATGGACTAAAGCTTTCCCTACAAGCTATGGAGTTGATTGAGATTGTTTAGAGGGAGAATGTATAGGATTATTTTGATTTTGGTAGGATTGACTTTGATTCCATGAAGGGAGATAATAAAACCTAGAAGCTTTCCTAACAAGACCCCAAAAATACACTTCTTGGGGTTAAGGAAAACATGATAATGGATAATTCATTCAAAGATGATTTGAAGGATAGCCAAGTGATCTTTTTAGAGCTTTGATTTTCTGAGAAGGTCATCCACATAGTCCTCCATGATATTATGTATTAGGTCATAGATGATGTATGTCATGGCACATTGGTAGGTTGTACCAGTGTTCTTTAACCTAAAAGGCATGACTCTATAATAGAAGATCCCCATGGGGTGGTAAAAGTAGTTTCATGTTGATCTTTGGGTGTAATTAGGATCTGATTATAACCCAAGAACCCATCCATGAGAGATAACATCTTATGGCCAGCTATAATATCAATAAGTTGGTCAATGTTAGGTAGAGGAAAATCATCTTTAAGGTAGGCAAATTTGAGATCATGAAAGTCTACACAAATGCATAGTCCCCATGTGGCTTTAGTGATAATTATGATATTCAAGACCCATTAGGGGTAGTCAATAGGTTGAATAAATTTGATAGATATGAGATGTTAAATCTCTTCTTTGATGAAAAGAGATATGTTAGGATACATACATCAGAGCTTTAGTTTGATAGGTTTGGCATCATGATGAGTGACTATGTTATGGGTAGCAATGTTTGGGTCAATTCTATGCATATCACTGTAATACCAAGTGATTGCTATACTATGGTCTCAAAGGAAAGGGGGGAAGTCCTGAAATTCCTTAGTATTCAAAGATTGGCCTAGTTTGATAATGTGAGGGTTATTTTGAGTGCCTAGGTTGATATCCATAGTGGATTCATTCAACATGGTTGAGGTCTCAAGAGGAAGGGATTTTTTGATTAAAGAATTCAATGCACCAAGGTAGGTGAGAATGGAATCATCATGTTGACACTACATAATGTTAATGGTATGAGAGTCCTCCCCTATCATTTTAGTATGGATCAAAGGGATGGTTACAGTGGTCCCTCCTTTTGATAATTCAAGGGTTTGAGGCTAATCATGTTGATGAAAAAAATTAGGTGAAATGATGTTAACATCCTCACATGTAGGTAGGGGATAAGTCGGTGAGGAAGGGGTATCTTCCTCAATAATAATGGTGGTAGGTGTTTTGGGTTACTTTTTATTGGGTAAGATAAAATGAATTCCATTATTTTTATGAGTTTTCCTGGTCTCAATAGAGACCAAATCATGTGATTCATTTTCATACCACCCAAGACCAAACCCTTCTAGGCACACTGATGAAGGTATGTCTTAGTGAAGCTTGGTTTATCAAGGTAAGAGAAACTAGTGGTAAATGGTTGAGGGGGTAGAGAGGGTGTAGGAGCACTAAGGGATTTATCAAGTCCCCATAAACAAAATGGGTATGATAGTTGAGAGGTCTAAAGGGAATTATAGTTTTGACATTGGGGTTATATCCCATCTAGTTGATAAGTTACCCATACTCATGAGGAGTAGGGAAAGAATCAAGAGAAGGTGATACTCCTCTAGCAAAAGGTGATGGAACACTGATTCTAAAGAAATGATGGTGTGGATTTGGTTTAAAGGGATGGAAGAGCTAGTTGATGCCTCATTGGTAGGAGAGGATGTGATATCCACTTTGGTAGTTGAAGGTTGGGTTTTCGATTTTAAAGGTGTCCTGGATGAAGGTATGAGGACATCATTGGGGTGGTAGGTCATATTTCATGTTGAGAAAGGACTTGGGTTAGCTTGGATGGTGATGACCTAGCCTTCATGCTCAAACTTAATATAATAGTGGAGGGTAGAGGGAATGAAACACATGGAACGAATCCAAGGTCATCCCAATAAGATGTATTATAATTCACCTTCTATAACATAGAATGGTTCAAGGAGTGTATAGGATCCTAGATGGATATGAAGGATGATAGTCCCCAAGATAGTTGCTATGGTATCATTGAAAGAACAAAGGATGGTTGAATATTTAGACATGACATTATCTTATAGGTTGAGTTGGTTATAGGCATGAGAGGAGATGATGTTTATGCTAGCTTCCCCATCAATCATGACATTTTGATGCGAGTTTAGTTGATGTAGGTAGTGATAAAGAGAGGATCATCTAGGTCCTCAAGGTGGATGGAAGTTATTTCTAAATCCTTAAAGGTAACAAGGTTGGAAATTTGAAGGTCACTGACAAAGGTGGCTAGATTTTAGGGGTCCTCATATTAGACCTTGATGGATTACAAATATTTTATTAGTGCTTGGTGGTATGGGGAGAGGTAGATATCAACTCATACAAACTCATCTTCATCGGGGTCTAATGAATTTGCTTAAGGATAACTCTCTTGATGGATTTTAAGGGGTTAGATTAGGAGGCACATAAGATAAACACCTTGGGTTTGGTTGAAGATGGAGAAGGTTGGGTGAAGTTTGGTTGGGATTTTTAAGTTGGATATGTCCAAGAAATGAACACCTTTGGTTACCCTTTATCCTTCTTCTATGTTCTTGTGACCACATTGATAATATAGATAGGAGAGCTAGAGGATTGGTTAGATTTATCTTCATGCTAAGGTGAGAGTGGAAGAGTGGGTGAGTTTTGGGTAGGTATGGTATGTGGTTGAATTGGTATGGGTATCATAGAAGGTTCATCTATTAATAGATCATCTTTATCATAAAGTTGATGGATGATGGTTTGAAGGGATTTACAGTTCCTCGTGTCATAGTTAGGTGTCCTATAATAGGACCACATGTGATGATCATTATACTAGGTGGGTTTTGAAGCTAAAGGGTCAAAGGGCTTGATGGGAGGTAAAGCTAAAAAAGAAGTCTACAATAGCATATAGAGGATGGTTAAGTAGGAATTAGTTAAATGTGGTAAAGGTGTAGCAATCTTGGCTTTGGTTTTGGAAGGTTGTCTTTAAGTAGGTTTGGTGATAGGTGATTTAAGTAGGGTGATATGATTGGTTAATGGCCTCAATTTAGGTGAGGATGTTGATTAGTTAGAGGTGTAAGATTTTAAGGTAGGTATCTTAGGTATTATTGGTATGGTGAAAAGAGGTGCATCAGAGAGAAACTATGAAGGCATAACCAAAAGAGGTGGTGAGGTTTTGGTAGAGGTAATTGACTTCTTGTTCAAGGTAGAGGGATGAGGCCCCACAATAGATGGCAATAGTGAAGGAGGCAAAGTTTGGACCTTATGTCCTTTATGTGGCTTTACCTCTTTAGTTTCTTTGGTTTTTAATTGGGTTGGTGAGCTTAAATGGGTTAGGTCAACTTTCATAGATGAATTATAAAGGCTTGATATAAAAAGGATACCAATATTATTGGAAGACCTAGTTGGGATGATAAGAGAGGGTTTGGTTACTTGGGTCTTGGTTGGCTCAAGTGGTTAGTTTGGTGGATGTTTTAGTTGGTTGGATAGAAGGTTTGGTTATTTTGGCAGACATGGTAAAAGTTTAGATAATGGAAGTGGCAAGTTGGTATGACCAAGAAAGGGTTGGAGGTTCTGATCAGGTAATGTAAGGAATTCCTAATTTCTTCTAGAAGGTGACTTGATCTATGTCTAGGTTAGAGATAAATTCCAATATTTTCACTAGCTTAATGAATGGTTTATAGGTTGGCTTAATTCCCTAGATGGTAGACCTAAAAGATAGGCCCCTAGGTAGGGACATAGGGATGGTATCCTCATCCTTTTCCTCAATCAAAGGATGTGAGGCTTGTATGGGTGTCTCCTCTGTAGGATGAGTAGACATAGGGATTTTCTCCTCAAGAATTGTTTTCAAAGGGGGAGTGATTTGCTCAATAGTTAAAAGTGAAGGTGAGGTGGTGATGGTTGGTTATTCTAGTATATTAGTTATAAGGGTGACTATTGGCTCCACTACCTAAATAAGTGGAGGGGGATAAGATGGTGTTTCCTCAGCTTGGGTATCTAAAGGAAGGGAAGGTAAGTTCACTATCTCAATAAGTGTAGAGGGTGAGAGACTAATGGGTTGGTCAACAAGTTTTTTAACATTGAATATGTCAAGGATCATGTTAAATGTATGGGTGTCATGAGAACATTTGATGTTATTTCTCTCATTCTTGGTAATACTATGGTTTAGGAAGGGTTGCCTAAATATATCAAGGGCTTGGTTTGATGGTGCATTGGGGTTGTCTAATGTAAGCTCCCCCTTGTCAATGAGGGATTGGACAAGGCTCATAAAAGTGTTGAATCTACTGACATCATGCCCTATTACTCTATGAAAGGCACATAAATCATTCTCATTATACCAACTAGGTGCAGGATGAGAGGAGTCAAATTATTGGGGTGGTTTCATAAGAGTAATTTAAATGATATTAAATTTCAATAACTTCTCCAAGATAGAAGCATAAGATTCTCCAAGTGGAGTGAATTTCTTCTAGTTGTTTTGGGTTTGGTTCCTCAGGGTTTGCTTTAAAGAATTAGAGGAATTGGATTAGTTAATAAAAGGTTGAGGAGTGAATTTTAGGAAAATCACAATCATGGTTCCCTTATTATTGGCATTGGTATTGGGTTGGTTACTTGACTTGGAGGAATAAGTCTCATTGGTTTTATAGGTTGAGTTCTTATTTTTGAGCTTAATCTTCCCTCCATTGATGGCTCAATTCTCTAACTTATGTGCCATGGTAAAAGATTCATCAAAGGTTTAGAATCTTTGGACATGTAGGGTAGAGGAGATATGTTTGGCACATGCCTAAGTGAAGAGCTCTATGATTTAGAGTTGAGGTAAGGAAAAAGATATTTGGTTAATTAGGCTCCTCCAATGAGCCACAAATTTGACAATAAATTCATATTCAAAATGCTTGATAGAATAGAGGTTGGTTATGGACACTTTCTTGGGGATATTGATCAAAAAGTGATCCAAGAAGGTTTGGGCTTGTTGGGTGAAGGAAAAGATGGAATGTTAGGGTAAATCACTATACCAATCTAAGGCCAAGTTGACTAGAGACATGGGGAAGGTTTGGAGGAGAAGGGCATCATCATAGGTGATGAGATAAAAATCATGCCTGAATTCCCTAAGGTGTTGTTGGGGATCCCCCTTAATTTTAAACTTAGAGAACTTTGGAAGTTCCCATTGGGGAGGATATGGCTTAATAGGTATGAATGGATGGATAGGCTCATTATAGATTTGGTCATATGATAAGATGTTGTGAGAAATTGAGATATGTGACCCTAAGGTGGTCATCTTGTCCATAATCATTTTCATTAAGTTTGCTTGGGGTTGTGTACCTAAAGGGTTATATGATGCATATTTTTGTAGTGATTGAGAGACATACAAATAGTGGGTGGAAGGTTGGGAGGATACCACATATGGGTAAGTAGATGTCAATGGTTGGGTGGAAGATAGATAAGGGTAAGTAGAGGTATGTGATTAGGTAGTGGGTACATGGCTTTTTATATTAGGGATGTAACCAAATTTTTGTATAAGGGATGTTTATTTGGATAGGAGTGATAGTTGGGTTGGTGATCGAGAAAAGGGTGGTGACCCTTGCACTAATCAGTGGCAAGGTAAAGGGTATGGACACTACAAGAATTTGAAGTGGAATGGTGGTTTATGGGTTGAATGTAGTTAAAGGAAGGATTTTAGTGCTAGAGGTAGGAACTATTATTGTGGAGGAGTGGTTTTTAGGAGTATAAGTTATAAGGGTGGTGGTAGTTTGAGTTGGTTGGTTTTTAATGGTAGTTTCAAAGGGTTTTTGGGTTGATGAGGAGGCTTGGGTAGTTAAAAGTTGAGTATTAACTTTGGAAATGGATGTACTCCCCATGATGTGGAGAGGCATTCTATAAGGTATATATATGGATGGGTTTGAAATAAGGATATGATAAGATGTGGTTGTAAGAAAATTTTGCAAGGCTATGGGATTATTTTCTAAGAAAGTGGAAAAATATACATCTCCTTGAGGGACCTCCCAAGGGAAGGTATAAATTCCTAAGGGGTGAGGATATTATGTTGCTTCAGAGGTATAGTCCATGGATGAAGATGTGGAAGAGGTAGGTTGGTTGGGTGATGGGTCTTGCTCTACAAGGTCTCTTCATTACTGGCAAGTGAGAACCATGTGAGATAAGGGGATAAAAATTAAAAAAAACCTCACTAATCAAACAAAGAGAAGGTAAGAAAAGATAAAATAAATCCAATCACATTCTAAGAGAGACCTTAAGCCCTAAAATTTTAATTAATATTTCTTTTGGCTTATGCCTTAACAAGTTATGTGATAGAAGTTGGCTTGTAGATCAAGTACTAGAGAGGAAGTCTAAGGTTGATTTCAGATTGTGTTTAGCTACTAAAAAGAGATCTATATTGGTATTAATACATGGTTTGTTATTGAGGCCTACCCCCTCACTTCACACACTACAACAATAAGGTGTCAAATGCTTAGCTAAAATATATTGATGTCCAGAGATTATACTCAACTAGAGAGCTGAGTTGGTCCTTCCCTTGGTAATAACCTCTAAGTAGGATTGCTGAGAAAGGGTAAGGTTACTACCAGGTGATGAAATATTATTTAGGCCTTATCTCAAGTATGTTTGATGTTTAATTGATGAAATTGGTTTGTGTGCAACAAAGAGTGAAGCTATGATAGATTACTTTGCCTTTAACTTAAACTATATGAACTCACCTTTCAAACAGTCAATATATGCACTTAATTTTAAGCCTAAAGAAACTTTTGATTTTTTTAATAAGACAACAATAGAGAGAGACTATAATAAAACAATTACCTAAGTGAAGACATAAGGGTCACACAAGGGTCCCACTAGGCATGCCAGAATGTTTTAATGAATTTCTTGCTTATTATTAGAAAGAGAAAAGAAAAAACTAAGTATTGGTATGGTTGAAAAACCTAATTGATAATGCACACATTGAATAAAAAGATTGTGAAGAGATCATCTTTGGATTGGGAGGATGACATGAAAATAAGAAAACACTAAATCAAAATTGTTCATTAGATAGATAGCTGAGTGGATTGCCTAGCAATAGCTAGATCCCAGAAGCAAGAGCTTCCTTAGGGACTCTCAATCCATGTGTTTTAAACAATTAAGTTTATAAATAGAAAATAAAATTTATAGTATCAATAAATTAAAAGTACTAAAATTGAATACAAGATTACTTTCTAATAAATATTTTAGAAATGATTAAATTAGTGACAAACTAATTAATACTAGTGATAGAGGGTTAGGTTATGCTTCATAGAATCAAAAAGGGTTATGTGAACTAGAAAGAACATGAAAAATTAGGTTTGATTGGGTGGAGGTAGGTGAAAATAAATTGTTATTTTTTGGTGCCATAGTGACTGTAGGTGGTTGGGATGAATGTCGGTAGTTAAGTGACCATTAGTGGTCAAGCTAACTATCATTGGTTTGGCAAACTTTCAATGGTTGATTCAAGCTTTGATGATTATTGTGTAAAGATATAGGTTGATAATTTTTTAGATTGATGAGATCTAAAAGATGGATTTCAAGAGATGATTAAGACCTAGGTTGATTTCAAAATGGAAATAAAGTAAATGAATGCTAGGAATTAATTACTTATCTTATCAGAAGTTGATAGGGTGGATGGTTGAGGTAGTTTGCCTATTTATAGAATCTAGCTTAATTCGGATAGAGTAAAAGTACATAAATAATTGATGGAGAGGTGATGGAAAATTGACTCTCTGATATGATTGATAGATTATTGGATTGTTGATGGTAATTGACCTACAAGAAATAAAACTCCTAGATGAACAATCTCTTGATAATAATTGTAAATTCACAAACGTTTTTGGATGTTTGCAAATGGATTTTCACCTCTTTGTTCCTCTATCTTATAGGTAAGGTAGGAGAGTTACAAAAGTACATGAATTGGGCTTTCTAAAATTAACCCATATATGTAATGGCTCGTAACTATAATTAGATGAGATATACTTAGAAAATTAAAGCAATTGTTTTGCATTCTTTTGGTTGGGGTAGTTCACCCTAACCATTAATGATCAACCTAACCATTAGTGGTTGAGTGTGAAAGGTAAAAAGGTATAGAAGGAAAGGTTGATCTAGTTAAGTTAAATTGACTGCAGGCTAGATTAATTAGGGGTCAAAAGGTGATATTGGTCCTGAGGGGGGTCCTAGGGCAGTCCAGGGGTTATTTTGATATTCAAAATCATGGTGTGCATATTTTTGGTGTTTATAATTTGTTTTATGTTAGTATAAAATCAAGATTAATTGAAAACATATTGATAACCTAAGCATATTCCTCCAATTGAGAAAGACAAATAAGATGAAAAATAAACAAGAAATCAAACATTAATAGTTATACATATCCTTATGATATCCTTTCCAAAAAGAGTGATGGTGCTCAGATATAGTTAAAAAAGGATTGAATAGTGCACTTGGGTAATTAGATAGCATAACCTCTTGATAACTTGATGATTTTAGGATTTATTATGGAGGTGATTGAAGCTTTTGTGAGGATATTTTAAAAGAAATTAGTTTTCTATTTAAATCTTATTGGAATGAGGAGATGGATCCTCAATTTATAGATTTTTCAAATCAATGTGGATCGTTCATCCCAATTAAATATCAATGGATGAGGATCAATCCTATAATGAGATTCAATCAATAAATTCTATGACATAGATTGTGTAAGTTCATGTCATATACATTATTTTTACTCCTCTAACCTTACATTAAACGTATGTTGTGAAGGACACCCTTGACTTTTGTAAAATTAATTTAAATTTCCAAGTCAATGGAGTGATGTAGGAAATTAGGATTTATCTGATTTTCTATAAATATGACATGTTTATTCCATATAATTTTATATTAGTGAGTAATATTATCTAATTTACAAACATTAATTAACTAATGTGATGTGAATGAGAATTTTTGGGATGGATTGATTATGGAAGAAGACATTAATTGATTAAGGGGGATGAATAATGAATTGAACTAGAGATGTTATATGGATATAATACTTTATTATATGATCTATGATGATTATATCATGTATTATTAATATATTTACAATTGACATGAAGTGTCTACATTTTCCCCTTTTTTTAAAAGATGTTCTAAGACAGATAAATAGAGTAACGACTTTTAAAAGAATGAAAAAGATGAAAAATGTGAATGAAAATTAGATGATGATGATGAAATAATGAAATTGAAATGATGATTATGATTAAATAATGTGATGGATGATGCATCCTCGAGAAGACATGTTGGGATGAAGGATGTGGATAGGCTCTCAAAAATAGAAGAAGTAAACATGAAAAAATCAATGGGTAGGTGATGAATAAAGAGGGGTGGGATATAGGATGTGATGATGATGGATGAAATTAACCCTTGGATGAGATTATAAAACTTTATTTAAATCTTATACATTTTTATTTCTGATTATTGTAAATTAATTTTCCCCAAATAGGGAAAAGTTTGGGAATGAAACATCTGAGATATGCTACACACTTTGACTCACCCCAAGTAGGGTGCATGTGGGAAAAATATAATAAAAAATCTATAGGAATAAATTACCTTAAACATGGTGGATTGGGTAATGACTTATCCCAATTATGAGTTGCAAGCTTGACCTACCCAAATAGGGTGAAAGTTGTTAATTGATTGACTAATTTTCAAGCATAGATCAAGGATTTAACCTATTACACAAATGAATAATGAGATGATCATGTTTATTCATGAAATTAATTTTATGATTTTATTAAAAATTTATGTGTGTATGGTATAATTACTTTTAAAATAATAAAAAAGTCACAAAAAACTAGGCACACAAGGATGCCCCAAAGTGATGAAAATAATGATTGAAGAATGATGTAATAATGATTAAAGAATGATGTGATTAGATTTGGATTAAATTGAATAAAATTTATATGATATAATTATATTTTTATTTATAATAAATGGATAATTAAAATATAAATAAGAATGGTGAATGGTGGCTGAGCTGACCTAATAAACTCTGTGACTGAGCTCTACCTACATAGTCCAAATAGACCTTAGAATATTATATTTATCTAAAAAATGGAGGTATATGATGAATAATCTATTATTATCATATTTTTATAAATTTAAAAGAGAGATGATATGATTTTATTTGAAACCAAATGATTTTGCAAGAAGATAAACACCCACCTTAGTGTGTCTCTAACTGATTTTTACAACTTGATTTTTGATGTTGCACAGAATTGTATGCACCATGATATAAAACACTATGATTACTTGGTCAAAATTTTCATAAGTATATCCCCATATCTAACATATAAATGACACAAATTCACCATGATATGGATAAATCATGATGACATTTTTACCGCATGTCGATGGATGGACTCAAGTACAAGCATGTGACAAGAGGAACCATGATATGTAAAAATCTTGATGAAATTTTTAAGACACTTATAATTATTAAAGAAAAATAAAATAAATAATAAATAAATTAAATACACACAAACACAAAAATAAATGCAATAAAAAGAATCTTGTCATTAATCAAGTCAAAATTCTACATGTGACAACTCAATGATACTAATGGTTGGATGTTGCCCCCATGAAATTACATAATGAAGTAATTATGATTTTACCAAATAAGGGTGTAGGTTTCTATAGATTTTTAAATTATTTCATGGTGATTTCATATAGGTGTCATGGTGAGTGGATAAAGTACCTTGATAGTCTATGTGACAATGACAAAGTATGCAATGTGCTTGTCCTAGTATGCTTGAAGTATGATTGGTTGATATTATGTTTTTAAATAATTAGAGATGTTAAATGATTAGTATGGAATATTTATCATGTGAAAAGGGTCCCTAATATGTTTTCCAAGCTTTGATTGCTTCTGTGCATGAGTGTATTTTATCTGGTTGATCATTGTTGTCATCTAGACATTTTGGGTCTAGTGGTAGAAAATTTAAGTAGGTAGATTGATGACATCACCATTTCCACATGGGAATGAGTCAATGGGATTTGTTCAGTGATAAAATTATTCCCTAGTTGTTATACTCTAGATCTCAAGTCATGTAATGAATCATGATCAAAGACGAGGATAAAAATTTAACTACTCAGATAGAATTCAATATGTTCCCATACTTAGCCAAATTTTCAAAAGGGCTCAAGGAGAGAAAAATAATCATGTTTACGAGGTTAAAATTCACAATAGTAGAGGTGTCAAGACAAAATGATCATATGGGTTTGTGTTATTTTGTACCTAGTTTCTATGTGCTAATTCTTAGATCATGTAATTAAGCACGATAAAAGATATGCATGTGTAAAGCTGGGATCCTATGCATTTTGATAGTTATTTTCCATAATTAGCCAAATTTTAATGAGTCAAGAAAGATATAAGTAACAATTTTTATGGTATCACACCTAACAGGTGTGTATATTTCAAGACAAGGTGATCATATAGGTTTATTTAGTTTTGTGCATAGTTGATTTGTGCTAAATTTTAGATCATGCACCAAAGCACAACAAAAGTTATGCATGAGCAAAGTTGGAATTATAGGTAGTTATAAGCATATTTGAATTTGTGATATAATATTTTGAGAAGGCATTTTTAATGGAATTATATCTCACATGTGCAAAGGTTTCAGGAGCAATTTGATACATGGTTGGATTCCTCTTTAAAAGGAGAACATATGGTGTAAATTATGGGGCATGAGATTTATCTAAGTAAAAGATATATCTATCCAAAGTTGAACTTCCAAACATATTTAAAGGGTCCCCATAATCAAATTTTCACAAGTTAAATTTCAATCAAATCTTAAGGAGATCTATGGAGTGCATTTTCTCTAAGATGTTAAGAAGCAGTGAGATGGAAAGAAGTGCATAATGTTTAATGTTGAGAAGTGCATATCTTTGTGTGTGTGTGTGTGTGTGTGTGTGTGTGTGTGTGTGTGTGTGTGTGTGTGTGTGTGTGTGTGTGTGTGTGTGTGTGTGTGTGTGTGTGTGTGTGTGTGTGTGTGTGTGTGTGTGTGTGTGTGTGTGTGTGTGTGTGTGTGTGTGTGTGTGTGTGTGTGTGTGTGTGTGTGCGCGCGCGTGCGTGCGTGCGTGTGTGTGTTAGCACTTGTTGGAATGAATATGATGCATCAAAGGGAGCTAGCCCTTATCTAGAGACTCTCCCCTCTAGCTTCACTGGTCCAACAGGTGAGAGGGGAGTTTTTGTAGTTGCGTGAAGAAGGTAGGAGCTTAGCCTCTTTCCAAGGGTGCAATCTTCTACGTCAATAGTTTTGGCATGCTCGGTGGGACCAACTAGGATAGGTTTTGTCCAAAGAGTTAAAGAATTTTTGGTGTGTTCTTCAACTGAACAGCCTTTAGAGGCTTTGCATCAGACACCAATGGTGACTCTGAGTTGAATTTGTTGGTTAAGCAGCCTGGTGCCATCAAAAATCTCACTTTTATATGTATAATTCCTTTACACAAAATCATGGGTCTTGTTTTCCTTCATGTGACTATGATCAGACTCAAGATTTTCAGAGAATCACCTCAAGTAGCTCTCCTAGTTTCCCTGTAATGTTAAGGGAGGTGGCGCTAGAGTTTGAGAAGTAGAAAATGGAGATTGACAGACTGGAAGAGCAGTACGGGTATCAGCAAGAGTTAATGTATAAAGAGGAGTGTTTGTTTAGGCAAGCACATGCCTTGCAGTCCATGGAGGAAGAGGTAGCAAAATGGAGAAATCCATTTATTCAAGGCAATCAACCTTGTGTGCCCCTTCCTATTCTAAAGGAAGCCCCCTCTTTTACACCAAATCCTTTCTATCAAATAGCACTTGCTCACTCTAGCTCATTTAACGCATCTCCTCTCAATCCCATGCACCTAGCTTTCCAACACCAGAGGGCATCTAAACAACCTCCCATGGAGATGAACCTTCTAAACTCCTTAGATCATGAATCTTCCATTGGGGGGAATACCACCAGCTAGCACGTCCCTCTTCTAGAGACTCTTCCAGTGCATCAACAGTCTCTTCCTATCATTCCTCAACCTCCCCAAGTTTTTCAACATGATGTGCAGATTCCAAGTTGGAGGAAAGAATGTTAGGAACCAGCCTAGAGCTTTGAAGAGGATGATGCTGGTGACCTCCAAGAAAGACTCTTTCAGGATAATCTAGCCAAGCAAATTGAAGATTTAGAGGCTAGGATGAGACTGCTTCTTGAAAGAGAGATAGAACTTCTAAACCTCATGGAGGAGCCCCAAGACCTTGGAGAAGACAAAGTTGTTGCCTATTCATAGGAGCAAAATCCCAATTTTGAGATCCTAAACTAGGGGGAAATAGTAGAATCATGGGGCAAGAAGGAGGAGAAGCAAGGTTTTTCTCAAAACCTTAAATAAGTTGAAGTTGCTCCTGCTCATGATAATGTTATGACCTCTAGGAAAAGCTCTTCCAAGAAGATCTAGCTAGGAGAATCGTAGAGTTGGAATCCAGAGAGAGATTCCTCAGCCAATGTGTGATGGATGGTTCAGACCAAATAGCACATTCCATGTCTAAACGCACCCCACCTACACATTTCCAAGAGAGATATTAGGCTGCACCTAATATAGATGAAGTGCTGACCAAGTGGAAGGAGGAGAATCATTTGATTCTAGCTTAAGGACTGCCTCCTCTTCCACATGCTTGTCTCACTTCACCCCTTCTCAAGGAAGAACCTATTCTATAAGAGGTGAGTGAGGAGCAAAAGATCCAATTTGTAGTTCTTTAGGAGACTATCATGAGCACCAACGAAGAATAAATCATCATTGACGCTTCTTGTGAAGACACCATCGACAATGGAGAAGATGTAGGTCTTGCATATATGCAGATGTTCCAGCAATATGAGGGAAAAAAAGCAAGGTGAGCTCTCTTCCCCCTTGTTCGATGAATTTCCTTGCTACTTTAATGAAGAGGATGACTACACTGAGGAGCTTAAGTTGGAAGAGGATCAGGAGGATACCTTTGAACATATAGAGGTCCTAATCTTTGAGGAGGAAAAGGAAAGGTCTGTCTTCCTAGAGGAATGCCTTGAAGAAGAGAGCTTTAAACAGAGAGGTGATGTTCTGTGGGATGAGAAATCATTTTTTAAGCCCATTTTAGACATCACCACAGTCATCCTTCTTCAAGAAGGCCAAGAGGAAGCAGAGGATGAGTCTAACAGGATCTTCAATGAGGTAGAAGGAAATGGGTCAGACCATGATACATTACATAGGGAACGTGCAGATCAAAGGGCTTATGGTGATGAGCCAGCAGCCATTGATTTCTTGGTAAAGAGCACAAATATGATGAACTAGCATTCAACAAGCTTCTAATAACAAATAGAGTACACATATGTTGGGAGCATGTTCAAATCTATTTCAGTCAGATACTAGCCAACCCAGGTGACAGGCAAGAGGAGTAGGTCACCAATTCTCTTTTTCATTTAGCTACTTGCCTGGCACCATAAGTCTTCTTGCTAGGAAGGGGACTTAAGAAATTTTCCCTTTGATCTAGGAGGGAGGCAAATTTTCTTGGTTAGTTGTATATAGTAGTTTGCTTTCAGTTTCTTTTCTTGCTTTCCCTAAGTGCTATTGCACAAGTAGTTTTCTTAGCTTTGTGTGTGTTTTCTTTTCCTCTTGGAGTGAATCTACGTGATTGACTCTAGAATTTATCAGAGCTATTTCTATTTTAAAGTTACAATCTGACTCCGTGCCCAATGGATTTTTTAAGGCAATTTGCTTCTAAGCATAGCAGGCATGCTTCCCCTAGGAGGCGCCAATCTGTTGACCATTTTTGCCCAACAGGGCAAAAAATCAGTCCCCTTCTACTGCTATTTAAGGCCATTTCATTTTTTGATTTTTCACAAGTCTAGGAGTTTCTACAGACTCTGTAGGTGCTTGGTTCAATCTTCAAAGTTTAATGGCTTGGTTCAATGAGCTCAGTTCAATTCAATGGTTCAAGCTTTGGTTCAAATGGATGGTCTAGCGGCTTCAAGTTCATCAGATTTGGTTCACTTGGCATTGGCATGCAATGGTTGAAGCACTTGAACCACTAAACCATTTTTGTTCAATGGCTTGGTTTAAGGGTATGCCCAAAAGGTCAAGGGGCAGCTCAAGTTTAGAAGCCCTTACGAAGGGTAGGGGACATTTCAAAGATAGCCACAAAATAGTAAGGTTTCAAAACTTTGGCTTAAGGCAGGCAAAGAAATTCAGAGGTAGGAAAGGGTCTAGGAAAATCAAAGCAAAATTCCCATGGACTTTTGTCCATGGGAAAAGGATCCAAACAAAATACAAGTCCCGAATTCCTTCGGACTTTTTGTCTGAAGGAATTCCTTCAGACAAAAAGTCTGAAGGAATTCAGGCCACAATTCAAAGCAAAGGCCGGGGCAAAATTCCATAGACTTTTGTCCGTGAGAAAATGTCTGTGGACAAAAGCCTGCAGTAAATATACAAAGCAAAGGAAAGCTTGGGAAAATTGTCCACAGACAAAAAGTCCACAGGAAAATGTCTGTGGACAAAAGCTTGTAGAAACCTAAGAAATGATGTGGAGGAGCATAGCGACCCACCAAAGGACCCCAAAGGGCAGGTGCCCTTATGAGGGACTCTTAGCCAAAATAAAGAGGCACTAAGCAAGCGCTGAAGGGTCACCTTCCCTTTGAGAAGGTGCTAAGAGGGGACTTCAAGCAAGGCCTGCGAAGGACCCGATGACCTTTTGCCAATGACAATGACGTCCCAAACGCCATCAAATTTAAGGGAGAAGATTAGCCATTAGTTTTCAAAGTGATGATAGCCCTGTGAACATCAAAATTAACACAATGAAATAGTCATTTGCTTTCAAACTAAAAGAGCGCTAACCATGAAAGGAGGCCCAAAAATATAGCGACCCACTAAAAGATCACCCCCAAGGGCCAAAGGAGCCAGAAGAGACAAGATAGGGAAAAGACAAAGTACCAAGCATGGAACAAGCAGATGGTCCAAGTGGTGAAGGGAAGCACCAATTTGAGAAGTGACTCCATCAGGTGAAATAGTGCCTATGAATTGACCATTAGGAGGCGCAAATAGCTAGCAATGCAACCAGTTTTTTCCATTTCACATTAATGAGTAAACAAACTGTGTAATCACCTTGAAGAAGCGGCCTTACAAACAGACAAAAGGCATAGATCATTAATGTTTTGACCAGCCTGCTCTTCCCAATAAGGGGACGCAAATGGGCCACTTGTAAAAAGGGGCACCAAATGGCCTCCTTTCTTCTCCTATATATTGAAGACTTGTCATTTGAGAAATTATCTTCCACATTTGTAAGGCATAGCCCTGGCAAAATTTCACCTGAATCAATAAATGCATTTTTTACCTCTATCTTGGATAGATATTTTTGAGTATGTCTCGAGTGTTAGTTTGTGTTTAGTCATTATTTCTTGATGCTTTCATAGGTTCGACACCAACATACCTATTGTCTACAAGGTGCCATTTTTGTACCTAACAAAGAGAGATATATCTGGAAGTGCAAAAATAAAATAAATTACTACATAAGTGTGTATCTCACATCACCTTTGGTGATCTCTATTTTCTATATTTTCCATTAGAGCCTCCTTGCCATGTTTCTTGTAGCCTAGTCCTTCTACCAAGTCTGAAGTGTATGTCTAATTTAAAGTGTGGATGTGAGAAGGTCGACTTATTTTTGGTTCATCACCTCTTTAGAGTAGTTTGTTTTCCTGTAATCTCTCTCCCTTCTCATCCCCCCATTATATCTGTGTGTGTGTGTGTGTGTGTGTGTGTGTGTGTGTGTGTGTGTGTGTGTGTGTGTGTGTGTGTGTGTGTGTGTGTGTGTGTGTGTGTGTGTAGCACTTGATGGAATGAATATGATGCATCAAAGGGAGCTAGCCCTTATCTAGAGACTCTCCCCTCCAGCTTTGCTAGTCCCACAGGTGAGAGGGGAGTTTCCATAGTTGTGTGAAGAAGACAGGAGCTCAGCCTCCTGTCAAGGGTGTAATCTTCTACGTCAATAGTTATAGCCTCCTTGTAAGGTGAAACTTGCTAAAATTATAGTTGTTGTTGCAACTTAGCTAAACAGGTGTGACAACACTTTATGGGATTGTAGTCTCACTAAATAGGGATTGTAGTTCCTTGATTAGTTATAGCTATTCTAGGGGCGGGGGTGTAGCTCATTTGGTTAGGTATTTCCGTCGTGCTCTGCCGGTCACGTGTTCAAGACCCCTCGTCCCCCGTGGTACCGATGGTGCGTCCCCACCTCGTTTCCGCCGGTCACGTTAAAAAGATTTACCCGGGTGGGGGTGTCTTCACAAGTGGAGTTATAGCTATTCTAAATTAATTCTTATTATTATAAGATAGTAGTCCAATTTTTGGTTTTAATGGGTTTTATTCCCAAAGAGGGTTTCCCATGTATGTCATGTGTTATGTGATTGATCTTGTATTGTCTCTCTTGCTCATTTCTATGAATGATGTTTATACTTCATGAATACTTATGGTAACTAATTAAGTGTTTATAAAGATTCACTAATTCACCCCTAATGATATTAAATCCAATAATTGGTATCAGAGTGGGTACTTTGGAGGAAGCCTAATATCTTGAAGGTGATCCTAAGTAGGTATAAAGATGGCTAAGTAGTTGAAGAAAAAAATCAATGGTAGAAGTTTGTGATTAAGGAAATTGAAGAATAGATATTTACTTTGAATAAATATGCCAAAGAGAATGAGAATATTATCAATGATCTCAAGGTTCAACTAGTAGATTCCAAGAAAAATTTGTGTTAAAAAAATAGGACATCATGTTTGATAAATAAGTTTGCCATGACAATGAAGAAGAAGTTGATCTAGAAGATAATGTCATGAGTACACTTGGTGACTAAAGGAGCAAAAAAAGAAGAATCATAAGATGATAAATATGGTCAAAGGTCTTGAAGCACAAGTCAGATCTCTTAAGGGAATTTTGATAGAACAAACATGTATAATAA
>JARHVA010006224.1:42500-195000 GCA_037957365.1 Torreya grandis | reverse complement strand
AGATGTTAAAGGATTAGTATGGAATATTGAAAATGTGTAAAAGGTCACTAAGATGTTTTCTAAGCTTTTATTTCTTGTGTTCATGAGTGTATTTCATCTGGTTGATCATTGTTGTCATCTAGATATTTTGGGTCTAGTGGCAGAAAATTAGAGTAAGCGGTTTGATGATGTCACCATTACCAAATGGGAATGACTCAAGGGGATTTGGTCATATGGTTGTTATAAAAATAGTCCCTATTTGTTATGCAACAAATATTAAGTCATGTGATGAAGCACAATAGAAGATATTAGGATGCAAATTTGGTTATTTAGACATAATTCACTATGTTCCCATAGTTAGCCAAATTTGTAAAAGGGATCAAGTAGAGCCAAGTAAGCATGTTGATGAGGTCAACATTCATAAGCAGAGGTGTCAATAAAAATTGATCATATGGGGATTTTCATTTTTTTCGTCATTTATATGTGTTAATTCTTAGATTATGCAACTAGGTGTGACAAAATATATGCATGTGCAAAGCTGGGCTCCTAGGCATTTTGATAGTGTTTTTCTATACTTAGCCAAATTTGCATGAGGCAAGAAAGAGTTGAGTAAGAATTTTTATGGTAGAATATATCTCACATGTGGATATTTTAGGATAAGGTGATCATATGGGTTTGTTTAGTTTTATGTATAGTTAATTTGCATTAAAATTTAGATCATGCACCAAAGCATGACAAAAGTTATGCATGAGCAAAGTTGGCCTTTCAGGAAGTTATAAGCATATTTGGATTTATGACAAAAGATTTTGAAAATTCATTTTTAAGGAATTATATCTCACATGTGTGAAGGTTTCAGGAGTAGTTTGATATATGGTTGGATTCCTCTTTGAAAGGAGAATATATGGTGCAAATTATGGGACATGAGATTGATCTTAGCAAAAGATCTATCTATCCAATGTTGGCCTTCCAAGAATATTGAAAGGTTCCCCATAGTAAAATTTTCACAAGTTAAATTTTGAGCAAGTCTTAAGGAGATCAATGAAGCGTGTTTGACCCAAGATGTTAGGAAGTAGTGAGATGGCAAGAAGTGCATGATGTTTTATGTTGAGTAAAGATAAAGATCAAGCTTCTTCTAAGGATCAATGATGAGCAGGTGATTGTAAAAATAGAAATAAATGGTGCATATTTAAGTCAAGAGGTCAAATTAATAGTTGTTTAGCATTTTTAAGGACCGAGCTATAGATAGGAGATCGATGGAGTGCATTGAGTCAAAGTTTCTAGATTGCACAAGATGAGGTCAACTATCAGATGTTTAACATTTTAAAATTAGCACCTATGAATTAAAGTTTGGACAAGATCAATGGTGTGTAATTAATATGATTAGTGAGGACATTAGATGTGAGCACAGTGATCAAAGTTTAACTATGACCGTTGTCATTTAAATATTCAAATTTAATAAGGGAAAAACTAGTCTATGGTTTTTGGACCATAACTTTTGATCTAGATAGAATTTACCCATGATATAAAAGGAAAAGATGAAGAGGAATCCATGGTACATTTAATGAATCTAATTTGAAGATCTAGAAGTGTGTATAGTCAAGGTATGAAGGTCCAAAGTTGACTATGTGTTCATGTATATACTGCAAGTGACCCGAGAAGGTTGTTCAAGTTTGTTTTGATATCTCTTAATGAATTGGCTATTAGGGAGTGTTTTATACTCCATAATGATGATCTATATGGTCTTTGGAGGTTTGAACAATTGATATTTTATATGAACAAATTTTAATAATTCAATTGTGTGTTTGTTCATAATGAGCATGTGCACTAGGTTAGTTTTTGAGTTGTTTGAGCATACGTAGAGGTGAAAAATATGGATATGATCATTTGAGGATGTCAAATGGGACATCAGGAGTGGAAACATGTATTTTAAATTGGTAATGTGTTCTTTTTTTGTTTTATAAAGTTCTAAAGGAGTGAATGGGTTCACATGAGACCTATAAGGGATATAAGGGCCTTATTAAAAGTTGTAGCTTGCTTAAAGGTGGCCCATAGATGTTATGGCTGACTTATGAAGGTTGTATTGAATTGTGTCTTAGTGAGATATATGCCTTAAGTGTTAATTCATGCCTAATGACTGACCAAGATGGTGATGATCAAGTATGTTCTATAAATAGTGGAACCAAAGATGATGGTTTCTAGACTTGTAAGACTTGAAAGAGTGAGTGCAAGTGTGGATCCAAGTGAAGGTAATAACCTTTAAAAGAGAAGGTGTAGGTTAATGAGGACCATTAGAGAGTGAAGAAGATCAAACATGATTACCTGATGAAGTTAGTATAGGAAGACATATAGGTCATTGGACCTAATGAGCCTACAAGTGGAAAAATGAGAAAAATTGCTCAAGTGGTTGTTTGAGAGAGTATATTATGAGCAAAGGCAAGGTGAAGACTATATGATCTTGGTGGTTTATCTAAGAGGTAAATCATATTTTGGACTATGTATGACCATCTGGTCATGTTATTTCTATTATGATAGAGTAGTTGTAGGTGTGTTGAAGTGAGAGACTTAGGAGAATTTTGAGAGAGGCTTGTGTATGTGAATCAGGGAATTAAGGAGGGGTAGAGTTCCCTATGGATGAGTTGATGAACAATTTAGTTTTAGGACTATTTGTATGACTTATTGATCATAATTCTACTAGTATAATAGTGCTCTTATTGTTTGAGTATGATTGAATGTGAAGATTGATAATAAGAGGTCCATCATCAAGTGTTAAAGACATCAATTCAAAGGTGAATGTGTTCATAAGTGTTTTTGTGGTAGCTCAACATCTAAGGTGGTTGTAACCTCCTTTCAAGGTGGAACTTGCTAAAAGTCTGGTTATTGTTATAGCTTAGCTAGATAGGTGTCACAACACCTTGTGGGATTATAGTCTCACTAAATAGGGATTATAGTTCCTTTATCAGTTATAACTCATCTAAATTGGTTCTTATTATTATAGGATAGTATTCCAATTACAGGTTCTAGTATGTTTTATTCTTCAAGAGAGTTTCTCATGTATGTCATGTGTTATGTGATTGATCTTGCATTGTCTCTCTTTCTCATTGTTATGAATGATGTGTATTATTCATGAATACTTATGGTAATTAATTAAGTGTTTGAAAAGCTTATAATTGAAGTTGGATTATTTGGTATCACTGATTCACCCCCCCCTCTCAATGATTGTACCTCTAACATAAGTGGGAATTAAATATCCCAATGATGAGATGCACACTTGATTTTCCCCAAACAAGATAAAATCTGTGAGCTTAGATGGAATGAATGATTGACATGAATTTACCCAACCAGATCATATCTAGGAAGGAAATATCCCAATGGTAAATAAAATGAGATGATTAAGGATTTTAATTAGATTTTTAGACAAGACAAATGCTTTTTGATTTTGTGGCTTTATATCTCTCTTGGAGATTTGTGGGCCCTTTTTGATTAATAGGGATTTTATGACTTTCTAATGTTTTTGAATTTTTTGTATTATCTAATGTTTTGGGATTTTTATGGAATAAGTATATACAAAGGGGTCACTAATAAATGGAAAATATATTTTAGCATTAGGATGGGAGATGTAATAGATGGATAGGATTTGGGATGATGGTGGATGTTAATGGATGATGAGAGATGAATGGGAATGGATTAGGGATCTCCAAGGACCATATCAAATGGGAACCAAGTTCTTAGTCATCAAAGTGTCATTTAGATTATCTACCAATATTTTTCTCAAAACATGGCTCAAAACATCTTCCACTTATTTATTAAGGTCAAGATGAGGAAATATGGGCATGATATGAAGGATATAAATTTAGATAGGTTTTGAATGGTTTGAATAGGAAAGATGAAGGCATATAGGATGAAGGACTTATATGGAAATGGGGTTTTAAAAGGGATGAATATGATGAGGTATGGGGATACCCCAAATTTTTTATGTACTTAAAAATAACATACTATTTACATATGATGCCAAAAACATGGTTTTCATCATGTTACTTGGCCAAGGTGCCATAATCATGGTTTTCACAATTAGACAAATTATTTTTCTTTTATTTTTTAGGATATCAACTCAATGAATGATTATGAGATGCATAATACTGATATTTTTTGTCTTCAAGTACACAATCTATATATCTTTTTGTGAAATTCATTAATTTATAGATTACCTTCTTCCAAATAGATCAAAATTTCATCATAGCGCCTACAAAAGATGTTGATGCCAATGAGGGTGAAGTGGAAGTTATATTAGACAAAGGATTTTTATTTCTTTATTAAAGGATCTGGAGGGATGTGTGTACCATGATGTGAATGGGGATTAGGAATAACATTCTCATGTTCCATGAGATTGAGAGTATCTACTTGATTTTTATTTTAATTTTAGTTTGGTAATGCCTCAAAGATGTTTCCCCTAAGGGAGCTGGATTTTTGAATTTTTGGATTTTGATTTTATTTTTCCCATAGTGCCTCAAAAAAGGTTTTACTATAGGAATTTTCTTTATGTTTTCTTTTCTTTTTTTTTTTTGATTTCCCCATAATTCCTCAAATAAGTTTTCACTAAGGATGTAGTTTTTTAATCTTGATTTGTTGGTTTACACCCTAGTGCCTCAAATGAGCTTTCACTAAGGAATGTTTATTTTTGACTTTTATTGTCATGTAGTGCCTCAAAGAAGGTTTAATTATGGGATTATGATACATATTTATTCTCTTCTATCTAGATGTTAATCATGAAATTTTACATGGTTTGATCACTATGGAATAAGTCAGACAGTAAGGGATTTTATCGATCCCAATCGATGGGTGCAAGAGATTGAATTCCAATATGATTGAAGGGAATTAAAATGTTGTTAAGATTATTAATGGTATTAATTTCCTCATATGTACTATGAGTTAATATTATGTTCATTTTAGACAAGGATTCTTCAGAAACTATGAAAGTTTCACTAACACATTTATGTTTATATACTGATGGTTTATATTCGATGTTGTGATAACCTTTGTGTGCATATACATGAATGGATTTGATAAATTATTTTCCATTATGGCTATATGATATTTATTTATTTGAAAATAATCCACATGTATGTCCCAATGTAACCATGTTTTATTATTGTAATTCATTCCTTATTCTATGTGGAAACTGAATCTAATAAATTATATACCAAACTTGTAGGATATTGATGTTGATGTTGGGCCTTTCCAAATGGAAGGAACCTTGATTTTTTTTGTCTATAATTATCATTGACACTTGAGGTATGTAGTTTTGGGTGATGTAAGATTTGATATGTGAAGGGAGATGGTGTGAGTGGCCAAGGATGGTGTTATTAAATATTATCTCATAAAATATTTGTGTTCATCAAAGATGGTTGGTTGGTCAAAAATAGGTTAACCAAGGATTGGTAATTGCATAAATGATGGTTCATTTAATATTGGGTCATCAAACATTGGTCCTTAATCAAATATGGGTCCTTCATCAAATATGGGTGGGCTAATATGTTTTGGGTTTAGTCAATTATGGGGAATTTGAAAAAATGTTGCATATGGGTTAATTATATTGACCTTTATTTGGAAGTGGATGAGTTTGATTATGATTTAGTAGGAGTCTTGAAATATCCTTAATGGATGATTATTAGAGTTGTATTTACCTATTTATTTATTAAATGATGATCCTTGAAGGGGAAATAATAGGATAAGGTTGGATTAATTAGATTTGTTAGACAATAAATTATTTATTTTTTATGACTCAGGGTAATTAGATGTTGGAATGGTGGATGAAGGGCCAAGAAGGAATGTTATGTGGGATATGTGTTGGCTAATATTTAGTATTTTCTTAATCATTTATTGATTTTTATAAGGTGATGCTAGATAAATATTGAGAATATGAGATACCATGGGTTTAAATGGGATCTGGTGTAGGATTGGTTGATGTTTAGATATGTTTATGTGATTTGATTAGGATTTTGGATTTGATTTGATGTTTGATGTGATTAACCTCATATTGGATTTGAATTTGATTTGGATGAAAATAAAATATGGATGTTGTGATTTTTGTTGTTCTAAACTGACAGGTGTAGAAGATTGAATGGAAAGATAAGAATATGATTTGAATTTATATGTTTAATTGATATATAATTGATTTGATTTAGTCAAAGTTGACTATATTTTATTTATGATGTTGATTTGGTTAAAATTTACCTTGGGTCTTGACTTTATTTTGGTGAAATTAGACCTTAAAGTTTAACCTTTTATATTTTTTGAATTGGTAATGTTTGACTTTGAGTTGATTTAAAATATTGACTTTGTTCAAATTAGACCTCAAATTTTGACTTTGACTTGATGTTTGAAGGTTGGCCTCAAAAGGTTTGACCCAATTTAAGTTTATTTAACTTGATTTGGAAAAGTTGGACTAGATCTGAATAATTGATTTAGAATTATATATTGGTCAAAGTTGACTTTATTAGACATTGGATGAGGTTCAAATTGGATAGACTAATGGTATAATGTAAACAACATAATGTTACTATTGGATAAAACGAATCTTGAGTTTTATAGAGTAATGCCTTAATGCATAATGTTATAATTAGATGTGACAAGGTTGGAATTAGGAATCTTAGAATTATTTAAGGCATATGGGATAACACATGATATAATTATTGACAACAAACAAGAAATCACAAGAGTACAAACACTATGCTTAGTGATAAATGGGTGTGTAATGAAATTTCCATCTTATCAATATACTCACACAAAGTGGTGAATAGGTTGATCTCCCAACCATCACTAAGCATCCATATGTGATGGTTAGTCTTTGAGAATGTTTTCTTCCTTGCATTAGTTGTCATTTAGAATCGAAGGTCTTAATCTAGGCATGAACATGATTACCTAGGTGCATCTCATATATACCTTATGATATATTGAGGCCTTATTTTATGGAAGAGGATAATAGAAATATTCATGAGAGGGTTTAGTCCCTTGGTAGCCACTCAAACCATAATATCTTAGTGGAGTTTTAGTGGAAATTATTCCTTGAGAGTGATGTCTAATAGCCTGGTGTTGAAGATAAACCCCTTACCTTCACAAAACCATTTATGGGGAATTCCATTTATCTTTTATGATAACTCCTCCAAATTTATATACATTTTTATAATAAAGGGTTGGTACATATGTTGGGGTACAAAATCCTAGTCATCACAACCTAAGGATCCATGGTTGGGGAGAAAATTCTAACTCGTGCAGTCAAAGAAAAAAGTAATATAACTTATTTATGATCCTTATGGTCCCACAAATTGACAAGAGGGAAGCATACATATAATTTTATTTAGATAAGGAAAAAAATATAGCTTAATTACTTTTTATCACCTAGGATCTTAAAATTAGGCAAGGGGAGAGCATACACATGTTAATCTACCATAAAAAAGACATAAACACAAATAAACTCAAACAAATTAATTTTAAAACACTAAATATAAATGTGGGTTATCTATAATTGCACCAAATTAAGTGTTTATTTGAATAAAACCATGTATTTGACTAGAAAAATTTGAAACAAATAAGTTAAAGTTTAAATAAGTGGCCTTTTATAAGTGAAAGGAGGTTAAAAAGCTGATTATTTTAGTCACTGGGAATGGTTTTTTTATTACCAAGAGTGATATCACTAATATGCAAGTCAAATCCACCAATCTCTAGAAATAGAGAACAAAAATGCAAAACTATGATTTAATTGTTACAAAATGTATTATTATCAATATGTAGGTTAATATTTTTTATAAGTAGGTTAAATTTGTCGATTTATAGAAATAGAGAATAAAAAACACATAATTGTAATTTCATTGTTAGGATAAGCAAATCCATTGATATTAGTTTCAATTTCACTACAACTAAGATGATTTTTATGTTTTTATAAAATAAAGATAGAATATACATAATTTATTTCATTGTTTAAACCAAAAATTCCACTAATGATAATGATTATTCTACTAAAATACATAGATAAAAAGTAGTAAATTTTATTTGTTACCTAGTGCATTTATATCAATTTGTAAAGTATATTACACCATTTTTTTGGGATATTCCACCATTTTTATGGGCCATTCCACCATTTATATGGGTTATTCCATCATTTCCATATATGCATAGTCAACATGAAAATAGATAACTATTATGTTGTTTAATAGTTATTTTTTATTGATTATTGGAGTTATTTTATCATTTCCTAAGAACACATAAAAACAGCACAAATAGAGAGCAATATCATTGATTATCAAGGTAGATCTATCATTTCCAACAATGGTTTCACTATTTTCTATAAACATAGAAAAAAAACACAGATAAAGAGTAATATCATTGCTAAGTAGGAGAAATTTACTATTTTTGACAATAATTTCACTACTTTCTAAAAACATAGAAAAAATGACAAAAATGATTATGCCACTCTTAGAAGTGTTTCCATCGCTTAGCAAAGTGATTCCATTTTTATTTTAAAAAAGGTATTTTTAGTAAATTTAAAAGAAACTAGGGGAAATTAGCTTAAATTATGGAATAAATTTTAGCCTAAAATAATGATAATACTTCAAAGAGTATTATGGGGTCCTAGGCCCATCAAATGTTCCATATGTAAACAAAATATTGTAAAGTTTAGTTTTAGGTTAGTAAAAAATTAAAATTAATTTAAAACATATCGTTAACCTAGGTGTGGTCCTTTGATTGAGAAAGATGAAGAAGATGATAAATAAACAATAAATCAAACACTAGTGGTTATACCTCTCCTTTTTATCTCCTTTATAAAAAGAGTGATGGTGCTCGTATGTAATTATAAAAGGTTTGTATAGTACGCATGAGTAATATAACAATGTAATCTCTTGATAACTTAATGATTTGATGAAACATGATGGAAGTGATTGAAGGTTTTATGAGGCTATTTTAACATCACTTCATTGTCTATTGAAATCTTATTATAATGAAGAAAAAGATCCTCAATTTATAGATTTTTCAAATCAATGTGGACTGTTAATCCAAATTGAAGATCAATGGATGATAATCAATACTATAACAAAAGACAAGCATTAAATTATATAACATAGATCATATAAGTTCTTGTAAGGAGGTATATTCATGAGGGTTTGTATTTTTTAAATTCTTGTAAGGAGCTCCATTCATAAGGGTTTAGAGTGTGTAGGTGCATTTTATAGACATTGTTTGCTCCTCTTGTCTTTCATTAAACTTGCCTTCTGAAGGACACCCTTAAATTTTTGAAAATTATTTTAAATTTTCAAGTGGGTGGAGTGATGTATGAAATTATTATTTATTTTATTTTTAATAAATATGACATGCTCATTCCATGTAATTTCATACTAGTGAATGATATTAGCTAAATAACAAGCATTAATTAACTAATGTGATGTGAATGAGAAGTTGTGGGATGGATGTGATTATTGAATAAGAGATTAATTAATCACAGGCATGAATAGTGTATAAAAATGGAGATGTTAGATGAATAGAAGAATTCATTAAATTATTTAGGATGATGTTATCATGAATTAGTAAGATAGATAAAATTGGCATGAAGTGTCTGATTTTAAGTGTCTACATTTGTTAATAGTAATATTACAAGTTTCAATTTCACACATCTTTTAATCTAAGAAAGATATGTATATCTATCTTAAACAAAGTGCTATACTAAGTGATATTGAATTTCAAAATTAACATATTTTAGTTGATAACAACACCAAATGTATAATCAACTAACATATTTTATGATTCCATCAAAAGAGAATTAACAGTGTATCTTTTAAATAATATAGATATACAAGATGAGTTCATGGATATTATTAGAGATGAAATAAATAAAGTATTTAAAATCCAATACTTTGAGATATATATTGTTATGGGTTCCTTGCATATCCCTAAAAAACTAAATACAACTTTTATGCCAACATTTATTATGGGGTAAGCCCATGGATTTCATCAAATCAATATTCCAATCTCTACTCGATCACTGTTTACACCATCTATGGTTGGCACACATTCTATTCTTAATGTAAAATACATTATGTATAACATTTAAACTTTGTAGATTAAGGTGTTAAATTTATAATGAGGTGATTTTAAACCATTTAAGATAATTGACTCATAGACTTTATTGCATGCTCCATTGGCTCAACATATTTCAGCCTATCCTTTACCACCTAGTTTTGTGGAACGTAAACTTACATTGTATGATGTTAAAGGTGACCCAAAACAAAATTTGAGAGCATTTAATGTATCATGTTTGGGATATGCATCCAAAAATAAGTTTTTAATCAAGTTGTTTCCCATGAGTTTAAAAGAGTATGGTCTAAGATGGTTTTATGATTTACCATATAAGTCAATAAATATATTCAATCCTTTAGAAGATTTTTCCTTTCAAATTTCTCAATTAACATAACTAAATATATTTCATATGCTTAGATTACTCAAATCAAACAAAATCCAAAGATATTTCTTAAATTATGTATTATGGTATAAGACCATGTTATCTAAAATGATAAATCTTATGGAAAATAAGGAATTGCAAGACATTCAAATATATTTTGCTTCCACCTCTACATGAATCTATTATTTTTAATAATTTTATATCATTAATTGATTTATGTCACGTATTTAGGGAAAGAGTGGATAAGTTATTGGTAATTAATAAGCTAATTTATGTAACCAACCTAGTTTCTAGTTCTTATACAAATAATCTGAGTAAGCCACTATACAAGGTGAAGTGAAGTCAAAATAAGAGTGATCAAAATAAAATAATGAATGAAATTTTAGAACCTACTCCACATATTAAGTTATTTTATCCTCTAAGGAGATAATTTACCAACTTTATATAAGCTCCCTATAAAGGTGTCACAAAATTTATTAGAATGTCACCTCATATCACTCCTACCCATTAAAGAGGTTAATGTGAGTAAACCTCTTCCAAAAAGATTTGATCAAAAATATTCTTGTTAATTTCATAGAGCACCATGGCATACTAAAAATAGAAGCATTTAGTTTGAGACATAAGATACATGACTTGATATATGAGATCATTGATATGGATACATCTATCGATAGTAAAAAGGCATAACCACATGAGATGGCATACATCTATCACAATAATGAAGATATTCAATGATCCTTTCCCTAATCATATATGTCATAAAACAAAAATCAATCATAATTACATTATACATGTAATTCACACCCTCCACTAGCTTCTTATAATCCTCATACAAAGGCACACCCTCCACTAGCTTCTTATCATCCTCATATAAAGGCACACCATACTTTAACATGGAATCATTGGTACATATCATGTTTTAGTGCCATCTAGAACACTTATCACATTCACAAAACTTGAGATAGTATATGATGATTTTTATTCTCACTCTTTGTTCATTTGAGCTTATATTGATCATCAACATATAAAAATATTCATCGTTAATAATGGTTCAAGTGTGAATATGTGCACTATTAGACTTCTCTCTCATTTTTCATACATAAATAAGGATATAAATCCTATAAAATTAATACTAAATAGATTCAATGGACATGTTCAGAGTTTTATTGGTGAGATCACATTCCCACTATAGGTTGGACCATCACATGTGACCAACAAGTTTATAGTAGTAACCGATGTATGAGTATTCTGTGTTACTGGGAAGTCCTTAGATTTAATAGCTTCATGCAGTACCTTATATAGTACATAGATGTTTGAAATACATTTTTACTACTGAGGTTATCACATTTCATGTTATTCCATATGAATGACCCCTCCAACAAAGGTTATTATTCCTACACATCAAATATTAGTTGAGCAACATAAAAAGGTTCAACATATTCAAATCATTCAGAAGAATGTGGATAACTTTCCAAGGAGACCTATCCTTGAATATCCACATAATAATCAATTTGTCACAAATTATATAAATATATTTTCTACTACAACACATTCTATATTGGTATTACATGACATTAAGATTGTTACATAAATAACACCAACACAAAGTTATTATAATCCATGATGGGTTTTGAATAGTCCTAAACCTCACTATGTTAAATAATACACACAAAATACTATATGTTATCATTATGTTAGTGTCACTTATGTTACAGAGCTAGATCATTTTTTAAATTCTGAATTGAGACCAATTCCTTTATAGTGGCATGATACTTTCCATTCACAAGAGGTCACCCTTCCTATGTTAGATATAATACCTATTGATTGTGAGGCTCTTAAGGGATTCATTGGTTATTTTATTACTTTTTCAATTATATATATTCAAAAATACAAAAAAATAGAATATTTTAGAGATATATCAAAACTAAGACTTATGCATGATGTGTATTTTATTTACATTTATTGATTTATTCTTTAGTATATCTATTAATTCTCCATATCTAGTTTTATATCAAATATGATTCAAATTTTACTTGAGTGAGTTGTATAACATATAGGTTATCAATTTCAAATGTAGTTATGGGGGGTGATATTATCTCATATCTAAAAATCATATGCATACATGATCAATCTAATCCAGATAGTGATGAACTACCTCTTGTCCAATTCTAGTGTACTTATCCTAGTGAACATAGGCTCTAATTTATTAGATACAAATAGTCACAAGCCTTATTCAGCTTTTATGTATCATAAAAATTTCACTAGGGTCATCTTTAACTCAAGTTTTATCACTATAATACTATCCCTTTTATTCTTATTATAATATAGTACATTACATGAATATTTTGTTATTTACTCACTTTCACATTACTATATTATTGGATGCCTGATTTGTTGAATATACTAATGTTATAAATTACTTATGTAAATCAATTTCATTTATTTATGCATGCTTAACATGTTTTCTTCATGCTTTGTGCATATTTATTTATCTATATTGTAGAAATTTGAACATGTCTTTTTTCACAACTCCAAACCTTATTATGTGTTTTTGTGTGTGAATGTAATTTGAACATGTATTATGTATGGGACCCATTGGTATTTTCCATGTTTTATATGATTTTATGTGTGCTCTTTTTGTATGTGTCATATCCATGACTCTTATTTTTATTGTTCTCTCAATTTGTGATTCCAGATAGATATCATGCATCTCCCTAATGTTTTAATTCCGTGATCAATATCATGCATTTTACTTGAGTATTTATATATTAATATCAAGTAATCAGTGTATGATCATTTATTCACTATGTTCTTAATCACTAACATCTATCTAGACATGAAAATGTGTATTCTTAATTATACATGTATCATACATTACTATTTTTTGCATAAATTATAACTATGATGTCATGATCTCCAATGTTATAATTATTACTCCCAATTTAAATATTTATATAACATCATTTGTATAACTTTTTTATTTTGAGCTAAGTTATTGCATCGAATTCAAAACTCACCTTGAAAGATGGGGCATACCTAGTGAATTATCTTAAAGACTAACTGAAAGATTCCATGACACAAATAGAAAACAATAGTACTTGCTCAAGTGGTAAAAATAAATACTCAATTTGTACTCAAATCATATTCAAATAGAACCATTCTCAAATAAAAATAGTGCGGGCCATAGTTATACATAACAATGCACTTTCCTATATAAAATATAAATAATGATTTTTAAGAATTCTTAGAATCATACTCATTGTATTGTACAATTTTCAATGGTTACCAAAAAATAATTTCATATTTTTACATAGTATTATCATATTACATGTGTTCCTTTAGATTCTAAATCTATATTTTACAAGATAAACTAGTCGTGTACACTTAGAAAATATTACTCATGGCTCAACCCTTTAGTTTAGAACCTTTCCATTATTGCAAGGTTCACATTCACCATCTTATTATGACTAAATCTTTATCACATATTCAAACCCTAATATTATAATTGACCATATCACCTATAGCCCAAATTATTCTTAGAACTTGATAATCATCTTACACTATCAGTTACATATCTTCAACAATTCTCTATTCTCTAGGATACTAACACCCAGACTATGACACTAGAATCAATGCTAGTGTCGTAGGTCTAATGATAATGAATTTAAATTATAAAAAATTAAATTTATAAATATTTAAATATGTAAAATTAGGCCTATTTATATTCTTTAATCCTCCCATGAGATATTTTCAAATGGGTAGTATAAATACAAAACAAATCCCACTCATTGAGACATATAGTAACTACCAAGTAAGCACCTCTCAAACTCAATAAATCATTTTCACAACCAAGTTTTGTTTCCCTATTCTTCCCTATTTCTGTATAAGTTAAATGATTAGTATTTTTAGGTCTAAATAGTTCAAATAGTGGCCTATGAGAAATATTTTCAAGTTTCAATCTTGATCACTACATACACTTATATATAGTATACTACACCATTGTTCACACATAATCCCACATAAAGGGGAGAAATAAATAAGTTAGAGGCCCTATTTTGATTATATGGCTATGTAGGTAGTGTCCATTTAGAGAGGTTTATTTTAGGTTAGATCAAATTTACTTGATCCCATTAACCCTTGTTTTCCAAGATCACATGCCCTCATAAGATTACCTATGGTTTTGAGCTACTAACTGATACCAAGAACCTGTGTGCATGATCGAAACAAAGAATATAAAAGGTGATAATAAGACATAATAGGAATAAGTGGAATTTATATAAATTACCTATAATACATTGTGGATATAAGTGCCAATGCTAGTGTCTAAATTCTAATAGTAGTGTCTATACTGACAAAGAGTTGATTTATAAAAATTGAAAAATCATTCTTGTGCATCATCTTAAACATTTATACACCTAAATTTTATAGATATATACACACATTAGTGAACAAAATAATTATTATATATTCATCATGTTTAAGTAATCAAATTACTATTTGGCATTACAATTTCTATAATTCAACACTGTAATTAAATATTTTGAATCTAAACTAGTTAATTGGCCTACTTTTTAAAATAGTATTATCCTTAATTAATTGGTTATTACTTAGAGTTTAAATTGATATTACTTACTTATCATAGTAAAAGGTACTCAAATATTAGAATAGGGGAATGTACACAACACATGGTCAGTTGCTTGCTTAATGTTTTGCACCATTTTCCATAGAAGTAATGGAAATTCATGTTATTTTTTATATACCACAATAAATTTATACTATTTTTTCACTATTAATTTCACCAATTTTGCACCAAAATGAATCCTATTTTATCTACAATAATTTATTTACCTTTTTACCTTGTTTTACACTAGAATGATCTATTGGAATTCACACAAGGATTCTAAGTTTTTATACTAACTTGAGTTGTGTGATGATTAATAAAAGTGAATATTGAATTTTTAAGCATGAATTCTCCTACCATTGAGGATTGGTACATGCATAGTCCAATCCAAGTGTTTCAATGAATAAATATCCTAGGGTTCCACCCTTTCTAATCACCATTTTATTCACCAAAAAACACAATAGTTCACATACATGAAAATGTGTTTATGTTCCTCATTATTTTATATCTAATTTTATTATCTTTAATTTCATATTTTCATCCTAAGTAAGGACTTATTTATACATGTTTCATTTCAAGCTTACATGAAACATAGTTCAGTGTGTGCTCTACATCCAAGGCTACTCAACACATATAATCTCAAGTATAACTCTCTTTATTTTTAATCTATTACTTAAAATTTTATTTATTACTATAATAAAATGGGTGGAAAATTTACTCACTAAAATTAGCATTTCATGTTAAAATAATGCACTTGTGACCACTCCTTGTGCACACTTAACCTATGCTTAATTCCATGGATCTGAACCACTATTTATCTAATTTTATGTGGATGACCATTTATCCTTAGACAACTCTAATATTTAATAATATTATTACTCATTCCATGTAGACTTTCCTCAGTATTATATTGATTCACACTTTTAGTTTAGTTGCATCTAATCCTTAGATAAAACTACTCCTTTAGGAAAATCCTACCAATTAATAGTGTCTAAATCTACCAATTTTATATTCTCACCAATTAACATTTAATTTTACAAATTAAAATTCATATATTAGGTCATTCGATAAGTTTATCAAGTCTCATTCAATTAAATCCCCAAAATACCACTATATAAGAACATTTTATACACATTTATTCACTATATCATAAGAGGCTACCCTTTATTGAAAATTATAGAATTATCTAACTACACATTAATAATAAATCACATATTCTTACAAATTCTAAGTCCACATAGTCTAAGTATCCCTAAGCTAGGTTTGAATACAACAACAGGGTCACAATTCATTGTTTAAGCACATAATTACACCAAGATTGCATAAACATATAAAATTTCACCAGTATTTCATACACACCACCATAACATGGGATAACTACATGGATTTTTATCCATATTTGGAGTATTGGTATGTAGGTAAGGATCAACTCACATGGTGTTGAAGTCAATCACAACTTCATCCCCTAACCCCTTATTCCCTATATTACATCAAAGTTGATCTCCCTTATCATTTAAGCTAGGGTTTTGAGTGAAAAAGAAGGCACATAAGGCTCTTATGATGAATCAAAGTAATTCACACAAAAACACACACATGATTTATAGGAAAAGGTACACCCATCAAAACTTTCATAGAGGTAAAAACCCCTAATGTACATCAATGCACCCTAAAAACACCAATGTAGCTGGCCTTATCTAAATATTGTGGCCTTATCCTAAAATAAAGTGAATCCTTATTCCTAATTCATATTAAACTCACATAGTCCCATGGTTAATTATATAATCACTATTGCAGTCTTGCAAACCCAAATCCAAACTAAGTCATCTCTTTCTTAGTTCTTTCCCTTTTTAGAATATTTTAAAAATAATAAGTTCCAAATTAGTAGTGTGTATTTATTGTGTAACTTAAATATTTTTATTTACTTATTAGTTTGTATTAATTATATTAATTCTCTCTTAATATTTAATTTTGATAAAACACACTATCAATTATATCTCCCTATAGCTTTGCACTTGTACACTACATCACATTGTACCATATTCTTTCCAAATTCAATACTAATCATTAGGAGTATTCAAAATCTAAGTATAAAGTATTCCAAAGCATTTCAAAATAAAAAATTTCAAGTATCAAATTTAAATTACTTGTTGTATACATATATTGAAGGAGAACAATTGTACAATAACACTAGGTGAGATAATTATGTGTGGTTTGATTCCCTTTTAAGATTTTATAGATACATAAGAAGTGGTTAATCATTAATGAGGGTGATTAGGGTTAGCTCAGCACAGTAACCTTATTTTTTATAGATTTATATATATAATAAGTGTATATATGGTTTTCCAAGGTAAGGATAAGGAAACTAGAGGTTTTTGTGTGACATTAATAGAATAAAAATATCTCAATCCTCTTAATAAACATAGGTGTAGCTGAAATAATAATTAAAATTTCATCCCTTTTAAAGTGGATAGATCCATAATCAATAGACAAGGATACATTATGTAGTTGTCTATGGAATACAGACTTTTCTAGATATAGCTAAAAATTATGTTTTCATACCTAAGCTGCCACAAGCTTATTTTATCATTTTTTTCATTTTTAGACACCTACTACAGTCAACTAGAAAAAAAGGCAAAAATTATTATTATTGGATGTACTTACTATATATTTATAATGTGCCACTTTTAACTCATTTTCAATTATCAATTAAACCTTTTCCTTTAGATTTATACTTGAATATAATATATTACAGTATGAATAATTTCTCAACATTTTATGCCTATTAAAAAAATTAATCAATAATAGGGGAAAACACATGCATAACGCTTCGATATCATGAAATGTGTGTGTTTTTGAAAATAATATGCCATCTAAAAAACATGTGATAAATAACATATTTAAAAATGTAAACTAGCCATCATGTCATGCTCAATTCATAATTTATTATTTTTTAATATTTAAATGTTTTTATATTATTTGATTTTTTTATTTTTTGAATATTTAAAATTAAAATTAATGTATGTGAAAGTATGTCATTTTTCATCTGGATCAAATTCATCTTATATTGGTTTGTCCTTGAAGTTATATAATCGCATTGATTTTTCCTCCTCATGTTTGAATTTGACCATTGTTGTATTTGTTGTTGATTTTAAATATTGTGCCTCTATATTGTATGCATCATCATCATGTCAAATATTAATCATTATTTTTCATGTGATAAAGTGAGATTTTGGTTTGTATACTCTACTATAGTATACATCTAATTCAGCCAATGATGTCCTAATGTAAAGGGTACTTTGTATTTAGGAGGCATACCCATATATGTGTATTGACCACCTTTGGCCCACAAGATATTGGTAAAAATATATATCCAATAGGTTCAAGCCACTATGTATTAAATAATTTTATGTCCCCACTGGTGTAAATCTATGACACTACATATATAAAATGTTCTCTATTATCATCAATCTGAACATTTTTTTCGTATTCACCTTCTATGAAAATAGTAAAATTTAGTGGCTCTTGTCAAGGACACTTTCTAATTTTTGTTATTTTAGTTGACACCTTTTTAGGATTTGATTATTTTTATTCTTATTGGTCCTATAAAGTCATGATAATGCCTTTATCCTTTTATTTCTAAATCTATTTTTTTGATGCTTCTTCATGATTTGTATCATGTCCTATGATTATATGATAGTTACAATAGACTTCACTATTTTTATTTAAAAATTGACCCACAAATTGATGTCAAGTTGGTAGGAATGTGATAAGATTATGGTCAATTAAAAATTGTAGTATTGTAATCAGTGTATCTTGGACTTTTGTTATTTGTAATTGTCTTGAAATATTTGAATCTAAAAGTTCCAAATTATTTACTATATTATAGTGTTCCTTCTTTGAACAATGTTTTTTGATATTTATTATAAGTTGGACTCGATGTGTGATAGCAATGAAACTATGTTTTTAATTTAAGATATGATTTTGGTCTATCAATTCTTCTTTTCCTTTTATCTATAAAAAAGTATGTGTTTATAGTAGTTTTTTATTTTCTCTTCTTTGTTATGTATGAATCATCTTGATATGTTCCAACTCCCATAGTTGTGAATATGGTATGAGATAAGTATTATTCCAAGGGATTAAAGTTTAAATTTATTATTTAATCATATATCATATCTTACATTTTGATATCTTCATCATCATTATCACAATAATGTGTAACATGTAATAGTAACATTTTGAGTTCACTAGTAAAGGAATATTGGGAATCAGTTGTGGATGTTCAAGATATACATGTGATTCTTGTTGTGTCACAACTTGTTGTGATATAATCAGTTCCTTATCTTTTTCTTTATTTAATACACCCACATCATATCTATGCATTTGAGATATTGAAAATATTTTTAATGGATCAATTATGGTATGATCTTCCAAATATGAGTGTTATTGACCCTCATGAGTAGATATACTAAATTATCATTTGCTAGTTCTGATAAGAATAACCTTCATGCATATATTTGACACATTTGTGTAATTTAAATGATATTTATTCCATCACATATATCAATGGCCATCCCAAGAGTAAGTTATAATGTAGTTAGTTAGGCATGACATGTAAAATAACGGGTACTACTTTGGGCCTAATATAACATCCAATGAAATGGTTAAAATTACTTTTCATTAGGTATTATCAAATCCTTTTATGGTTTGATATGATTTTTAAATAGAATCCAAGTTTATCCCTAATAATTTTAGGAATATAGTGTTTCAAATGTTCAATCTAAACCCATTATCCACTTTTTTAACCCTAAATCAAATAAAGATCCTAATATGGTTAGATAGGGTTAATAATATAGAATTGAATAAGCATAAGGGTGATAAATAGATCTATAGTAGGGAAATAAATTTTAAAACTCAAATAGAAGATATGCTAAATTTATTATGTAAAGATATGCTAGAAATGGAAAGTAAAACTATGTTAGATACTAAAATCACAAAGAAAAATTACACTTAGCCAGTTCTTATGCTAGTGTAGATCTAAACCTAGAATAGGTAAGAAGAAAAATGAAAGGGGATTCTGGTATAGTCACCAAATTCTAGATTTTATGCCTATGTAGATGTAGACACTTAAATCATCCTTAGATAATTACGTCGATTCTAGTGTCTAGATCAAATGTAGGTGTCCAGTATAGAATAACTATTGAAATAGAATGTGACCATTTGGATGCTTTTGGGTTTGTTGTCACCCTCACTCTAGTGCATTCAAATCTAGGTCATGGACTATCAATCCTTATAAAATGATAAAACCCTAGTTATTCATCTTTATATTGGTTATGGGAAAATGGGTTAATGGGTACATGGTGTCAATTTTACCCAAATAACCCTTTGTCAATGATTATTTCCTACATAGCCAATACTCTTAATAGGGCCTCAGATTTATGTAGTTAACCCCTATGTGTTGGATTGTGTGTGAATCATGTAATGTGTGATAATCATGTACAATAGTGACCTAACTTGTAACTTAGAAAATGTATCTATTGGTTTGATCCTTTAATAACTCAAACCTATAGATGTGTTATCCCTATGACTGATATAGAAATAAGAGAAAATAGGGAATATTAACTAACTTTAATGCTTAATATAATGATTTTGATAAGTTGTTTTAGTATGTGCTAAGTCAGGAATGAGTATTGGTCTTGTATTTATACCAAACCCTTTAGAGAATATCTTGTAAATAACACTTATGTAAAACATTAGGATACAAATTATTAAAAAATTAGATGAATTTTAGGGAACTAGACACTAGCATTGTATAAGGACACTTGCATCAATGCAAGTAGCTGATTGGGATGTAAGTGTCTAAGTAGTTGGAAAATAGGTGTAGGTCCATAACTTGAAGATGCATAAGATAATTAGTTTTAAGCATTTTTGGCAAGATATAAGGCTTGGGTCATCAATATAAGACTAGTTTGACTAAGAGATAGGCCAAGGGTCATAAGAGAGAGGAGATGCAAGATTTATGAAAGAAATAAAGTTCTATAACTGAGAGGAGTAGCCAAGGTCTGAGTTTTCCAAGAGTATAATACTAAGGTACTATATAATCCATAAATATCATATACATTACCCCCCTTAATATAGTAATGAAATTTTTAGTTTAAAGGAAAGGAGTGCATATCTGGGTGTGTATAACACACATTATCTTTACTTGTGTCCAACTGTAGTGCTTTATTAGTGACTGACTAGAACCAAGAGCATATTACAGTATATAATGAGTGTATTTAATATGAAATTTAAAGTATTTAAATTATTTAAATTAAAGGAGAGCAAGGTTTAGGATTAGACTTATGTATCGATGTAACCATATTGACTTTTTATAATTTCACTTAACAAATGTATCATTATAAATTATTGAAATTGAGATTAGGACAAGTATAAATATAGTAAGTGAATATATATAATGAGATAGAGAGAGATAAGAGGGAACATTCCCCTAACCTTGGAAAATAAATAAATTACCACCTAGTAATTGAAACTAACTCAACCCAACCCATTATACTTATAACCTAGTGAGTGTGATTAAACCAAGTCAACTCACACTATAAAATTGGTGAGGTTAGATGATACAATCAATTAAAACCTAAAATATTGAAAATATTGAGTGATTTAATCACCTCAACCATACCAAAAATTAAACCAACTAATGTAGTATACTGGTTCCATATAGTCCATAAAAATATGACATGGTGGGTGGTGATAGTTTGTGAAAGTACTATAAAATTGAAACTGATTTGATTTTATAATACTAGGCACACGTTTCATAGCATATGTAACTTAGATATGTCTCATTATAAAACTGTGTATAAATATAAAATGTGAAATTTGGTAACTTGAGTGTGGCTAATGACACCCAACCCATAGGTCCCTCCTACTTGCTTCCATGACCCTTATAGGCATCTTTCACTGATTTTCGGTCATCTAAAGCCTTCCAAACCTAATCCTAGCTTAGCCAAATTGATATTTCTATGAAAAATCCATCCCCCTACGTCCCATCAACTAAGGATAATAGTGTATAACTTAGAATATAGTACTAGTGTCACTAGTGTCCTCTTTCGACACTCCTATCTAAATGAATTTTTAGCCCCAACGGTCAATTTATTATGATTTCCCATCCTTATCCTTGTCAACCTAATGTGAGCACACTCAAACCATGACCTATATATCCCTATAAAATCCCTTTCAAATATCATCTAGAAGGGGTTGTAAATTATCACCAAGCAATCAATAATACAAGCAAGACTACTTAGGGAATCTTCCCTATTATTTGCATACAACCAACCAATACACTTACAAGCTTACCTAAATCCTTACACCAATCCCTAGCCACCTCAATCACATATATTTTATCATTTTTAATTTTCATGCACATTATTGCATAAATCATATCAAGTGGGAGAATTACATATGGCTTGATCCCTCTTTGGAATATTGGTATGTAGGCAACATGCCCACACAAGGGGTGTGGATACATGTTCAATGAATATTACACATACTAAACCCCACCCCCCTTTATAAAAGTGGGTCAAATTATAAAGGAGTATAGGTTTTGAAGATAAAATCTTCTCTATATGGATTTCTAGATACATCCATCGGCCAAAACTTTATAGGTAGGGTCACAAAGACATAGTGAACAAAACCCAAAAAAATTAGGTCTCTTGGACAATAACAATAGAGGTAGATTACAACATTGGTACTATTAGTGTCCTATTTTATTTCTCCTATCCAATCATAAAATTAACTCTATATCCTAATTTTTGACACTATCCCAGCCCCACATAGCAAATACCAGACCCTTCAATAGTTGTTTCAGTTAGTTTCTAATTACATCTTATTTTCTCTCCCTTATTACTATTTTTAGAAAGATCAAAATTATGATAAAATTAAGAAAAATAGTTTCTTAATTATTACATATTTATTTACTAATTTCATTACTCAAACCCTTTAACTAAATTAGGAATAATACACCAATATTCCCAAAATTGTTAAATCATTTGGTGAACCTAAATTACTTTATTTGCACATAAAAACCCTATAAACCCTAGGGTAAATTTTCTACTCATTTTACCTATATTTTTATAATTTTTTACTTATATAATAAAATAAAATAAAAATCCTTAAATTTTAAAATTTCATAGTAATTTTATAATAATTTTCTTTCAAACCCTAATTGCCCATACTAGGTCCCAGTATTTTCTCAGTATGTTTCCTATACTTTTGTGATTTTTTACTTACATATTTTAATCAAAAAATCACTTTAATTTTTAAAATTAATTAGTAATTTAAAAATATATATTTTTCTTCCAAACCCTAGTTGCATATACTAGGTCCCTTTAAATCACTATTTTTCCCATATTTTCCTAATTTTTTACTTGCATATTTAAAATAGAAATTCACTTTTAATTTTAAAATTCTAAAGTAATTTTACAAATTTTAGTTTTCAAAACCCTAGTTTCATATACTAAATCCCATTGATTTTGAGGTATCACCTTACATTTAAAATTATATTGCAAAAATGGATCTCACTTATTTACAAATTTTTCTTACATTTCTTGCAAATAATAATGAGACCATACTTGGTCCTATCATGTACATAAATGATGAAGTTTACCATATGCTAGTACAAAGCTTCATTCTTTGATTTTTATGCCTAATTTTCATAATATGGGATGATATTAAGAAATTCATTGTTAAACATAGTAAGATACCTCTCCTTCAAAGCAAATTTTACTTGTCTTTAATATAAGGTTTCATCTCTTACTTTTTATCTCTCATATGGAAAAAATTTCAATTTTATCATGTTAAACACATTATAAATGTCATATCACATGCCAAATTTTCTTATGCATTCATGCACAAATTCATGCTTTCTATCCCTTGTTTTCTATCTCTCATATGGAAATTTTTTCAAGTTTATCATGTTAAACACATTAAAAATGTCATAGCACATACCAAATTTATTTATGCATTAATTAAAAATTAAATTCTATCTATCCCAAACTTTTTATCTCTCATATGGAAAAAAATTCAAGTTTATCATGCTAAACACATTACAAATGTCATAGCACCTGACAAATTTCTTTATGCATTAATGCACAATTTCATGCTCTCTATCCCAAACTTGATATCTCTCATGTGGAATTCTCTTTATAAACATATTTTTATACAACTTATAACTCCAATTACATTCATTTAATCCCAAATACATGATTTATACCTAGGTGCATGTAACTCTTCTTCTACTTCTATGTTCAAATTACAATAATATAAATGAAATTGAATCAAATTTCTAATGCATATTTCAAATGGTCAATCTCATGTTTTCAACTCTACTTTATCATCTCAAACATTAACAAAAGAATGTCTAAATGATAACTCTCTTAATCTTACTTCTCATATTTCTAATGAAAATAATGCATGCACTCCATTCAAGGATAACATAGATGTACATATTATTCCAATATTACATGAAAAATTATTGCATATTAGGAAATAATCTCCTTCTCCTCCTCTCCCCCAAGAGGGTGATAGCTACTTTCCCTCTAACCAAGTCTATGATATCACCCCTCCAAAAGGTGAGGCAACCCATAATATTATTCCTAATGCATACATTCAACCTATAGCTTCTTCAAACTTCCTTTAGCATATGTGCTTATATGTTCAATCAGAAGCAACTAGGGTTTGCACTTGTAAAACTCTAAGGGATCAAATCACTATTATGAGCAAGTTAATTTCAGATTTACAAATTCAAAATAAAATATTACATGAAAATATCACAACATTAGAAAATCATATTATAATACAAAAGCCTGAAAGGCACCCTAATGTCAATCATGTATATGCACCTCCACCTAATTAATTAGTTGCAAGTAATGGTACATATAAAAACACAAAATCACAACAAAGTAAATCTATAACTATTGATTCAAAAATAATTCAAAGATCAAATAATAGTTCAAATTAGGTACTAAGGGAAGTGATTCAACTACCTCCTCTACATCAAGTGAAAAGATCCAAATATTATTGTGCATATCATAGAATGCATGGGCATCACACAGATTCTTTAGCATTGAAACAACATATATAATAGATAATTAATAATCAGGACCCTATACAAGGTAAATAAGTCAATTAATCCATAGTGACATAGGAACACATTCACAAAGGGTCAAATATAGAAACAATATAAAAGTGGTTACCAAAGCATAACTCAGAACAACAAAAGGATTAAAAAGCAAAATCAGAGTAACAAACAATACCACAAGAATAGATAAATCAAAAAAAGGATGCAAATCCACCTCTTCAAAATGAGGCTCAACTTTCAAATTAGTATGGTTTTTGTCAAAAATACCTACAATATTTTGATCATCAAGGTCAAGGGTTGGGCAAGCATGCTCAAGGCATCACTAACCTATTCTAGTATTCTAGTGTTGTCACCAAGGTTTGGAATTTATTGAACATCCTAAGGTAAAGCATCCATATACATAATTTGTCAAAGTAAAATATCTAGATACAACAAAAGTCAACACCAACATTCCATTGATTCAAAATCAAGATGACAATTATGAGTGGAACAATATAGGTTTTTATGATTTCTAAGATACTAACTATGAGTCCAAATATTTAGAGTAATATTCACAACCCTTCTCTTATGCTTCATGATCACGCATGATCCATATCCTTTATATAGGACACCATGATAGGGAGTATCGCATGAGACTCATTAGTTAGTATCATTTCTTCTCAATATTTCTTGTACATAGTCTTCTTATGATTGATTGTACATAAATCAAATATCAAAAATTCAAAAACATTCAAATATTTCAAAATATAAAAACATCCAAATAATTCAAAAAAACTAAAAATATTTTGATTTTATACATCATCCATGCTTTACATTTCTATTATCATGTTAGACTTACATTTGTTGTTCTATGCTATTATTTGTCAATTTATCTACATTACCACACTTCCCTTGATCTTCTTTAAGTATGTGTAGTGACATCTAAATCCTTAATTACTTCACTCTACCCATTGAGGGGTCATCTTACTTCTACATCGAGACATACATTGATATACACACCCATTGGGGGAATCTTCTACATGACTACACTATCCAGCTTATGTCATTCCTACACTACACATTCTAGTTATCATTTTGATGTACTTTACTCACTATATCACATAGATTAATCTATCGACACTCACTATTATATATCACTCATGTATTTTATTATCATATACATAGACTTTTACTATGTATCTTGAAAATTTTCACTTCTTTCTTTGATTAGTTATATTTGATTATATTTCTAGTATATTACATGCTTGCCTTTCTTCTTTGCATAGCTAGGTGTGATTACATTTCTTAGTTCTTGTTTATCTCTTGTATGTGTCTTAGGACATTTATCAATGTCCTTTTCTTTTATTATTATGTGTGCCTTAGTACATTTACCAATTTTCTTTGTTTATACTCTTTTATGTGATTGTGGCTTTCACACCAACCTTGCATGTTTCAATTCTATGTGTATGTAGCATTTGAACATATCTTGTATGATTGCTTTCCATTTTGACTAACATGTGCCTATGTCCCTTATTTTCTTATCCCCTTGGCCACTCTTGTATGATTTTTGCCTTGTGTGCTTGTTTTCTTGTTTATTTTCTGATTGTTTGTAATGCCATGATCCACATCATGCATTCCCTTGATTTCTTGGATGCCATGATGGACATCATGCTCCATCCCTCCATGACAAATAAAAACTAACCATACTTCCAATTCCAATTTATTATATTGCATATACTATTACATTTTTATATTTATCTAGGCATATCCTTGTTGATCTAATAATATTTCATTATAAACCATGTTATATCTTGAGATATCTTATCAATTATCATTGTTAGATCATGTATCTTTGTAGCATAACATACTTGTATGGATATTTATTCTAAGGGAAGTCATTTTAGGGTATTCATTCCTACCCTTAGAAGACGGCAAAACAAATAAGGTTTTTTTCATAGAGATCAGAGCTCCTAATGGTAAAAAATTTAGCTTTTAGAACACCTAGAAAAAATAACTAGACATCAAACTAGATAGAATAGACTAAGTAGATAGTGAAAATGTTAGAATAGTCATTAGATGTAGCCCAGGATAATAGCATTGAGATTGAACTACAACACAAGTGCCACTACTATCCATTTTTGGCACTCTTGTCTAAATAACAAAAAAAACTATACTTTCTAGAAGAAGTAAAAACTTAGGTTCAACTATAGTTTTACATAGTCAGACCAGTTCAAAATCAATAATTTTTATTACACTTTTGCTCAGATAATCTAGATATAGGGGGAATCATGTATGACATTATGGCTCTCACTTCTAGTTTTAGATATGATAGTTGGTATAAATTCTAGAATAGAATCCATGTTTTAAACACTAGTGATTAGGTGTAATGTGCACGTTACATTTGTTTTCTTTTCTCTTTAAGTTCAACATTACCCAAGAATTCTTAGTAGTTGTGTGCCTTATTCCATATGTAAGTGGTTGGCATAATTTTGGAGTGGCTTTCATATAATCCTAACTTCCATATTTTAGAGTGGCTTTCATATAAGCCTAGTACTCTAGTTTTGGAGTGGCTTTCATATAATCCTAATCTCCATCTTTCAGAGTGGCCAAGAGTGGCCTAGTTTCTAGCATACATTTAGTTATGTATGCCAAAAAGTTTAGATCATAATACATTCATGAGATTCAATATTCGTCTCATATGGCATACATTTCATATTGGTATCAGTCTATATCTTCACTTCACGGGGCAATGATCGAGCTAAAGGAATAGAAAGCCTTTGTATTCTTGAGCCACCTATTTAAAAGGATTGAGCACATAGTCAAAATAATGATCAACACACATATGACCACCTAGATTAACTTAGTGGGTGATGATGGATCTAAAGGTCTAGCCTTTGCATTCTTGAGCCACCTTTAGGGAATTAAGTACTCAGCTCTATCCATGGTATTACACTTGGTACATCCAACATTATTCAGCACACATCCAACATCACTTAGCATCACAATAGGTTTTGTATTGGTTTGTGTACCTGGTGAGGTGTATTAATTCCTTTCTCTTATTCTTTCTCTTACCCAAATTTGTATGTTCTTATTTTAGATATAGTGTGTCTAATAAAAATTGATCTACTCTTTATTTTCTCTTGAAGATTCACACTTCACAACTTGTTCTCTCTATGCACACCCAACATCCGAAATCTTCATGAGCTTCACCCTTGTAGGTAAGTTCAAGTATGCTTTATATTTTTCCTTTATCTTAGTATTTCACTTTTTTATGTCACTAAAATAAAGGGGGGGGAATGTAGTCATATAAAATGTGAAAATTGGTAACTTGGGTGTGGTTAATGACACCCAACCCATAGGTCCCTCTTGCTTGCTTTCATAACCCTCATAGGCATCTTTTCACTAATGCTTAGTTATCTATACCCTTCCAAATCTAATACTAAATCATCTATATTGTTCTTTCTATGAAAAATCCATCCCCTAGGTCCCGTCAGTTAAGGATAATAGTGCCAAACTTGGACTCTAGCACCGGTGCCACTAGTGTACACTTTTGATGCTCCTATCCAAGTGAATTTTTAACCCCCAATGGTCAGTTCTTTCTAGTTCCCCTTCCTTCTCTCATTCAACCTAATGTGAGTACATTTAACCCATGACCAATAGATTCTTATAAAATCCCATTCAAAGATAATTTGGAAGGGGTTGTAAATTATCACTAAACAAGCAAGAATACAAGTAAGATTGCTTAGGTAATCTTCCCTATTATCTGCATACAACCATTAAATACACTTACAAGCTTATCAAAATCCCTACACTAGTCCCTAGCCACCTTAAGCACATCTATTTTAGTATTTTTAATATTTATACACATTATTTCATAAATCACATCAAGTGGGAGAACTACATATGGCTTGATCCCTCTTTAGATTATTGGCATATAGGTAGTGTGGCCACACAAGGGGTATGGATACACGTTCAATGAGTCTTACACATACTAACCTACTTTTATTTCTCAAATTTGATCAAAGTATAAAGGATTATAGGGTTTGAATTCAAAATATACTCTATAGGGAGTTTCACAGACATCTAACATCTAAACATTCATAGAAAAGGTCACACAAACATAGTGAACAAAACCTAGAAAGCTTAGGTCTCTTGGACAATAGTGGTAGAGGTGGATTACAACACTGGCACCACTAGTTTCATATTTGATCACTCTTATCCAATCATAAAATGAACTCCAAATCTTAATTTATGACACTCTCCTAGTCCTACATAGTGAATACCAGACTTTGCAACAGTCATTTCAATCATTTTCTAGCTGTCTTATTTTCTCTCCCTTATTACTATTTTTAGAAAGATTAAAATTATAGTCAAATTACACAAACTAGTAGCTTAATTATTGCATATTTATTTATTTATTTCACTACGCAAACCTTTTAACTAAATTAGGAATAATACATCAATATTCTCAAAATTATTAAATCAAGCACCAATGTATAGTATTCTACCACAAATGTGTATTTTAATCATATAAATGTAAATTTTGGCCAATTTAAAACTATGTAAGTGTAGAAAACATGCTTCTAAATCATGCCCCCACTATAATATAAAACTAAAAACTCAAGTAAGTACCAATGTAGAGAACATGTTTCCAAAAAATTCCCCCATTACATTCTAGAGATGTTTAATACTGAGTAAGAGTGGAGAACATGTTTCTAAAACATGCCCCCACTAAATTTGAGATTGTGAATATGTGTAAACCATGTCTATATGACATGCCCCCACTAAATCTAAAATTATGAATGTGTGGAATCCATGCCTTTATGACATGACCTCATTGATATGCCTCCCCTTTAAGGTGAGGGAAGATATAAATATGTAATTACCTCACCTCAAAAGGATAGGATAACTGTATAATAGTGAATGAACCATGCAGCATATAGAAGGACATGCCTAGGTAAATGTATTATTGAAGCACATAGAATGTGATCACATCAAGACCTAATATGTATGATAAATATCATAGAAATGTCTAGATATAACAATATAAGATCAGTAAGAAACCAAGAACATTCATAATATCACTCAAAATCAAGTGAATAGACAATGGTCCAAGGAAACCAAAAGTAAGGGGCATGTTCAAATGTCATACAATCAAATGGATGTGACTTAGTCCAATGTCCATAAAAGAAATAATATCATATTCAAATGTCCATACCATAAACAATGACATATTCAAATGTTAAAGAAGTAAATAAAGGCATAGGGATGCAAATAATGGATCATATTTAAATGATCAACAAACAAGACAATAGCAAGACAATATATTTAAGGAAGTGCATAAATGAAAACATAAACAACCAGTATAAACATATCATAGTATCCCATGGATCAAATGTGTTAGAAAAAATTTTCAATTACATAGAATATCAAATACATTATAGAAGATATAAGCATGAATAAAAGCATTTTTAAGTTTATATTAGGTCAAACATGATAATGTAATGTGACAATATAATGATATAACTTGGATGTATCATGATCAAAAAAGGTGTATGCCCCCAATGTCTTAGTGACATGAGAAGAGGGAAACCCCAACATCCATAAGTGCATAGATCATGTATATGTGTATGTATGTATCACACTCAAATAGAAGTTTGAAACATGTGTATGTAGAAGTAACTGATAGTTATCCATCAACATGAAACTAACACATAGATTTCAAAGAGCCAATAAAATATGGATATGTTGAAAATATTTTTATCTTTTTGAATTTTTTGAATTTTTTGGTATATGTTTGGAATATGTGAAGAGGATACCCTATGATCACATCTAAAATATGCTCATATATATCTCTTAATTTTTAAATCTGTGTAATAAACTGGTGACACTATTGAAGAGAAAGTATAGTTGTAATATCTATCACTATCATATATGGGATGCTCTATGTATGTAAAATAAGAATTTGTGGTCATGAAGAAATAGTAGGAATAATAGGTGTATGGGTTCATATAACCCATCATTGAGTGTTATATGGTTTCTTTGGAATATCAATAATAGGAACACGCATAGATGTTCTTGATATTTGAATGTGGTGTGTAGTAAATGAGTATTTTATGAAACCTACCATGGATCTCTAATGTAATGGTCTCTCAAATACTGGCCACCTAGTAAAGGGGATCACCTATTTCTTACACTTTTTTGGTGGATTGGCCTTAGTATGCTTGATGATTAACCGAGTAGGTATAAATTTCTCTTTTTAAAAAGGATTCTCATATGAAACTCAAAAAAATATAATTACCCAATTGGCATGAATGTATTTAACACATATATGCATTATATAAGGTACTAATCAGATGTTATATATCCAAGGTCATCCTAATAACATACCAAATACACATGTAAAAGCTATAACTAAAAAGGTAGTAACCATGTGTGTGGGACCCACCTATAAAGGTAAGTCAATCTCACCAAGAACCTCTTTTAAGGTCACATCGAATGCTTTAACTGATCTCATAAATGGGTACAGATCATGATGAATATAATCCAAGTGAGTAAGTAATGTCATGATACAAATTTTCCCATTTTCACCATTATCAATCATAACATTATGTAGAGTTATGATCAAGGTATGCTTAAATGAATAAAGAATTAATATCAGAGTCATCACCCTTAATCTCACTATCATCAAAGTAATAGAAGGTCTATGAACCATATAAGGTTTATACTATGTATATGTACTAATAATCCCATATAGTGGGTTTACATAGTGTGATGGATGAGTATGCACATTATATACCATTTTCACCTTTACATCCTTCTTAGAATGGTCTTGCAAAGGATTATTAAATATCTTCTATTTTTTGTGATTACTAGGTTGTGAACTTGATTTTTTTGGAGGATCATCAAATATAATATTTTTGTCATCTATAAGGTCTTGTATTTTATGATTCAAGGTAAAACATATGTCTGTAGAATGACCTGGTCCCTTGTGATAATCACAAAAACAATTCACATCATATCATTTGGGTAGAGGTCTACTCAAATTGACCTCTATAAGGTGAGGGAGAGATATAAGATGACACTCTATTAGTCACAGGGGTAATGAAGTGGGAAACTTAAGAAAGTGTGTAAATTATCTCCTTAGTACATTCAATAACACAAGATGATTAGGCTATTTTTAAATTGTATTAACAGTGGTGCTTTTTTCCTTTTTAGGCTTAAGAGTTTTTTCCTTATAACTTGGTTTGATTGTAAACTTGGTATTAGATTTAGATGTAGTTAGTGTGTTTATTACATACTTAAGTTTGTTTAATGAGATAAGTTTCATTTAACAGTCCCAAAAAACAAGACTTAAGTAATCAAAGGATCTATTTTTTTTGAAAATTATGGACTCATGCAAACAAATAAGCAAACTTTGTTTAGACATTTCTTGAAGTTCTTTATTTGCCATAGGATTGGTCATTTTAGCCAACATTTTTTTTTAACTCAATACATATTCATCAATAGGTTCACTGATTCCTTTTTTGATTTTTGTAATTTGGGCATAGGAAACCTTTTCAATAATACTAATAGATAAGTGTTGCAAGATCTGATCTACAAGAGGGTTGAATTCCTTCATAGATTGGAGAGGTAAATCAAAGAACTACCTCGAAGAATAGTCCTTGAGGCTCCTTGGAAATAATTTTGTCAAAAAATTATCATTGGAGGAATAATCAAGGCATGTCGCATATTAATATATAATATGTTTATCAAGATCACCCTTACCATCATATAATAGGAGCTTATGTACAACAAAACTAGTTAGCAAAGGGTGCAAATATATCTCAAGTGTAAGAGGGTTATGCAACACATCTTAGGAATCAATAGAATGATTATACTTTCAAGATTTTTGTTCAATATTCATAACCTTAACCTCTAAGGTCTTTATATATTAAAGGAGAGTCTGAATTATAGGACCATTGGGGTTTAGAATTTTACATTGAGTACTCACCAAAGGGGAAGTGAACATGGTTTGAGTAGTAATAGGCATTGAAACTGGTATTTGTGTTGAATTATTTAGTGTCCCTATGTAATATGTGTTATATTATTTTCAAGAAATAAAGGTTGGAAGACATAATCTATGCCTCTACTAGATGTAGGTATGTTGATTGGTATGGAATTAGTTTTAATAAATTATAAGGACTCACCATCACTAGGTGAAGAATATTTATCTTTATCATATTTATTTATTTCATCCCTTGTATCATAAAAAAATGCATCCATTAATCTCTTGTTATTATTTAGATGAGTAATTAATTCTTCTTTATCTTCCATTTGAAATTGGGTTTTTAGATCAATGTTTTCCATTGCTTTTACAAATGAAAAATTCAAAATTTGTAACAATTTATAGCAATCAAGAAAATAATAAATATAAAACCCTAAACCACCTAGGATTTTAAGCTCAAAGATTGATTTCACCAAATTTTTAACCCTAAATTGGATAAATATCTTAATATGGATAGATATAGTTAAGAATGTATAATTGAATAAGCACAAGGGTGATAAACAGATCTATAGTAAGTTAATTAATTGCAAAACTTAGATAGAACATATATTGAATTTATTATGTTGATATATTCTAAAAATATAAATTAAAACTGTGATAAATAGTAAAATTACAAATAAATAAAATAATTAATTGGTTTTGATGCTATTATTGATCTAGATCTAGAATAAGAAGGAAGCATACTAGAAGAGTATTCTTGAATTGTCACCAAATTCTAGATTTTGTGCCTTTACAGTTGAAGACACTTGAATCAGCCTTAGATATTCACATTGATGTTAGTGTCTAAATTGAATGTAGGTTTTCATTATAGAATAAATTATAAAACAATATGAAACCACCTAGATGCTTCTAGGTTTATCATCACCTTTACTCTAGTGCATTTAGATCTGGGCCATGGACTATCACTCCTTATAAAATGATCAAACATTAGTTCTTCATCTTCATAATAGTTATGTGAAAATGGTTTAGTGGTAACATGATGTATAGCTTCCCAAAATGCCCCTATGTTAATGAGTGTTTCCTATCTATCCAATACTCTAAAGAGGGTCTCAGACTTATTTAGTTCTCCCCTATGTCTTGGCTTGTGTGTGAATCATGTAATGTGTGATAATTAAGTAAAATAGTGACCTAGCTTGTAACTTGGAAAATATAGATATTTATATAGTCATTAAATACTTCAAACCTATAGATGTTTTTTCCCTATGACTGATATGAAAATAGGAGAAAATAGGGAAGCTTTTCTCACTTGAATGCTTGATATAATACTTTTGATAAGTTGCCCTTGTCTATGCTAGGCGAGGAATGAATGAGCATTTATATTATATTTATAAAAATACATTTAGAGAATATATTGCATAATATCACTTAATTTTACATTAGGATATGTTTCATTTACAAATTATATCATTTTTAGGGAACTAGACGCTTATGTCTAGTAAGGACACTTACATCAATGCAAGTGTCTAGGCAGTTTGAAAAAAGTTGTAGGTTGAAAACTTATAGAGGCATAAGATAATCAATTTTTAAGAGTTTTTGGTAAGATATAAGGCTTGGTCCATCAACATAATATTGGTCAAACTAATAAATAGTCTAAGGGGCACAAGAGAGATCAAATGTGAGACTTGAAAAAGTGAGAGAGGTCTATAACAAAGAGGATCAACTAAGGTTTGATATTTTTGAGTGTACAATGTTGGGTGATATATAATTAATAAATATAATCTACACTACCAATACCCACTTGATTTAAATATATTTTAATTTTACTTGGATTAATAATGGAAAATTTTCCTCAATTACATGTATTATGGGTAAATATTTTTTGTCCAAAGTGATAGCATTATTGTTATTATTAAATGATATCATAATGATATAAAATGATGAATTTTTCATATAATTGGGTAAATTTTTTTTCTTATAACACCTTATATAGTATATCATTGTCAACCATTGAGTTTTTCAATAACTCCAACACATAAATCTTAGCATCAGTATTATTCAATTGGTCAATGATGTTTTAGCCTCTAGGTTGGTTATATTGTCTTATGGGAGGTGGAGGGGGTTGAGATGTAACATTTTTCCTACCTTCATTCTTTCACACATGGTGGGGCACCCTATCTCATCTAGTGTTAACAATATGGACCATATAATCTTGAATAATCAATGGGCCAATAATGGGAGTGGGATGGTAGCTATTATAACTTGAGATCTTAGGGGAGGGGGAATAAAGGGAGTCAAACATGCCATTTGGTATTTTATGGTAACATTAGGTATACTCAATTTGATATTACAATAATAGGATTGGATAAAGGTGTGAGATTGTTTATTGGTAAGTTTAGCCTTATTAGTGAATTTAGACTTAATTTTAGTTTCCCATTTATCAACATAATAGATCCACATAAAAAATATATTATCCATGTACAATAATATGAAAATATAAATTCCATTAATTATTTTAACCATTAATGTTCATTCTACATGGTCATCATTAGTGTGTATTATTAAGGAAAAAATTAGAAACCCTAGAGTTGATATTTGAAACCCTATAAAAATGAAGCCCTAAAGGAAGACCTAGGGTTTATTATTTTTTATGCGTATGTGTTCACTAATATGGTTTACCCTAATTCATATTAATGGGTGAGATTAATATAATTATGATATAACTTTGAAATAGAATTCAGATCAATCAATTTGGCATTTAAGTATATATATGAATGTAAATAATTGATGATTGGCTCTTATAATTTTGTAAAGGAATGTGATAGATATAGAAAGTACTAAATAGGTCATGATACTTAGGTTTTTTGTTTAATATATTTTTTAAGTTAAAATCATGGATAAGCACACCTCTAGTTCACTTGATTTAGGAATTGGTCTTCTACCTACATCGAGTCAGTTTTGTAATATCTAAAAATCAACCTCCTTTTCCTTGGAACCTTAGATGTGCTTATAAGGTATATAAAACTATTTTTTTTTGGAAGTTTAAAGGGTTTATATAAATCAAATCACACCCATATTATGATTATCTTCTTCTTACATATCCAATACTCTAAGGATGGAAATCAAACCACATGTAGTTCTCCCACCTAGTTTGATTTTGGAGTTGTGCTTCACTATGTGTATGAAACTAATGATTAGATTTGGTACTTTAAAACTATTTATTTAATGTATATTTTTAGTGATTAATACATGGATTATGATTTTTCCTAGTGATAGGTATCAAAATTTTGAATAATAGCACATATTTTCTCAATGTGTACTAGTATATAGATGTATCATAGATAAGTTCCATATCCTTTATCAATGAGACATCAATTTGTTTATATAAGGATTAATTTGAATAATTAATTACACTACTAACATTTTATTTTTATATGCTAACCCTAAGGATGGGTTTTATTTTTTAAAATAGTTTTTATTGGGATTAAGTTACTTCCAACTAGTATGGGTCATTATTGATTGGAAATAATGATAATAACCTATTGTAACTAGCCCATGTATATGTGAAATGATATGAGATTATATAGATGAATGTGTAGGATATTTATTAGGATATAAATATACAATGAGGTTATTATAGGTGTATAATAGGAAAAGATCAGGGTTGACATATGCAAGTGTGAAAGGATGGAAAATTAGGACCTTATCTGGGTGATAAACTCATGTGTGGTAAATGTGTGTCAATATTATCTTTGTGAAGAATAAAATAATAGATTTTATTATCTGTGGTTTTGTACCTCATAGTGTTTTTTACTCAAGGGACACCATCCACTACTACATATTTTTCTATATCTAATGCTTGCATTCTTATGCAAATGAGTCTTGATCTTCAAACTAAGGTATCACAATTGAAATAAGGTTATTATAGAATGGGCCATGCTATTAATTATCATGCATTATTACATAATCTATTGGCCTCTGATCTTTCAACTTATCACTTACCTATAGTATTTGTGTCACTTAAACTTACATTATATGATGGTAAAGGTGATCCAAAAAAATACTTTTGAGCCTTTCAAGTAGCATGTTTGGACAATGCCTTAAATAAAAATTTATTTACTAAGTTATTTTAATTGAGTTTTAGTGGTTGGGACTTGTGATGGTTTTATGAACACCCTTTATAATTGATCTATGCCTTAAAATTCTAATTTACCTCCTCATCTGCAAATTATTTAGGTTTGGGTAATCCCTTTTTTATGGGAATAGACAAATAATCCATAATAAACAAAGGTATATGACACATATTTGTAATTTTAAAATGATATTATTTATATAAATTTATGTATAATAAAATAATTATTTAAGAGAAGATGATAAAATGCATAATTTCATTGTAAATTATGTAACATATCAAATGTTCGTCAAATTGTGGAGGAGATGTATTCATACTTTTTTGGGTGCCATAACAACCATACTAATAATTTTTTATGATAAAATCATTGTAAAATTTTCAATCAAAATTTGTGATAAGATGCCATGTGCTTAAATTTTAAAACTACAAGAACCCAATGAGTCTATTAGTGAATATGTGCTTTATTACAAGAATATGATCTCTAAGATTACAAATTTAATGGATGATAATGAGTTACAATACATATTCAAGTATAGCTTGTTTTCCACACTACATGAGTAAATTATGTTTGAATTTTTTCAATCCTTTACTGACTTATTCCATATATTCAAAGACCACATAGTCAAGCTCTTTATTATGAATAAGATAAAATATGGGTCCAACCCTCCACTACTTTGATGCAAAATTTTAGAGTAAAACAACTTTCAAATACAAAATTAATAATTTTAAGAATGTTGAAAAAAAAATAGTTAATTTAATGTCATAGCTTATTAATTGGCTTGTCTTATCATCACCTCAAAGGATAACATATTCATAGTTACCTAAACCTCACCATAAGATACTATAGAGGTTAATTTATTGAAATTACATATATCTCCCTCTAAAAAAAAGGTTGTTATTATGCAAACATATAATAGATTTGATATTAATACATATTTAAATTTAATATACGTGTGAAACATTCAACTAATAAATTCATTAGTTTTTCGATATAAGATACAAGATTTGGTGGATGAAAACATTATCAAAATCAATACATATATAAATGATTCAAATACACAATCTAATCATAATTCTAAGTTGAAAATATTTTCCAATCAATTTCCTAATTATGTGGCACAAGACACCAACACTAATCCATAAGTACATATGACTTACAATGAACATTATCCTCCAACTTATTATGCATTTATGACTAAAAAGGAGTATACTTTGGATGGATTATTGATACACTTAAGAGTATAAAAGTACATAGACATAATATCACATTCAATGAAAATGATGTTGTTGACGATGATTCTATTTAGGTTTCATTTTTTATGCACATCTACATTGATTTTCAACCTATACACAATTTTATTATAGATAATGGTTTAAGTAAAAATGTTTTCACTATGACACTCCTTACTAGTCTTGGATATACATAGAAAGAATTGATCTATATAAAAAAATATAGTTAAAGTATTCGATGGAAAGAGATATAACCCTTTTAGGAAATGTGTGTTAAGGTAGGCCATGTAGAAGTTTCTACTTTGTCCTTAGTTATACCAAATACAGGGGCAATCAACATGTTTTCAAGGCATCCTTAGATACATAGAATTTATGTAGTACCTTATTTATCACACATGTATGAATCATAACTATATCAATAGAGTGGTTACAATTTCAATTATACCATATGAGCATCTTATTTAGCTACAAACATTTCCTTGAAAGGATACACCACACCCCATCATATAAATTGTGCAAGTTCATTTTATGGAAGTAGTACAGATATAATTAATTGATCTTCCTAGAAGATCAATACTTCAACAACTATTACATTAGAGGTATAACATAGTTATACATGGATTACCTACTTGGTCACATCCTAAATTAGTTATATAGGTTACTCTATGTGTTCAATAGTGAACACAAGAATATTATCATAATATACAATAGAATCCACATAATATTATGGTTATTAGAGTTACACATCCTAATCATGAACATATGTTCCATGATGACCATGATGAATATGTTACAACTTGAGTTTAAGTCTCAAACTCTGATACATATGCAACATGTGTTACTACTCACCCACAATGTGTAACATTTTCTAAGATTGATAGAAGACCTACATTAGAGCATCTTATATATAGGATCATTAGTTAGCATTAATATAACTCATATTCAATATATATATATATATATATATTCAAAAAAAAAATACCATGACCTATGCATGATATGTATTGTTAGTTTACATGATTCACTTATGATTTATCACATACATGGTTGATCATATATCCAATTTTTATATGTACATGTGGTATATGGTATACATGATTGGGATGTAGGTCATAGATGCTATATATGACATGGACATATAGATGCAAGACATTCCTATACCAAAGGCTACCTATTGTAAATTGCATGGATAATTACACTTGGGTCATCTTGGTACATTTTCACAAGTTATAACTTCTTAAGACTAGTTAATGAATCATATCATGTTATTTATAATTATGTCACGTGATTTTCTCTTAAGTATACTACTTAGAGTGTTATGTATATGTTAACTATATTCTAATAAATGTGATGATGATATAAATTAATTATGTAGATTAGTCTTACTTTATTGTGTGTTACATGGTGTGATCCTTTAATGTGTATCACATTGTGTGACGCTTTACCTATATGAATCTAATTCTCTGTAACATTGATTTTTATTTTTATGACTCTTGATCTATGTGACATGGGGTGTTGATTATGTGACTCATTTTATGTTTCATTCTTTCTAAATGACTATACATGATATTGGATGTTCATTGTGTAACTCATTTTTTGTTTGACTCTTTCTTTGTATGATATTTATATACTAAAATTGAATATTTATATCATATTATTCTTTTACATTTGAAAATTATCAATTTGGACTCTACCATTCACTTCTAGACCTCCTTCTTTCCAAAAGTCTCACATTTTCCATCTCACTATGCCTAAATACTTATCTCTTAGTTGATCTATATCATTTTTATGCCCCAAATATCCTATACTACACATAAATCTTGAAACCTGATCAACATCATTCACTATTAATCTCATACCCATACCTATTTTCAAGCCTTTTGTACACTACCAACCAGAAAGGGACACCATCATTGATGGTAGTGTCTATATGCTTATCTAGTGTCCAATAGCCAAAATTCATATAAATTAAAAAATTATCAAAACCCATGGTTTATCATATTTGATTTATTGAACCCTATAATGAGATATTTTAAAATGTGTCGTATAAAGACAAGTCTAAGACTTCTCATTACTCATCTAGTAAATACCAATAAAACACATACCAAATCTAAATCAATCAACTATACAAGCACTACACTCTACCTTATTCATCCCTATTTTCATATCAAGCATATAAGTAGTCATATTATAGGTCTAAAACATTCAAATAACAACCCATGAGTGATATTTTAAAATTATAGGCTAGATCATTGCATACATCTTCATATAGTATATTTCACCCTTGTGAACACACTTTCCCATACATAGGGGATAATTAAATAATTCCTAGTAGGGTATGATTAAATAAGTTTCAGGGCCTCCTTGGAAAATTAGCTATGTAGGCATCACCCATTGATAGAGGGATATTTGGGGAAACTCAACACTATGATCACACTAACCCATTTTTTAACAAATTCATTCCAAGAGAGAAGAAAGATGAAGAGCTAGGCTTTTGATCAATCAAAAAAGAGAGATATATTATATCCTAGATCTGACTAGATCATCATAAAGGTAATAGAAAACCTATAATAGTGAAGTTGGTCACATCCAAATCCAATCATTATTTTTTATTAGACATGTGTCATGAATAGACACTAGATTTGACAGTAGTGTTCAGATTTGATAGTGGTGTCTAAGGCTAAAAACGTATAATTTATAAAATCTGATGGCTAATACATAAAATTTACCCTACATAATTTACACTTGTTTCCAATCTATATTTGTCTACACACAGTAAACCAACTAAGTACCATAGTTTCTTATTTATTATAATATCTTTCAATAGCTATGCTATTTTTATTAATTTTAGTTGTATAAATTTAGAATATTATTTATTTGATTTTTATATTTATTATCCTACTATATATTAGTTTATCAACCTTGTGTTAGAATTACTTATATATTTCTTAACCTTATATCCACCATCTTCTAAATTTAGGGTTAAAGATTTGGTGAACATGACCATTAGTCTCAAAACCCTAGATTGACTTACTATTTTTAATATTATGATTTATGATTGTTGTAAATTATTATTTTAAAATCTAAATTTTTCAATGTTACAAGATATGAGCTCAATAAACATGTTAAGGATAAGGAATCATCACCTAATTATGGTGAATCCTTAGGTTTTAATGAAACTAATTCCATAACACTAACCTTCTCCTTGAGTACATTATTGCTTACTACATCATATGGGGGCATGGGTCATGTGTTTACACCATTGTTCCTGAAACCAAATCTTAGTATTGTTACATCCTTCATGGGAACCATTAGCACTTTAACCCAATTACTAATTTCAATTCTTATATCGACTCAAACCATGGGTACACCTCCTTATGTTACTTATAAAACTTCAAATCTTAGTGATCAAAATGTGCAAGATCTTATACAAACTATAAAAAATTTGAAAACTAAGGTTACTAATATTGAGAAAAAATATATGAATTAACCTTATGTAATTGATTTTAAAGAGGTTTTAAATAATACTCTTGTACCTAAAATGTCTTCTCACCCTTTTCCAATTGGTTTTGTTGCACCCAATTTCACATTGTATGATGGAAAGGGTTATCCTAACTAACATCTCTACTATTTCTATGTAGCATGTATTTATTATTCCTCCAATGATAAAATTTTGACCAAATTATTTTTAAGGATCCTTTAGGACTATGTTTTACAATGGTTCTATGATTTAACACTCTAATCAATGAGATCATCCAAACCTTTAGCTAGTCAATTCTTGGAACATTTTTCTATCAACATCACTAAAAATATGTCATGCTCAAATCTCAAATATCAAACAAAGAACCAATGATCCTATCAATGAATATGTTTTGAGATATAAAATAATGTTATCCAAAATTAAAAATCCAATGGAATATAAATAACTTTGATACATATTCAAGAAAATCTTGTTTGCTCCATTACATGAGTCCATTATTTTCAAAAAGTTTAAATATTTTGATAACTTATGCCATATTATTCAAGACCATGAAATGAAACTTATTTCCTTGAAAAAGTTCAATTATGTATCAAACACATTTACTATATCTAATACCAAGTTTCATATCAAACCAAGATACAAGGTAAAACCTACATAACGTAAAAAATAAACAACCACAATAGTTAACACAATGTCATAAAAACCTAATCGACTCATATTATCCAATACACCTAAAATAAAATTTATAAGAGTACATAGGTCTCCATATTCTTTAATTTATAATATTATTTATGTCATCTCATATCCCTCCCTCTTCCCATAGAGGTTGAAATAATTTGACCTCTCTCCAAAAGATATGATGTTAATGCATATTGTGACTATCACCAAGGCTCTAGGTATTCTAAAAATAGATGTTATAACTTGAAGTATAAAATTCAAGACCTTATTTATGACCAAAATATTACCTTTTATTATCCTCTAAAGGATTTAATATTACAACTTATTGATCACCAAAATCATAAAATATTTGACAATCCTTTGTAAGATCATTCTAAGAAAGATCCATAAGTGCAAATAGAATACAATGCACATCCTCTTTCATCACATTATGGGAAATCATTAGATGGTATTATTGTACTTATACATGCAAATTATATCTTATGGTTTAGATACATTATATTAAATATCACAACTTATTGATCACCAAAATCATAAAATATTTGATAATCCTTTGTAAGATCATTCTAAGAAAGATCCATAAGTGCAAATAGAATAAAATGCACATCCTCTTTCATCACATTATGGGAAATCATTAGATGGTATTATTGTACTTATACATGCAAATTATATCTTATGGTTTAGATACATTCTATTAAATATCACAACTTATTGATCACCAAAATCATAAAATATTTGACAATCCTTTGTAAGATCATTCTAAGAAAGATCCATAAGTGCAAATAGAATAAAATGAACATCCTCTTTCATAACATTATGGGAAATTAAAATATTGGATGATGACTCAAATCTTCATTCATTATTTATTTAAGCATACATAGACCATCAACCTATACATAGTGTTATCAAAAATAATGGTGATAGTGATAAAATATGTACCATGATAGTAGTTACACATTTAGTATATACACATGATTATTTATACCCTTTAACCAAAACTATCAAAGCATTAAATAGAACATCATAACATAGTATTGGTGAGATTGATTTACCTTTATAGGTTCATTTGGTATATTTGGTTACCACCTTCTTAGTTATATCATATACAAAAGTATTTGATATGTTATTGGTAAGAACTTGGATATTAAAACTCCACATAGAACCTTTAAAAATGCATAGGTGTATTAAATACATTCATACCAAGAGGGTAGTCATAGTTCCTAGAATTCCATATGAACATCTACTTAAACAAGATAATTTTATTCCAAGATAACTAATTATAAAACCTACTAAGGTTAATCCTCCATGAAAGAGTAAGAAATAGTCAATCCCTTTTCCTAGGTATCCCATACTTGGCAGGCCTTTGAACAAAAGGCACATAGTGGATTCCACATAATCTTCATCTATGCCTACATAACATACTCAGTTACCTAGAGCAACTAAACATGTCCCAATTATATCTACTCCAAATAAACCATGTATCACTAAATTATGGTTTCCATGGACCCCTACTTCTTAAATTATTTATTCATGACCACAAATTCCTATTACACATATTTATAATACCATAGATTTTAAAATCTAGATATGACACCTATGCATGATCCTTAGTAGTACCACTAGATTCACATACCATATTATAATCTTGGATCTACCTATGAGAATCCATTAGATGGGATCATATGATATCATTTTTTCTATCAAATATTTAAAAAATACAAATAATTCAAAAAACAAAAATATTTAACATTTCCAGAAGTTACTAGTTCTTTGGCATTAGGTTATTTGTTTTATGTTAGTAGATAGGATATATTTTAATTCCTATATATGAATATGTTTCATACATCTTTGAGTGTGATATATGCATACCTAGACACATGATTTATTCATTTTTAGATGTTGGAATTTCTTCTACTCACATCATATAGTACATTTGGGGCATCTGCTTCTTTGATCCTAATTGATACAGGGTACATACCCTTTATGATAATTTATATATTATCATGTTTTTGCTTATATTGCTAACACATGTTTATATCCATGATAATATATTTCATAGTGTACTTGATATTCTATACTAAATAACATTTTTTTCTAACACATATATGCAGTGATTAGTATAATATGCTTATGTTAGTTGCTTATAATTCATTTATTCACATTATCACTTCCTTTAGTTTATTACGTTACTTGTTATTATCTTGCTTGTGAAATATTTTAATATGATCCTTGCATGTTGTCCCATGTGATATTGTATTTTCATTAGACATTTGAATATGGCATTCTTGTTGATTGGACATATAAATATGTCATCCATTTTAATTGTGTGACATTTGAATATGTTTGTTGTATGAGGCCTCTTTGGACCATTTGTTTACATTATATTGAGTGCTCTTATGTGTGTTTTTTATTACTTATTGAGATTGTACTATTACCCTTTATACATTATATATATATATATATATATATATATATATATATATATATATATATATATATATATATATATATATATCATGCATCTTAGGACTTGATTTTATAACATACTAGAATCCTAATTGATATATCTACTTCAAAATGTTATATATGTATGTTACATGATTTATACACAAGTTATACAACTACCTTATCTTTTTTGAGGTAAACTACCTTCTAGATTCTAGTTACCTCATCTCAAACGGAGTAATTTCAATGGGGTTATGTCATATAAGGCATAACCTCCACATTTCCATAGATTCTAGATTATAGTGGAGGCATGTCATTAAAACATGACCTCCACACTTATACACTTCTTAGTTTCTAGATTGTAGTGGGGGCATGTCATAATAACATGACCTCCATACTTATACACCTTCTCATTTTCTAGGTTATAGTATGGGAATGTCATAATAACATAACCTCAACACTTATACACTTACTTAGTATCTCTAAATTTTAGTGGAGGCATGTCATAATGATAAGACTTTCACACTTACACAATCTCTAGTTTAGTTTCAAGATTTAGATATACACTTGGATCAGAATCCTATATATTACATTGATTTGAAATAGAATTGTTCATATCTATGACATATATAATCCATCTCAAACATATTATAGTTGCATATTCCATGTTATTACACTAAATTTTTTAAAAAATTACCAATTATGCTACTCACCAAGATGCACTAATTACATCAGGATCTAATGTTATCAAGCCTTTTTGTTGTAGTAATGGGTTCACTTTATAGGTTGAAGTGATTAAATCATTAAACATCACTATATTTATATATTGGAGTGTTTAAATAATTCATTTTCACCATATTTTTGGGATGAATAATTAAATCATTCACCCTCACCAGATTATGTATGTTTACACTTGAGTTGTACGACTAAGATATAATGATCTAAATTATCATGTCACAACTCATCTTTATATGGGATTATGGGAATAATAACTTCCAATATCCCTCTCCAAATATCTAAAGTTTAAATATAAACCTTTTCCATGGATAATTTTTCATAAGGAATCATCATTACCAAGTCACAATATCAATAGGAAACATGGTTGCATTGACACACAGGTGAACTCCTTCCTTGATATCTTTCTTTTCAAGCATTTAAATTATTTAAAATTTAATATTATATACACTGATATATGATATAGCATGCTCTTTGTTATAGGTCATACACTATAAAATCATTTAAAATGGGCTCAATCAAAGGCAAGGTGTGTTATACACACCTAAGTACACATTTCTTTACTTTGACCAAGTATTTTCATCCTTATGCATTACTTGATAAAAGTGGGAGAATAAAGATACTAAAACTAAATATTTATAGCATCTTAATCTTTTACATTTGAAAAACATCAATAAGGACTCTACCCTTTAGTTCTATACTTCATGTTTCTAAAAGGCTCATTTTCATCATCTCATTATGCCTAAATTATTATCTCATAGTATGTTACATATCATTTTGATGACCCAAGTCTCCTATACTTCACTTTAATCTTAAAACCTAATAAACATCATTGGCTATTAGTTTCAAATCCATATCTATTTTCTAGCCTTATAGACACCATTAGCCATAGAGGGACACTACTACCGATGAAAGTCTCTAGATCTTTATCTAGTGTCCAGTCATAAAAAGTCATCCAAATTTCAAAATGATCAAAACCCATGGGTCAGTCTATTTGTCTTATTGAACCCTAACATGAGATATTTTTAAAAGGTATGGTATAAATAAAATTTTAATCCTTCTCTTTCCTCATTTAGTAAATACCAATAAAATGCCTACCAAACCTAAATCAATCAACTACACAAGCACTCTACTCTACCCTATTCATCCATATTTTCATATCAAGTATAAGATCAATCATATTATAGGTCTAAATAATTCAAATATCAACCCATAAGTGATATTTATCAAATTACAAGCTAGATCATTGTATTCATATTCGTATAGTATATCTCACCCTTATGCATATACTTTCCCACACATAGGAGAGAACTACATAAGTTTGAGGCCCTCCTTGGAGTATGTTTTATGTAGGTAGTGCCCATTGATAGAGGGGTCTTTAGGGTAGTTCAACACCATGAACCCACTAACTCATTTTTAGAAAACTTGTTCCAAAGGTGGAGAAATATGAAGAGTTAGGGTTTTGATCAATCAGTGAAGAGAGATAGTTTGTATCTTAGATATGAATATATAGGTAAAAAGGTAGTAGAAAATTCAAAATAATGAAGTTGGTCATATCTATATCCAATCATTATTTTATACTATATATGTGTCATAGTCAAACACTAGCTTTAATGATAATGTCTAGATCTGATGGTAGTGTTTGTAACCATAAAATTATAATGTTTAGAATCTAATGACTAATCTCACATACTTTACACCTATTTATAGTCTATATCTATCTTCACCTAGTAAACCAAATAGTACTATTATTTATTATTTATTAGAATATATTTTAATATATGTACTTTACTATTTTTAGCAATCTCAATTGTATAAATTCATAATACTATTTATTTAAGTTTTATATTAATTGGCTTATTGTAGATTAGTTTATCACCATTGTGTTATAACTACTTCTATATTTATTAACCCTAGATCTACCACCTTATAAATTTAGGGTTAGACATAATATTATTATGTTTCACACTATGTTTCACCTTGTATTCTTCTATGATTTCTCATGTTTTTCATGTCCATGACATTGCATGTGACTCTATATTTTATCTATGGATACATTTAGGATTGTGTGATGATATTATGATGTTGTGTTTCATATCATGAATTATTCTACTTATGTGAATACATATCATGCATCTTATACATAATTATTACTTAGTGATTCTATAATTGATACTTGAAGATACTAAAATCTAGTCTTAAATACTTGACAATGACAAGCTTTAAAACATATTTACCATGCATGACCTGAGCACTCAAACAAGTCCTAATATGTCATCCTCCCACATTTTCTTGTTATCATATGATTCAACCATTCCATTATGTTATTACACATTTATAGTAACATTGATATATATTTCATACTTTTTAAATATCCTACAAAGACATTTCCAAACTCTCAATTCAATCTACCTATACATAGGTTAGTTTTGTTAGTTATGGCCTTTATTTCTAGTTGATAACAAATTATGCTAGTTAGAACTGACTCACTCCCAACAATGGGTATTTTATAAAATCAAACCCATCCTTAGGTTCATCCCATAATCCTAATGTATTAGTTTTGTGAGGAATTATTCAATTAGATTCATATATAAACAAATCAAGGTCTCATTCAAAATGGACTTGGCATTTATCTATTAGACATCTACATAATATTGACACTAATCAAATTTTCCCTATTCTTCCCAATTCGTATACCTATCACTAGGATTAGTCATAATATAATCCTGATGCACTCAAAACAAATGTGTAGACACCCAAATTTGACACAAACTCCTTCAAAACATGCATTATAAACAACCTTATTAGAATTGTTGATGATGAAAGAATGGCTTGTTGACATGCTCTATTTTAAGTCTTAGGCATGTTTATCTTGTTTTTCACTCTCATATATTTATTAAATTTTTTTCACATTTTCAAATATATCTTGGGGATATCCAATCTAATTCTAAGTCTTTAAATTTTTATTTTGTGGCTTTTGGACAAGGCCACACTTCACAAAAAAGGCCACACCATGACCTTGTTTGGGGAATGCAGACTTATCCCAGCATGACTTTTAGAATGTTTTTGAGTTTCTATGTCTATAACAATATTTTTTATTACCATTTTTATTTTTAAATCAGTTTTGTCACATGATAATAATCCCTCAGATTCAAATTCAATATTTATATATGAGCAAGTGTCTTGTTAGTAGTTATTGATGGATCTATATTATTACAAAATTTATAGAAAAGTTTATCTATGTCAAATCATTGATTTATTTATAGGTTATAAGGTTATATACATAATTTACATGATTATTTAAAGGGTAATAATAGGTGAAATAACATCTATTCTTGAATCTATTATTGCACACATACACTTAATATGGAGAACTACATTGGCCTAAGGCCCTTTTTGGGTATGTAGGAAGCACTTAGATTATGCAGGGTTTTCTTAAGAAATCTTAACTATTACCATTACCTTATTCACCCATTTTTAGGATTTTATCTCTGTTTAGTTTATGTGAAATAACTAAGGTTCTTATATTATAGGTCTTTTGTGCATCAAATCAGTTCCTATATTTAATCAATCAACCACCTCTAATAGCTACAAATAGCCACATATAAAATCCAATCACATAGTCAACTAAGACATGGATGCATTCAACAGATAAGGCCATAGTGTGGCCTTATCCACCCTAGTTTGGCCCTATCCTAATACATCAAAAAATCCATTTTTTAGCTACTACACAATTCATGGGTCTATTCAATTAGTTTTACATTAGATATCTACCTACACAATCATCATAAATCATATCTAAACTATATTTTCACATTTCATTATTTATTACTATTTATAGCTCATTTTAAATTTTAAATTTTACTATATTTCACATTTAGGTTATGTATATTATGTAATCAAAACCAATATTTCAATAGTGTAGTATATAAATTATATTTAATGATTATGTAGCACCTCACTCTTGTACACTTGGTAAACTTAGACCTTGGTTGTTCCTCTTAGTTATACACATGATTTTATTCCAAAAGCCTCACATTTGCTCTATCTTTTGCCCATTTTCCCATATCTTAGTTTGATAATTCTTGTATTTATGAAACATACATCCTATATTTGCCATAATGCTTAAAATGTACTTATCTTACACCTTTATAAGTCATGATCCTATACCTATTTTTCTACTCCTAAAACACTAACATCTAGGATAAATAGTAGTGTTGATGTTACTTTCTTACCCCAACACAAGTGTCTAGTTCTTTAAATTCATATATTTTACAAATGAAAGATATTCTAATGGTAGGCCTAATTTCTTTAATGTGAGTTATCTCTTGATGGGATTGGTATAAATATAATATCAACCCTCATTCACTCCTCACCTATAAATCAGACCAAAGAGCATTTAAAAGAATCACTCAAGTTATCAAAAGATTTCCTATTATTTCTTATTCTATTATAATTCAAAGGAATAACCCAAATATAGGTTTTAAGTATTAAATGAATAGTAATAATTATTGTTTTCTAAGCTATAAGTTAGGTCACTACTGTACTTGATTTACACACATTGATTGATTCACACACAAGCCAACATGTAGGGGAGAACTACATGAGTATGAGGCCCTCTTATGGAGTATTGGATATATAGGTATCATAATTTTATATCCAAGTCATTGGGGTTATATTGACACAATGTGCCCTTTAACCCATTTTACCTAAGGTTATATTAAAGATGAAAATCTAGGGTTTTACCATTTCATAATGAGTAATAACCCATGACCAAGATCTGAATGCAACAATGTGAAGGCAAAGCTAAACATAGAATCATCCATGTGGTTGCATCTTGTTTCAATAAATATTTCATACAAGACACTATTGTCTAACCTAGATAGTAGCATTAACTCAACTATCTAGGGCTGATGTAATTATCCAAATAACCAGAAGTACCAGAACTAAAATTTAACAATTATTCTAGAATTGTCTTCCTACCTACTTTTATCCTATTCTGGATATAGATCTATATTATCATCACATCTATCTAAGTACCTTTTATTATGTCACTTCTATATCTATCATAGTTACACTTTCTATTAATAGATTATCATAATTTAATAAATTTAGTATATGATCTATCTAAGTTTAGCATTTAATTGGACTATTATAGGCCTGATATTCATCCTTATGCCCTATCATTTCTATATTATTAAACATATCTACCTAATAGGATCTACATCCAAATTAGGGTTAAGCATTTTGTGAACCTAACCTTTGAGCATCATTTTTGTATACACATTCTCTAGTAGATGCTTATTTCATGCCTTGTCCTAAAATTTATGTTATTTATCTCTTTTGTCATGGATGAAATTGATTGATTTGATGATTATTACTATGAAACCCTTCAACAATATCTCAAAATGGGAATCAAAATCAATTACTCTTACATTCCTCCAAGTGCCAAGGCATACAATATCAAAGCTTTGAATGGTGGTAACTATTCTCTTTCTAATCAAATCTATGCTTTCATCTATGATTTTATTCATCTCAAGGAGGATCCAAAACATTTTACCTTACCTTCTATACCAAAATTGGTTCCACATGGATAAAATGTAACTTCATTTGATCATGAATATTTTCTTCAATTCCACAAGGAAATCATGGAATATTTTCAAATCAATCATAAAGAAGATGTCCCTACAAGTTCATTGATCAAAACCACTCTTATTCCTACATTTCTAAAAAATATTGCCCTTATCAAGGGTGATGATTATTTCTGGACTTCATATGATATTGAAATTTTTCAAAAGGTTAATAAATAAATTATGATATCTTTACCAAGTCATATTAAGCCATCAAGAAAAAGGAAGTATTCTACACTTAAAAAACATTACAAACATAATGTGTCAAAGTTATCCAATATGATAATGGTGGATGCATCAAGTTCTTAAAATATTTATAGCTCCTCAAGTAAAGTATTGTAAATTTTTTTCCTTCAATGTTTACTCAAATATGGGTATCAAGGAAAAGGATTGGAAAAACATGAGCAAGCTATTACCCATCATATATATCTCAAGAGTAATCAAAATTGGCAAAGATTGGCGTATTCAAAAAATCATGGATCACCAATAACCTACCAATGAATTAAAAATTGAGTTGCACATGGATTTATATAAAATTAGGAACAATCAAAAGGGGAACCAATATTAAAAAACTTCCAAGAGAATTAAATAATCAATCTCCCTTTTCTTAATCATCCTCATGGCATGAAAAATGTGGATACAAAATCAGATCAAGTAAGAATTAGGATAACCAAAATTGATGACCATATAGATGTTCATCCTTACATACATCCATCTTAATTGAACACATTGAATCAATTATGTGAGAACCAAGTTCTATTACATCATATCCATTATGTGGAGTCTTCTTAAAAGGATTCATAAAAAAAAATTATAGATCACAACATAACAAGATAATAATGATACTATTTTTTCCATGTTACTTTAATATAACATGATTTATTTACCTTCTAATTGACACAAATTAGGCATTCATATTCTTCCTCAAGAAGGATTTCCATATTATAACTACCATTAGATCACAAGCCATAATGCAAGTCAATGTGGAACTTTCAAGGCCAAAATTCAAAAATACAAGAGTGCGAGTCAAATAAATTTCTTGTCCTCATAACAAATCAAGTCCAATATTTCACATCTTTCCAAGGAATATCAACCTTTAAACCCACCTACATGTGGACATATAAAAGTTTCTAAAAATATCAATGGGTTATGTTGTACATATATTCCAATTATCATAGAATGAGACTCACTTTGTAATAGGATGTTTTTTGAACAAATGAGACATCATATGAATAATTTAAAGAAATATCCATTAAATCTAGACTTCCTTAGATACATATTACTACCTATAACATGTGGACCAAATATTTTATATTATATTATATCGATAATAAATCTGAAACTAAATTTCACTTTGCATCTAGGTCAGTCTTGGTTGGATGATATGAAACACATGTGTCTCATTTAAATTTAAATATATCAAAATACATGTGACATTTCATGGGTACAATGATAAATCTATGATAACAATAAATGGAATACATTTACCAAAATGCATCACAACATGTGCCATGATAAGTCATAGAAAGCATTGCCATATGAATAACAAAATTGAATTACCAAATAGTCATTTTCATTTTGATTAGGAAAAAGGCTAGTTATTTACATTAAAATTTGGAAAATCAAGTCTTCCTAGTTTCCAAAAATTCCAAAGTAACATAAAAACCAAAACATTAAAAAAATCCAAAAACATTTACAGTCCCTACATGTTCTATTGGATCCTTGGCATCTATGTGTTAGTTCCATGTTGAGGGCTACCATATGATTTAATTCTACATACACATTTATAGGAATACACAGATACATGATTTTATGCACTTATGGGTATTGGGATTTCCCTCTATGCATGTCACCAAGATGTTGGGGGTATCCATCTTCTATGATTTTGGTACTTCCAAGTTATATCATTCTATGGTCACATCACATTATCATGATTGGACTCTTATGTACTTACACTTGCCTTATCCATGATTATACATTACACATGGTACTTGATATGATATGAACTTGTCATTTTTTATTAACACATTTGATCCATGAGTCACTATGATATGTTTATGTTGGTTACTTATGATTTTCCTTTATACACTTTATTGAGTGTTTTGCCTTATTATTATATTTCTTGTTAGAGCATTTTAATATGCTTGATTGTACATGGCCCATGTTCTTATGTTTGATTTCTTCGACATTTGAATATGTCATCACTTATTTTATAAAAATTTGAATATATAATTCCTTACTTTGTGTACTTTTTACTAAGTCATGTCCATTCAATTTTGTGGCATTTGAACATGACCCTTGTTTGTGGTCTCCTAAGACCTTTGTATGTTAACTTGCTTTTGAGTGATTTTGTGTGTGTGATTTTTTGCTTGTTGTCCTTTTACTAGTACTATATAAAAATTTCCATGATATTTATCATGAATATTAGGCCTACATGTGATCACATTGGTTATATGCTCTTCAATGATACATTTATCTATACATGTTCCTTTTATATGATACATTGTTATATTCACAAATTTTATAGTTGTCTTACCCTTTTGAGATGAGATAACTACTAGTTACTATTTTTACCTTACCTCAATGGGGAGTCATATTTAGTGGGGTCATGTCATATGGACATGGATTCCACATATTTATAGTTTCCAAATTATATTGGGGACATGTTTTAGAAGCATGTTCTCCACATCTATTTAGTATTTAACAACTTTAGTTTACATTAGGGGCATGTTTTGGAAACATTTCCTCCACATTGGTACTTATGTAATTTTTATATTTATTCATATATATTTTAGTCATGATTTATAATCATGTTATCCACACTTACACAATTATCTTAATTATCAAAAACATAGTTATATGATGTAGATTCATAGTTGTGGTAGAATTCCATATACTGGTAATATTTGTATACATAGTTTCAACATGAGACATATCTAAGGTGCATATTTAAAGAAACATGTGCCTAATATTAAAAATTACAAATCAATTTCATATTCCAAAACCATTACACATACATATACCTTATAGACTTTTATAGACTTTATTGAACCAAGATACTATAGTAGTTGATTCACCTTTTGGTATGGTTGAGGTGATAAAATCACTTAATCTTTCCATGTTTTAAGGTTAGATATAATTGTATTATCGAAACTCACTAGGTTATAAGTATTATTGGGTTTCATGGTTGAGTTAATCTCAATTGTCAAATGGAAATTCACTTTTACTCCAAATTTGCAGGTATGTGCCTTCAAATCTCTCTCTATCTATCTCATTGGATATATGCACTTTAAATATTTATCATAATCTCAATTTTAGATCCTTATAATGATACATCATTTTCAAAACAAATTTCTAATAGGAAAGGTGGTTACATCAACACACAAGTGTACTCCTAAACCTTGCTCTTTTAATTTCAATATGTTTCAAGTACTTTTAACCTAGATTATATACACTAATTTTACACTATAAATGCTCTTGGTTGTAAGTTAGTCACCAAAAAATAACTCAAATTTAAATTAATTAAATATAAGGTGTGCATACACACCCAAGTACTTATTCTTTTCCTTTAAACTAGTAATTTTATTACTAGACTAAGGGGGGGATATAGATGATATTTTGTGATTATGTATCACCTCAGTCTTATCTACTTGGAAAACTCAGACCTTGGTTCTTCCTCTTAGTTATACACATGTCTTGCTTTTTTAAGCCTTGCATCTACTCTATCTCATTCCCCTTGGCCTATCTCTTAGTCTGAATAGTATTATATTGATGACACAAACATCATATCTTGCCTAGAATGATTAAAATGTACTTTTATTACACCTGTACAAGTTCTAATCCTATACATATTTTGGTACTCCTTAGACACTAATGTCCAAGACTAGTGTCGATGTTACTATCCTATCTTGATGAAAATTTCTGGTGCCCTAAAGTTATCCAATTTTTAAATGAAACATATTCTAATTTTTTCATCAAGTGTTTTAATGTGATTTATCTACTGATAGGATTGGTATAAATACAATGTCAACCCTCATTCATTCCTCACCTATAAATCATACCAAAGAGCATTCAAAAGTAACACTCAAAAGAATAGCCCAACTATAGGTTTAAAGCATTGGAAGAGTAGTCATAAGGTCTTATTTTTCAAGTTATAAGATATGTCATTATTGTACTTAATTTACACACATTGCATCATTCACACATAAGCCAACATTTAGGGGATAACTACATGAGTCTGAGGCCTTCTTCTAGCATATTAGCTATGTAGGTAGCATCCTTTGATAACAAGGTCATTAGGGTTAACTCAACACCATGTGGCCACTAACTCATTCTTCCCTAAGGTCATATTTAAGATGAAAAACTAGGGTTTTACCATTTCATAAGGAGTAATAGTCCATTACCCATATATGAATACATTAGAGTGAAAACAAATCCAAAAATGAAATCATCTAGGTGGTCACATCTTATTTCACCAGATATTCCATATAGGACACTAGCATTAAACCCATGTAAAATCATTGACATAACCATCCAAGGATAATGCAACTATCCAAATATCTAGAAGCACTAGATCCAAAATCAGATAACTATTTCAAAACTTTAATCTAGCCTAATTTCATCATGTTCTAGATCTAGATCTACATTAGCATCAAATCTAGCTAAAGATATTATTTTATGTCATTTCTATATCTAGCATAATTATACTTTCCATTAATATCTTATCTAAGTTTAATAAATTAAGTATATGATATATCTAAGTTTAGTATTTATTGGCCTATTATAACTCTAATATTCATCTTTGTGACTTATCATTTCTATATTATTGACCCTCTCTACCCAAGAGGATCCACATCAAAATTAGGTTTAAACATTTCATGTTTATTAAGTTTTATTGGTAAATCAAATAAACACATAAATATTTTGGTGAAACCTTAATTTTATTTGAACACTACTTGTTTTTTGTTTAATTTTTGTCCAGGATTTCATACATTTTTTTGTAAATTCTTAACATTGAGATAAATAAACTTCAACCTTAGATATAAATATGACATCACGAGTCAATCTTCTTCAACCTTGGGTTGAAATTTATTGATATTTATACACAAAATATTTTGTCTTTTATTTTATATTCACTTATTTCTTATTTTTAGAAATTATGTTCTAGTTGTCATAAAACTAGTTAGTGACTGTCATTATGAGCTCAGTAGTGATTTATTTTATAGACATTGTGATGTGAAGGGTATTTATCCAATACTCAATCCATTTTACAACACTAAACATGGATTTTAGTTTCCTTTTACCTCACGGTATGTGGATGATTATGATTTTGATGATATAACAATGAATAGATAATTTGATTTTCATTAAACATCTGAGCATGAGTCCATAGAAATAAACTCAGCCCTAGATTCATCATTTGTTTCACCTTTATATTCTTATTTCCATTCACCTATATAATTTTATTTAATTCTAATTATATATTTATCCTTACATTCTCATTAATATTCCTCTTTAGAGTTGCCACTATATTCTTCTTTGAAGTCACCTCTATATTCCTCTTTAGAGTCACCTCTAGATTCCTCTTTAGAGTTACCTCTACATTCATATTTAGAGTACCATATAGATTCCTCTTTGAATTAATCTCTTAATTCATCTTTAGATTCACTTATATATTATTCTTTAGATTCTCATATATATTCCTATTTATAGTCACCTCTAGATTTTGCTTCAAATTTACCTATCGACTCTTCTTCAAATTCATTTCTAGATTACTCTTTAGATTCATCTTCAAACTCTTATTTGGTTTGACCTCTATACTCCTCTTTGAATTTATCTATAACTTTCACCATGTATTTACCTTTAGATTGTATTTGGGATCCTCCTTTACCTTCTTCCTTAACTCATCAAAAGCGAAAAGAACATTCTAAAAATGAATATATAATCTATCTTAAATGTCCACTTATCATCCAAATAGAGAAACCTTATCCTTTCACACTAAAAAAAATCCATCTTGGTACTTTATGCCATAGATTTCCCCCCTTTTCAGAAAAGGAGGATGAACTTCCATCCTCTTTCATTAGAAAAACATAAGCTATAGTTGAAATCAATAGCATTACTTTTAATACATATTGTGATACTATCTCCACTTCAGCCCTATGATTATCTTAAAATGATGTTACTCTTATGCCATAATGTCATAATCTTATCATAGAGTTATCATGTGACGAAAATGTATCAATTTAGCCAATCTTTTATCATCAGTAGATGCCTCCTTAACAGTCTTTGATTGCAAAAAACCCGCAACAGTAGGCAGGGGCCGAATGGCTACGGCTTCACACTATTACTAAAATCAAAATATTACAAACACTTGTTTTAATTTCTAATTCTTAGGATCCTTCAAAAAGGGCAAGAGAAGAGCATACTCTTGAAAACAAGGCTACTAGATTTTGAATGCTTAGAAATTTTTTGATGCAAATGCTATGGAGGAGAGGCCTATATATAGTATTTTGGGAGGTCCGACCTGAGTCACTCTCAAGGTAGTGTCAAGTCCCATCATACTTTACAATGTGAAAGTTAGTCTACAGGGAAATGCTATTGGATACGCTAGATGATGATGATGTTTGGTGGCGTGGGTCCAACATTGCTTCCACTTCATCCTCTAAGTCATCTTCACTGATTGGATTGAAAAGGCATCTGAGCTGGAAGGTAATGGAAAGATGTCAGTGCTGGGGTCCAACTTTGCATGCATGATATCATGGAGTGATGTAGAAATAAGATTCCCACTCCAGCTATCTTTGGATGATGGTATGCATGACAGTGTCTTGATCATGGTTCTCCTCTTCATGTATTCGGTGTGGGCCATGCCTAGCAATCCACTGGTATAGATGTTCATTGAAAGGAGACCTAATTTTATCAGCCATGTCCATAATGGACATTTTAATAATTCAGTGAATTGGTGATAAATAAATTCACTATTCAATCTTTTGATGTAGATGACTCCAAAATTTTGGTGGTGATTTTCCTGGATGGTAGCTGCTAAAGACATTTGCAAATCTTGTCCTGTTGCATAAGAAATCCTTGTATATCATGGATGCAACCCTTCACAAAGAATCTATTTTTGGACAAGGATGTTCAAAGAAGGAAATCCTTGATTGTAGATTTTGGTCAGATTGAAACCAGGAATGGGTTGGTGCATCAATGTAGCTGGAGGATTTCTACTAAGCCAGTCTGCAATAATATTGTCAATACCTCTGATGTGTTCTACAGAAAAATTAAACTGATTAAAAAATGCTTGCCATCTAACATATTTACCATGACCATCCTTCTGACCATGATCTTTTTCTTTAAAGGTCAAAAATCTAGTACAGTCGGTAATTACAATAAAATGAGGCAAATGGAGAAGTTTTAACATGAACTTCTCTAAGCATTTCTTTACAGCATAGATTTCTTTATCAGAAGAAATCCATTTAAGTACATCAGGACTGAACACTCCACTAGCGAATTCACAAACAAATTCTTTATTATTGTATATACAAACAACTCCTCCCCATGCAATATCGGAGGCATCAGTATAAACCTTCATTTGGTCAGATTTTGGGATATGAAGTTCTGGGAGTGAAGCAACCATAGATTTGATTTTTTGAATAGCTATTGTATGTTGTTCTTCCCAACAAAAAGCTTTCTTCTTCTGGAGAAGTTCTTGAAGAATGAACCTATCTTCACCAGAGTTAGGATAAAATCTATTTAGATAATTTAGCAATCCCAAAAATGCTTGAAGCTTAGACTTATCTAGCTTCTCTGGGAAAATGATGACTTTCTCCTTGATATGTGGTTGTATTTACAGTCTAGAATCTCGGATTATCATACCAAGAAAATTGCATTCAGTTTTACATAACTAAATCTTGGTTTCTAAAAGTATGATTCCTATATCTAGAGCCAATTGAAAGAACTTGGAGAGATGAGTATAATGGTCAGTCAAACTATTGTTGAAGATTAGTATATCATCAATATATACACACAAAAAGTTAGAAGTGCCTTGAAAATTTTTATCCATATGAGCTTGATAATATGCTGGTGCATTCATCAAGCTAAAAGGCATTACTGTCCACTGGAAATGGCCGAAAGGGCAGATGAATGCTATCTTTACTCTGTCAGCTTCTTTGACTCTAATTTGATAAAAGCCTAACTTACAATCAAACTGGGAAAAGTATTTACATGTTGCAACTTTCTCCAATAAATAGATTTTATCTAGAATTGGATATGGAAATGGCTGTGTAATAGCATTTAATGGCTGATAATTGATGACCATTCTTTTCTTTCCTCTTTTCTGCTCAGAATGTTTGCTAACCATGAAAGCATAACAACAGAAAGGGGAAGTTGATTTTTCAATAAAGCCATTTGCTTCTAGTTCTTTGATCTAGAGTTCCATATCATTATAATCATGGGCTAGTATTGGGATCTTTTTCCCAATCTTCATGTGCTTACCTACAAGGATTTTGATATCCATTTCAAGCATAGATTTTAACCAAAACTGCTGAGGGTTGTTAGAATAGATAGTGGCTTTAATCTTATCTCCTATTTCTTGAATATCAGCTGGGATTATTATTTGAGGTGTTTGAGTCATGGAGCTTGGAGATTGCTCAGTGGCATAAATGAGGTGAGGAATTCTAAGCCTTTCATTTTCTATTGTGAACATGATACTCTTGGTGGTTGAACCATAGGGCGAGTATCTGTCAATAAAGGCACCACCTAGAAGAATATCTATAGGCATTCTATCTAAGGCAAAAAAGTTAGCATGGAAGATTTTATCTTGAATCCTAAAGGTCTGTTGATGTTTATATTTATTATAGATAAAATTGTTCCCTTGGACATCTAGGCTCTTGTAAGCCAGAGCATCATCCAATGTCTTCCAATCATGGATGAGTTGTGATTTTGCAAAAGAGAGAGAAGCTCATGTGTCTATCTGAGCATCTACTAGTCTACCATTAATTTCTAAGGTGATGAATTGGGCAAACCTTCCATTAATCAGCTGAGTTAGATAAGCTAGTTATGGAATTTCCAAAGGAGGAATACTAGTACATACCAGTTTTTGTCTCCCTAGATCCTGAACAATGGATTGTTCAGTGTAGACATCTTCATATTCTTATTCGGCTTCTTCTTCTTCTTGGAGGTTATTGCATTCACTTAGGCAATAATCCTGATCTGAGTAGAAAGAGCTTTCTACTTTGTCATCCTCTTCTTTATCTTCTGTGGGCAATAAGATATCCCACTGTGGCTCGATCTTTGGTGCTGGAATTTATCTTGGAGGTTCTTTGCTAGTGAATTTTTTTTTGATCCAAGAGTCGTTGGGCTTGAACAAGCTCTGAAATGGCAAAGGAGGATGTTGAGGTCTTTGCAATGTTGGTGGCATCCTTGGCATGGAGGGTTATCTCCCTCTAGATGTTCCTTCTCCTCTAGAGTGTCCTCTTCCTCTAGGTTTCTCTGGTCTTTTTGGTACCTCTTGATGGTGTCTAGACCAAGTTTCATGTGCTTCATAAGGCAGTTGTGACCACTCATGATGTCTTGGTCGATATGGGCATTGCATGTTGGTTAGTGGTTGTTCCAAGTCATCAGTTAATGACTCAAGAGCATCTACATCATCATAGTCTGCTGAGTCTTCTTCGGGGAGATCATCTAGAATGGGTTCATAGATGTCATCCTATAGGTAAAGATCTTCATCAGAATCTACAACATCCCACCACACTATTGCATTGGAGGTAAAAATAGCTTTTACTATAGGATTCTTGTAGTGACATTGAGGAGCAATATGGCCGAGTTTGTGACAGATATAGCAAATTGGTTGTTTGGATGGAGGATGAGCAGTGTGTCATTTCTTGAGGAAATGATGAGGAGGTGCATAAGAATGCTTATGGGGAAAGGAGCGATGCTGGAAAGAAAGATGCTTGTGATGTTGATTTTTCTATTTGTGAGGCTGTATAAATGGATGACAGCCAAATGGGGCTATTTCTGGAAAGGTGGGAGCAATTTGAGAAGCTTGATGCTTGGTGAGCTTTTGAATAGACTTAGTCTCAGAGACTAAGCACATTGCTTGTTGTTTATAAAAATCAATTACATCTAAGAGAGAGAGATCTTCAATTGTCAGTCCCTTAAGATCAATATAAGAAATAACTCTATCTATAAGATTATAGGGTAGAGCATGTAAAAACTCAATCTTAATCTCAGTAGATGAAAATTTCTTGCTTTCATATGCCAATTATCTAAACTATTTGGAAAATGCATCAAACTGCTTTAAGTCACATAGCTCCATCTTGAGAAGCCATTTTTTAGATTCTAGTTATCTATTTGTAACTAGACGTGCAAACTCATTTATCAACAAATTAAATAATGTAGCTAAAGAATCAGGCTGATTATGTACACGCTCATACTATTCGGCTTTAGACATGGTGTTCCACCATTGATTGATTATACCCCAGAAAAACTTTGTAGCAAATCAAGTTGTTCCATCTTGATCTAAATGTGCATTAATAGTGATGACTCTCATGGAGTTACACCATGCAGTGATCTCATTTAATGGATTAAGGAGATCATCAATATTAAGATATAAGGGCTTTAACTAGACATGTGTTCTTTGCATAAGGGTAGTATTAGACTGCTTTTTTCTAGTCTTAAAATTAGAGCCAAAAGTAATTGTAAAACTGGGCTTTTTAGTAGAAGATTCTGCTTGCTGATCCTGTTTAGAAATCCAATCTAAACTATCATCTAAAGCATCTAGTTTAGCATCAATAGAGGATACTTGTTTCTGTATCTTCTCTATATTATCTCTAATATATAGAACATCTTGATAGAGATCATCAAAATTCTCTGTAAAGTGTGAGTTGAACCTTGCTATATAATTTCTTTGTTTGAACTCATTTGAGGGTTCAACATCTCCTTGATAAGCGGCTGAAAAATACTGTATATTTCCTGCTAGCTACTTATATACTCCTTTATGAGGTGGCCATCGTCCACCTTTATATAGAGTAACTTTGTTCTCTGTGTAAAATTCCAGACTATCTTCTCTGGGAAGATTCATCATTGTACAGGGTAATTGATCATTTTGATCATTCCCTTGATTAATTTCTTCATCTTCGATCAAGATATGACCTATTTTTACAGTTCTACGAGAAGAAGAAGTGGATGGTCTAGAAGGAGAAAGAAGAGAAGAATTAGTATATAAAGATCTAGGAAGTATATTTACAGTTATACCATCACTCTTATGTACTGTGGCTTGACATTTCATTCTAGGAGAAACATTTTTCAACCAATCAAGTTTCCAATTAGAAGGTATTTCTACAGACTCTATTTGACCTTTCTGGAGTTGGACAGTACCACTCAATCTTCTGGCATAAGGCATATTTTCTAATATCTTTGGGTGATTAGTATTTGTCATACTATAGACAACAAAAATATTTATAGAAGCATACTTAAATTCACCAAACATATCAAGACCAAAAAGGGAGGTGAATAATCCCCAACAATCTAAAGATCCATTTTTGACTTCTTTACATCCTTTATCGTGGACTGCAACAGAGAGGTTAGGACAAAACTCAAAACAAATAACTTCATCGTTCAAGTGACCAACACTGGATATTTGACAAGAATGCTTGAAACTAACTTGACGACGATCACACAAGGCAAGATATATAACAGGCTTAATATTACTAAGAATCAAAGGAGTTATATGTATTCTGATAAGACCAAAGTGAACAAATTTCACATCTTCATGGGACCTAATATAATTGATCTTTGGTTCAGGTAGCAAAGATAGCAAATTTGTTTGAAAACTCTTCTTTGGCTTATATCTAATGATATTTTTTTTAAATGTTATAAATGAACAAGAACCAAAGGATTCATATATATCTAATGAATATCCTAAATCAAAGGATTAACTTATCCTTCCTAATATTATATGTAGTGTTTCAATGGATAAAAATAACAATATAATTCAACCCTTAAAATAATCTCTTAATAACCTCAATATACCTTCCTAAGAAATCATATCAATTAATTTTTTAGGAGATTTTCAAGATAAAGTACATCATTTATCCTTATAAATTAAAGTGTATGGCACTTGTGTTGACTAAAATCTAGTACATGGTAATATTATTATGCATAATATTTTGTATACACCTTTACCTCCTAACTTTCAAATGCCTACATTTTTTACATTTGGTGGAAGTTGGGACCTTTACCTACATCTAAGACATTTTCAAGAAAGTATGAAAGGATACAATGGTATAATAATTTTATTACAATTATTTATTAATAGTATATTGGGATGTGCACTTCCTTGGTTTCATTCCCTCCCTAGTGGATCCCTCAATACTTATATAAAACTAGAAGAAGATTTCTTAATCTAATGTATTCTGAAGAAGGGACCTAGGGTAACTTATGAATAGTTACCTTCTATGCATCAAGGTAAATCCAAGAAAGTTTATGATTACATTTTACAATTTAAAACTTGTATACACCAGTTAATTTACCAACAAACTGATTTGAAAGTTTGAGGCACATAGTATAAAAACTTATACCAATATTGGACAATGTAAGTTTTTGTAATGTAACATATAATAAATAAAGATCAAGTAGTCAATTGAAAATTAAATGATAAATAAGTGGTCATCCTCAATGTTTTTAGATTATTATAGTGTTACTTTAATTGTGATAGGGAGGTTTTTGAAAGTAGGGAACTAAAAAGCAATCTATGGATGGTTTCAGGATGTTTCAACTAAAAGGGATCTATGTTGGTAATGGTATTGGCTTGGTATTGGGTCCTACCCCCTCACTTCATAATCCTATAGTGATAAGGGTTTCGGGTGTTTTTCTAATATATAACATTAATCATGTGTTTATACTTGGCTATAAAACCAAGTTGGCTTCCCCTTTGGTGATGAAATCCAAGTAAGTATGCCTTGGGTAGACAAATGTTTAAATGTGTTTTAAAATAATGTGATTTGGTAGTGTGTACAAAAAGATAAATATAGTAAAATTAATTGATAATTTTAAAAACTACTTAATTATACTATGTGAGCTAATCTAAGCATGCAAATAATTTTAAATGGAAGTGTGGAGTAATTACTAGCATATAGTTATTAATTCATAATTTTAAGCATAGTACAGAGTTGATTTAGATGACAATGTATGAAAAAATTATAGAGCAAAGTTGATAGTGTCACTATTATATTGCAAAATCTAGAGTCCTTAAGAACTAAGTTGACCAGGTCAACCTAGTCTTTTAGACAGGAGACAAAATATAGAACTAGTTCGACTAGGTTGACCTAGTTTGCTATATGTTTGAAATTTTTAAAGAATACAAACTTTGCAAAACAAAACTATAAGGAAGAACTGAATTAAAAGTGAGAGAGAGAAAAAGGAACCTTGGTGGGTTGAGAAATGTTGGGGATTGTGAGATTTCTATTTAAATACCTTGAATGTTGCTTGTAACTTCTACCAACTGTGTCAGTCAACCAATTTCTAAAATTCCATGTTTACTAAAGCTTGTTAAGATGACTATACTGGCCTAGTCAACCTATTTTGTTATCTAGAAGATGATTGTAGTACTAAGTCAACTTGTTTGACTTAGTTTAATGTTCTATAAGTGAATAAGAGTAATATGTCAACTTATTCGATATCATCTAATATCTATAAGTGAATAAGAATAATGTGTCAACCTTTTTGATCCTATAATTTGTATCTAATGAAGACCTACACAAAAAGAACAAATTCATTTTGATGTGACTGTGTGTTAAACTTGCATGCAAAATTTAGAAACTATACCAGCCCTGTTGACCTAGTATCATAAATATATAAAAATAATATATAAAATGATAGAAATGAAAAATGTGATAGAAAACATACAAGGGTTAGATTCATGTTGGGTTCACTAGAATGTATGCAATTAGAAATGTATCATATCCATAAATCAATCCTAGCTCAGAGAAGATAGATCCTACTTACACTTCTGATTGGGGATACATTAGATAATTGAGAACATGACCAATATATGGATCTTCTAGACATGATTAGGGGATATATTATCATAATAATATCACTAGGGAGGGTTCTAAAGCCTCTATTCAATAAAAATCACATAATAACCCTAAGTCCTATGTTTTCATATTCACTATTCTAATAATAAGTAAAGTAAATAAATATAATCTAGTGCTCACCAAAGTTTGTGGCATAATATGGGGGTTAGTAATTTAATGAAAATAAATATGCATAAGATAATCCTAATTAAGTTATGTATAGGTAAGACCTTAATTCATGGAGAAGAAGAGTAATATTATTCAAAAGCTATTACTTATGTTGCTTTTATCTACTAAATAGAGGAGTAAAGTTAGAGATACTTGCCTGGAAGATGAACCTATCGAGAATAAATATCTCCCTTTACCAAAGGGGATTTACAAAAGGTTTTTTTGGTTTGTAAAGAACACTAAGAAATGCCAAAGCATCCAAGACTTCTCCACAAGACTAGATTCTCCAAGTAGAAACCCTAATCTAATACTCAAGTAGAATTGTGGAAGAGAAAATTGTAAAGAGGTGAAAATGAATAATAACTCTTCATGTCCCTATAATAATGATGAAATGGATGTGTTTATATATTTGGATCTAACCCTAAACCCTTTTGAAAGTTTTGATCGATAGGGTTGACCCAGTTGACCTAGTATTGTTATTGATAAAACCTCACTAGGTCACAAACTAGGTTGGCCAAGAGCTAACCTAAACCCTAAATGACTATCACCAAGAAGAGTACAAGGTTGAACCAGTCAAACTAGTCATGTAAACTATTGAAAGGGGTTTTGGGTTAGGAAAAGGGGTATGGAAGGTGGTAAATGATTAGAGGAGTGTATAAAGGAGGAGTAATAGCTTAAGGGAATGTTTTAGGAGTTGGTTGAATTGATAATAAGTAGAAATAAGGGACAATAATACTATGAATCACCAATGGTATTCCCACCCATTTCCTAGTGCACCCCTTACAGTGTGCACTTAGAGAGATTGAGACTTACTAGGTTCCTGCAAGATAGAAAGCATTAGTATTTGACAAAAGTTTGAAAATATTATGTGTATACATAATAAACTATGGGAATATGTGAGGTCACTATGAATCAAGAATAGAGATTCATTTTATTCTAGGACAAGGTCATGTTATTTGAACAAGGTCAACTTGTGTTGGTTTTTTTAGGGTATATTGGCATCCATCAGGGTTTTTTCCTTCTATGAAATTTTTTATTAGTGCACCTCACTTGTATATGTTATTTGTGCATATAGATGTGTTTAATTCATCATGGGATGCATTATGTACCTTATTCTTCACTTAAAACCCTAGTTTAATGACTGGGAGGAATAAATGTACTAAAATGGGGAAAAAGGGGCTAGGGGTTGAAGTTATGCTTGACCTCAGCACCCAATGTGTTGAGTGTTGCCTACATACCAATACTCTGAAAAGGGATCAAATCTATGTAGTAATCTCATGCTATAATGAAATGTGTATAATGTTGGTGAAATGATATATGTTGGTGCAATCATGATCTGATTAGGTGCTTGAACAAAGGCTTGTGACCTTGTTGGTGTAATCATATCTAGCTCTAGGCTTCTAGATCTATAAGAACTTAGAATTGGGAAGAGAATATAATTTCATCTTAATGTGTAGCTATATAATTCTTGTACTTTTCAAAATATAATCCTCCCATGAAAAAATGAATATAAATTATGTTTATATAGTGATGTTTTAGGATTTATTCAAATTGGGCTTGAGAAATGTGTGGGGTGACTTGTTCATGAACCTTTTTATTCTTGAATATTTCACAAACCTAACCATTCATGTTACTAGGGTTTCTTTATTTCCTTTTATTATTTCCAATTTATATATTAGGTTCTTCCATATTTAGTAAATTCATTGTTAACAACAATATTCCAAGTTTCTAGTTCATATTTTATGCAATCAATAAAGTTATTTCTACCTCTCTTATAATAAGTTCTAAACTAAGTGGTACCCTAGTTGAGCATACTTATATTTATTTTGATAAGGGACATTAGATAGATAATAACAAGGGTATATCATGACCTTTGGATAATAATAAATAATTATAGTATGCAAAAGTTCATGAAAATATTTTAGAGCATGAACAATATAATCAGGACAACATTATCCCTTAAGATGAGCATCACAATATAGTTGCACCTATTATTGATGAATTACCATAACCTAAGAAAATATAAGTTATTAATAATTTTAGACAAAAAATTCATGAGCAACCTAAGGATTATCATAATTTATTGAAAAATATTTTAGAAATAAAGAAAACATTTGAAATTCAATAATTTGATATATTTATTGCTATAGGTTCCTTACCTATATCTTCATCGCTCAATACAACTTTTACACCCACATATACTATGGGGAAAACCCAAGGGTTTTAGTAGATCCATATGTCAATGTCAACTTAGTCGCTCTTTACACCACCATTGGTTAGTAAAAATTTTATTCCTAATGTACAATCCTTTATGTAAAACATTAAAAATCTATAGATTGATGTGTTATATTTAGAATAAGGTGCTTCAAAACCTAATCAGACACTTAAATTATAGACTTTAATGCATACTCCATTGGCTCAATATATTTCAAACTATCCTTTACCACCAAGTTTTATGGCACCAAATACTTCATTTTATGATTGAAAAGGTTACACCAAATAACATTTGAGATAATTTCATGTAATATGTTTAGACTATGCATCCAACAATAGGTTCTTGACCAAGTTATTTCACTCGAGTTTAAAAGAGGATCCTCTAATATGGATTTAGGATTTACCATATTAATCAATTAATGCATTCAATCCTTTGGAATATTTTTTCCTTGCACATTTATAAATTAACATAATTGAAACTATTTCATATACTCAAATTTCTTAGCTCAAATAAGAATCTAATGAGCCTGTCATAGATTATGTATTACAATATAAGACCATGTTATCTAGAATGATGAATCCTATGAGAGATAAGGAATTGGGAGACATATTAAAAATATTTTACTTCCACCTTTACATAAATATATTATGATTAATAATTTTCTACCATTCACTAATTTATGACACATGGTTAAGGAAAGAGAGGATAAGTTGTTGGCAATGAATAAGCTAAAGTATATAACCAACCTAGTTTCTACTTATAATACAAAGAATATAAGTAATTAAGGGATACCTAGGTTCAAGTATGAATAGGTACACTATCACACTTCTCTCTAATTTTGGATAAACAAATAAGGATATACTTTTTATAACAATAGTAATTAAGGGATTCAATGGAAATGATCAGAGTTCTATTGGTGAGATCATATTACCACTACAAATTGGTCCAGCACATGTGGCCACCAAATTTATAGAAGTACCCAATGTATAATTCTTAGATATATTATTGGAATATCCTTGAATTTATAAGTTTCATGCAATACCTTATAAATTACACATATTTTTTAAATGCATATTTTCTAATGAGGTTATCTCAATTCATGGTATTACCTATGAATACCCACTCTAAATAAAGGTAATTTTTCCCACATAGAAAATAACAGTTGAGCAACCTAAAAAGGTCCAACCTATCTAGAATTTGAAGATTAAAGTGACCCAATTTCCAAAGATACCTATCCTTAAAAATCCACTTAATTAATGATTTATCACAAATTCTATAAAGTTACTCTTTACTCCAACACATCTTAGATTGAGATTGCAAGGTATTATGAGTGTTCCAAAAATAACACCATCAAAAAGTTATTATACTCCATGATGGGTTATAAAGAGTTCTAAATCTCACAATGCTAAACAAAATATATAACATACTAAAGATTACCATCATGATAGTGACACTTATGTTATAGAGATAAATATTTTTTTTGATTATGAGTTGAGACCATATACTTCATAGTGGCATGATACTTTCCATTTGTGAGAGGTAATCATTCCTATGTTAGATTAAATGCCTATTTATTATGAGACTCTTGTGGAAGTCATTAATTAATATGTTCCTTTTTTATTTATATATAGTAAAAAAATGAATATTTTAAAAAAATCTAAAAATTAGGACCTATGCCTAATATGTGTAGTTCACTTACATTAGTTGATTTATGCTTCAATATATATAGTTATTATCTATATATATTTAATATCAAATATTATTGACATGTGTACTTGAGTGATTTATATAACATACAGGTTGTCACTTTCAAATGTAGTTTCATGTGGTGATATTTTCTCAGACATAAAAAATTTACAAAGATAAAACTACTCTTTTCTAGAAAGTGACATGGTACACTCTAGTCTAATTACATTGGACTTGTTCCAATGAACACATGTTATAATTTCTTAGATCTAAAACATTCATAGACCTTCTAAAAAAAACATCATAAAAAATCATTGGGGGCATATTTTACTTAGGTTTTATCACTAGAGTGACTAACCCTTTTCTTCCTATTATAAGTATAGTACATTACACACATTTTCCCATATTTTCTCACTTAATTTCACATTTTTATCTTATTATAAACCTAAGTTTCTAAATACACTAATTTTACAAGTTGTTTATATAGATAAATTTCACTTATTCATGCATGTTTATCATCTTTTATTCTTTTTTTCATTCTTTGTGTGTATTAATTGCTTTATATTATGGACATTTAAACATTTCATTATTTATGGCTTTAAGTCTTATCGTGTGTTTCCATGTGTGTCAATGACATTTGAACATGACCCTTGTAAGTATCCCCTTGGCCTTATTCCATGTTTTTTGTGCCTTTGCATGTACTCTTTATGTATGTACCATGGCCATGAATCTTATTTTTTATTGTTTGCTTAGTTTGTGATGCCATGATAGATATCATGCATATCTGAAATTTGTTGATGACGTGATAAATATCATGCATATTCCCCAAGTAGTCTATATCAAATTCAAGTACTCAGTATTGATCATTTATTCACTTCATACCTAATTATTAACATCTATCTAGATATGACATTATGTATTCTTATTTCTACACATATAATGCATTACTATTTTGCTTTGGTTATCAATATGATGATATGAATTCAAATGTTATCATTATTACTCTAGATTTAATTTTTTTTTGTAACATAATTTGCATATTTTTTTATTTTGAGCTAAGTTATTGTACAAAATTCAAAAACCACCTCAAAAAGGGGGGCATACACAATGGTTTATGTTATAGTCTAAGATAAAATAGTCCAATGTAAAAATAGAAAAATAAAAAACTTGTTCACTTGATGAAAGTACATACTCAAAATTTTGCCCAGAAAGCATATTCAGATAAATCCATGCCGATTGGATAATAATGTAGGCTATAGTTGTCTAGAACAATAGAAGTCAAACACAACATTTTCTAAATTTATCAAAATTATACTCAATATAAAAAATATTTTTTAGTGGTTTCTCAGAAATAGTTTTCAAATTTATACATAGAATTATAATAGTTTTTGTTCAACTTGGGGGCATCATGCACAACATGTGTTCTAGGTTCTTACTCAAATATTTAGTTGGTATTATTCAGTTATCATAATCAAATATACTTAGATATCATATGGGTGGAATGTGTGTGACACATGATCACTCTCTTGCTCAAATTTTGTACTAGTTTTTTCAAAAGGAATGATAGTTCATGTCATTTTCTATGTTATATACACCAAATCCATATCATACATTTTTACTCCAATATTTCACTAAAATGAATCTTATTTTATCTACAGTGGATGATTTATCTTTTTACACCGAATTTACAAAAGAAAAATATATTAAAATTCATACATGGATTCTAAGCTATTCTACTACCTTTATTTGTGTGATGATGGAGTAAAATGTGTCTTAAATTCTCCAACACATTCTCCTACCAATAAATATTCTAGCATGTATATACACACAATATTTTTAAACTTTATCATTTATTGGCACTTTATCTCTTACAACAACCTATCAAGTTTTCATTTCTCTAAGTGCGCACCTTAAAGGGTGCACTGAGAAATGGGTTGGTAGATTTATGGTGCTTCACAAGAGACATTTTTGTTTATCTATCATTCCCATATCCATTTTAGCTTCCCCAAATTTGATCCTTTAAGTTATTTCCTTCCATTTTGTATCCTCTAACTATGTTAACACCTATATTTTCATACTATGTCAGCCATATTGATGTATTTCTAACTATTATCCATCTCATCCCAACTACAATGATCATATCAATGAATTTATAAAATTTATGGTGCATGCTTCACCTAAGCTAACCTAGTTTGAGGTTAATCAACCCCTTTGGGACTAAATGAAGTTGGTTGATATTATCAATTAAATATCTGGGAGGGATTTATGTCATCCATCACTATAAATACAAGTCACCATCACAATCCAATAGAGAGGAACATTCATTTTCAATTTTTATTGCTTGCACTTCTACCCTAAATATACATTAAGAGGAGTTATTGCTTAGATCTTGCCTTTTATGTAAAATCTTATCTTGTGGTATCTTGGATGTGATAGGATGATTTTTTTAATCCTAGAGTTTGATTCAAACATTGAGATATTTAAAACCAAAATAATCTCTTGAAAATTACCATTGGCCAAGAGAGATATTGAGGCTCAATAGGTCTTGTTTAAGGTAAGTATATTCTAACTCAAGTTTTTTCCTTTTGATAGATACAAGTTGCATAATTGTTTGGTTAACAAATGTATATCTCCTTATTTGAATTATCTCTACACTTAAACTTAGTGTAGTTATAAGATTATTCAAATTTTCCATTTATACACATTAGGTAGTATAGGCCCCCATTTTCCTACCATGGATCCTTACCCATTTTAATATGATTATAACCCATCTCCTTGCATTTATTAATTATGACATTTTATTACTTTCTGATTAAATACCTAATTAGGGATATCACATTATGTTGATTTCTTAGAGGCATTGGAACCCTTTATTTTGACATTATGTTGTAGGTTCTATTCTTGCTAGGTTTAATTAATCCATTGATCATATCCCAATTTCATTAAGTATCAATGGGATCTATTTGATTTACCTTCTCTGAGTTTAGATCTTTAGATAATATAGTTATAGGTAAGTCCTAGCTCATTACATATATTCTTATGAACTTGACATGAACTAACCAGTAATTCACCCTTGTAGATAATTGTATCAAATAGTTTGATCCAATTTTGTTTCATTTCTTTACCATGGATCTATATTGAATAAGTCGATATAGCTCGATCTCAATTTTCACCTACATGAAACTATATTGAACAGTGCAACATAGTTTCATCTCTATTTTTTTTCTAATGAACTATTTTAGATAACATAACATAATCTTATCTTTAGATCTACTTCTTGTCTTCTCTATCCAACTATATCAACCTACTCGATTTAGTTCTATTTAGCCATCTATCTAGGAAACTATATTCAACAAGCTTATATAGTTTCATCTTAGACTAAACATTTCCATTCAACTATATTGATCTGATCAACATAATTATCAACCCTTCTAGTACACTAGATCAATCATTCTAATTAAGTTTTATATTTGCATTTGTACTTTTGTTTGAATTTTTTAGCAAAAAATATGGATCTATTCGACTTAATTATGTGTATATATATTTTAATAATAAATTTTATCAACATGTTCAACCTAGTATTATATATTTTTCTATAATCATATTTTACAAAGATTGTATTAATCTAATTGATACATTTATTTATTGTTTCTACAAATACATTGGCCAACACTGATATAGTTTTGTTTATCTCATTTTAAACATAAGCAAGAAAAAATAAATTTTTATTTCAAAATATAATCACACATTTCATTTCAGGTTGATTCTCTATTTATTTCAATTCACTAAATTTTACAAATTGATTTTCAATATTTATTTTTGAACTTTATTTCATATTTGTTTGGTTTTCACTATAAACTATGTTATAACAGTTTTCAAGCTACACTATGTTTTTTATTAGATCAGTTAAAAACTAGGTTGAAGGGCCCCATACCCTTTACAAAAAACAAATAAAAGATAAGCAAGATAAATCTTCAAGACAAATTGAGACAAAAAGATAAACCTAGTGGCTAAACCCACCTTCTACCAAACTACTACCAACTATTAGTTGAAAAACCAAAAAGTAGCCAAAATGAAATAAAGAAAAACAAGCTATTTTGATTCAAATTAAAATACCAACTATTTGGTCTCAATACTGCACTTTTATTATTTTTTCCCTAGTTTGACTCCCAACAAACCTATCCTTGCCATCATCATGTCTCTTCCTCTTAAGATCAGAGGATTGAAACTCCCCTTTTTCTTCCTCAGGATCCTGGGTGGCTTCCTCCTCTTTTTTGTACTAGTTGGATTTACCTTTTAGGGTGAAAATTGGAAGATATTTTCCTTCATTAGTAGTTGTCGTATCTAGATAGAGGAATCCTTTGATCCTCTCTAACTCTTCAATAATTTCATTATAAATAAATTTATGGATCACAATTTTTGTATATATATTTTAGATGGAATCCCACTTTGACATTGAACAAATAGACGCCTTTACCTTTGGTATAAAGTGGGTGGATGAATGTAGGGCTCCCTAAGTCTAGTTTGGGATCCTCCTATACATGTTTAGCCAATTCCCCTGAATCCTTCTCCTCCTACTCATCTCCAAAGTTTGAATGAGTGTAATTCCCTTCCTCTTAATTTGAATTTTCCTTTTCACTATATATGTATATGGCCTCAGTGATAATATTATACCATAGTGGTTCCCCATGCTTAATCAAAAATAATATTAGGACTTGGTGTATTAAATCCATTGAAGAATTCTTTTTGAAATTCAACACCAAAATCTCTAAAGATTAAAATAAGAAGAACAAGATGCTAATTATATGGCCTTTAAAGTGGTTAAAAATAAGGAAATAATGCAAAAAGATAATAGTGTGTTTACCCTCAAGGGTAATGTACCTCATAATTTGTAAATAGACCTCCAACCATTTCCTTAATATCTTTGCATGTATAAACCCCTTATGACATGAATGCTTGGTTTTATGCTTTTCCTTCTTGTATAAGATGTTTAGGAATTCTACTTTCTACCTCTTATTTTTTAATGCATTAAATCCATGGCATTCCATCCCTATTTTTTCACCAATGAGTTCCTTAGTAATCTAAATCTTCAGGCCATACATTGTCACTTGATGGTCTTTCCAACCATGGGTAAAATCCCTAGAGAGTGTAGTATCATTCATAACTAGGGATTCTATAAATGGAACCAACCCACCTTAGACCATTTTGTTCCAAACATACTCATTTTTATTTACATCAGCATAAGAGATCATTTTAAATCAATCTCTATCCCCACCCATTTTTTTAAAGTGCAAACTTCTTCTACAGACTTCATGATATAAGCTCTTTGAGAAGGAAAAATGAAGGTTATGGATAATAAAGCCACCCTCGATCATATGATGAAAACTCGAGGCTCCCCAAATGTGAAAATCCTTAGTAAAAATATCCTTGAATGTATAAAAATCATCATCGAATATCTATGATTGAATCATAGTTAATTCACCCATTATGACTTTATTTGATGTATCCCTTCTCCATCTTGACAATCTAGATGACATCATCTAGATAATCACTCTCATTCCAAGTGATATAGTCACTTATTAGGACTCTAATGTTTGTCATGAAATTATCACCCCTATTACCTTCCCTATAGACATGTCCTATAGAGACCCCTTTGAAGTGGGTCAACAAGTTTTTAGCATTAATGATGATGCTAGAAATGTTCCAAGAGGAGGGAGAGAGGCCTTTTAAGTAGTTGATAATTTTCATCAAATATCCCTCTATTTGGATGAAATCCAAGCTGAGATTGGTTGCTAACTCAATAACCTAAAGTGTTGTGGTGGCTTCTGAGACATGATTATTTTGGATTCCTAATAGACCCACATACGCTGCTCTAATATTACCAATTACTACACTATTTTCAAGAAGGGATATGCAATGTTATTTTTACAATCCTTATCTATTATTTAAATACATCATGCATGAGAGGATTCACATAATAATCATAACCATAGTATAGAGCTAAAAATAGACTTTAATTTCCACATACCTCATTATATATCAAAAATGCCTAGGATTCCATTTTTATTAAACTTTAAGAATCCATCTATCCATCTAATTATTAATTTCACCAGTTAGTATTTAACGTCATGAAGTTCCTTTTAGTGTAGACACTATTTATGAATTATATAGCACCTTAGTAGGTTCACTTGAAAAATACATATCATGGATGTACCTTCAACTTCTAGACCTTTCCCACTGCCAAAAGGCCCACATACATTATCTCTCTATGCTTAATTACTTATCTCTAAGTTTGACCAATGTTATTCTAATGATCTAGGCCTTCTACCTTGCCTAGAATGTTGTAAACCTACTTATCTTCCATATCTATAAGTTTTAGACCTACACCTACTTTCTAAATACTCAGACACTTGTGTCATAGTTAGACTCTTATGTCAATGCAAGTGTTCAATGCCCTAAATTCATCTAATTTTCAAATGAAATGTATTCCATTAGTAATCCTCAGTGCTTTAATGTATATATTCTTTAAAGGTATTGGTATAAATATAATATCAATCCTCATTTACTCCTCACCTAACACAAGCCTATAAAAGACTTGAAAACACCTAGCAACTCACAAGGTAACTTACCAAAGGCATTCAGTCAAACACTCAAGTGAGAAAAACTTCCCTATTGTCTCTTATTTCCATATCAGTCATATGGATAACACATTTACATGTATAAAATACTAAATGAATATCCCAATATCCATATTTTCCAAATTATAAGCTAGGTCATTTTTATAATTTCTTATCACACATTGCATTATTCACACACAAGCCAAAATGTAGGGGAGAACTACATAATTTTGAGGCCCTCTTTGTAGTATTGGATATGTGAATAGTGATCATTGACAAAGGGGTATTTGGGGTAACTCAACACTGTGTGCCAACTAATAATTTTTCCCCATAACCACTATAAATATGAATAACTAAGGTTTTTCTATTTGAAAAGGAGTGATGGTCCATGATCTAAATCTGAATGCACTAAAGTGAAGCTATCATAAAACCTAAAAGTATTTAGGTAGTTATAACTAGTTTTAGTAAGTATTCTATACTAGACACCTGCATCCAAATGAGATAGTAGCATCAACATAACCATCCTAGGTCAATGCAAGTGTTCATGGCTATAAAGGTATAATTTTTAGAATTATGTGACTAATCCAAAATTCATATCCAATTTACTTTCTACCTATTCCAAATCAAGATTTATATTAACATCAGAACTAATGAAGTCTCTTATTTTCATTATCATTATAATATATAGTTTAGTTTTACTTTCCATTTTAGCATATATCATCATAATAAATTTAGTATATGTTTTATCTAAGTTTCAAAAATAAGTGGCATGTTTTAGAGATATTCTATCATCCTTGTGCCCTAGGCTATCTATACCTCTTTAACCCTATATAATCCCTTAATATATATTTAAGGGTTAAAAATTTTGGGAACCTAATATTTAAAAATCATTCTTGTCTAAGAGTACCATTTTGGATGTTTCTTATTTGCTTTGTGTTAATCTTTATGTTCTTTAGCTCTCTTATCATGGATGATATTGATTGCTTTGATGACTATGATTACTAAACTCTCTAGCTTTATATCAAACAAGGGATGAAGATTGATTACTCTTACATTCTTCCAAATGATAAATCATCCAATCTAAAATATTTGAATGGTGGTATCTAACATCTCTTTAATCAGGTCCATGTTCCCAAAATTTTAAGAGATGAGCTAATCCATCTTAAGAAAGATAAAGAGCCTTTACCCATACTTCCTACAGCACCATCATATGATTTTTGGCTTCAATGTTTGTAAAAATATAGATACAAAAGACAAGGGTTTGGAAAAAATGAATAATAATAAAACTAAGCAAGGCTTGGTATTTTCCAAAAAAAAATCCATGAGTCACCAATGAGGTAAATCATATAATAATGTCCTTCATGCACCTTCTACCACTAAAAAGGATGCATGTGAGTAATATGCTCCTTCATATGATCATCAAAAGTTTTGAAAATTACATAAAGAAATTATGATTGATTTATAAATTTTTTACAAGTTGATATTCCTTTAAATAAATTAATTCAATCCCCATAATTCCAACATTTCCAAATACTATCCACCTTATCAAAGGTGATGATTATTGTTTTCCCTCATTTGACATTGAGAATTTTTAATAGGTTAAGCAAGACATAATGACATCTTTACCAAGTAGCTTTAAGTGACCAAGAAGAGGGAATCATTGAAAACCTAAAGTGTCAAAGTCTCCTAATGTTCCAAATATTTAAATCTAGGTCTTTAAGCTAACAGATCTTTATCTCCCAATAAATTCATTCATATAAAAGATTTATACCATACCTAAATAGGTACATTTACAAAGCCTACCTCCAATACCAAAGTGTGTGTGTGTGTGTGTGTGTGTGTGTGTGTGTGTGTGTGTGTGTGTGTGTGTGTGTGTGTGTGTGTGTGTGTGTGTGTGTGTGTGTGTGTGTGTGTGTGTGTGTGTGTGTGTGTGTGTGTGTGTGTGTGTGTGTGTGTGTGTGTGTGAATGAACTAGCCTCTTCAAATTATATACCAAGGGTACCATAATTCAAATATCCAATACCATTACCATAATATCCTAAATTTAGTGATTCAGAACTTACACTTGTTATCCATGAGGATGATAATACTCATATTTCTAAATTTAAGAGAGGTGATGGATATTAATGATAACACCTATGATAGGCACTACCATTCCCATGGAGTATCTAATTTATATGTTGAGAACTATTTGATATCTTCAAAAACAGGCTTCTATACTTCAAATACAAATGAATTTCAATAAAAACTAATGTAAATGTAACCTCATTCAATAATCAACCTCTTGCATAATGTTTACTTAAATATATTTATCCACAATATTTTGAATTACCATATTTAACTTTATTTTTAAGTTATAAGGACCCATTTGACCACATGATTAACTATGTACATTATTTTTATCAATGGGTAAAAGATGACAAATTATTGTTAAATTTATTCCATATGAGCATTTTTAATGAGGCTCATAATTGGTTCTATAGCCTACCAAAAGGTTCTTAACCACTTTTACACAATTAAAAGATGCATTATTCATGGATTTTAATATCCATAAGGTGAAAAAAATTACATTAGAACATTTACACAATTTCAAACAACATGATGATGAATCCCTTAAAAATTATACCATTCAATTCAAAAGTACATCATATGAGCTAGCATTTATAAGTTCATATTTGGAGTTACAATTTATTTTTAGTAGAGGTCTTCTTTCTCCAATGAAAAAAAGAGTATTACATAAAAAAATATGAGGCACTTACCCATTTATATGTGGATGTCCATAGATATGATTCATTCATACTTACTCATCCAAAGGAGATTAACATATCCCCTTCTAAGGACCAAAGTTTAATTCCTCACATAAAGGAGGGAGATGAATTACCAAATGAACATTATGAAAAAATATGTGGTGGTCTTAATATTTATATGGTATTTTTACAAAGTTTACTCAATATGGGACTAGTCTAAGGACAACATCCTATGCATAAACCCCAAGGTGAACAACACAAAAAGCATCCACTCTAAAAAGAATGACAATCACATTATTCATGGGTGGTGCTTATTTTTTGCATATAAATATTAATCCTACACAAACAAAAACTACTTAAAATATAAGACATTTATTAGGTTGGATTTAATCTAAAAGACTTAAAAAGTAAAGGAGGTTAGAAAGACTCCTTGGGCAACATAAAATTACCAATTGTTTGTGGTTGTAATGCAATTCAAATAAAATTTTGGGTTATGCCACAAAGCTCTCCATATTATTTTACATTTGGAACTCTTCAGTTATATAAAATGGAAGCAAAACTTAACCAAAATCAACAAGGTATTTCCTTTCCTCATGAAGGAAAATTGATCCATATCCAAAATGATAGAAGTGGTTGTTATATAGCACATGTAAAACATGATGAAGAACATGTTATGTACCATTTCCACTTATCCATACATGATTCAAACAATTTAAAATATCCAAATTAAGGTTTCAAGGTTTCAAATATTCTAAAAATACCAAAAAAATCAAAAGACTTCAAAAACCCCAAAAAAAAATTAGCATTTACACATCCTATTAGCTCCTTGGCATATATATGTTATCAGTTACATATTGGTAAATAACATATCATTATTTTATATATACACATGTCTTTCATATGACTATGATATAAGCATACATAGATAAATGATCTATACACTTTCAAATTGTAGGCCTTCCCTCTACTAATGTCATGTGGACATTGGGGGCATCCACTTATTTGATCATGATACATCTAGGTTATATCATTATATGGTCACTTTATATTATCATGTTTGAGCTCATATATGTACTTACACATTCCTTTATCCATGTTATATCTTTTTTAATGTACTTTATATGCTATGTAATTAACATTTTGTGCTAACACATATATCTAGGGACTAGTATGATATGTTTATATTGGTTTTTTATGCTTTAATTTATGCACTTCCTTGATTATCTTACCTTGTTATTATCTTCATTATTTGAGCATTTGAATATGTTCCATTGTTTATGGCCCATGTGCATTTGTTTGCCTCTTTGACCTTTGAATATGTCATTATTTGTTGTATATTGATATTTAAATATGTCATTATTTCTTTATGGACATATGACTAAGTCATGTCCTTTCGATTGTGTGGTATTTGAACATGCCTCTTCTTAGAGGTCTCCTTGGACCATTGTATTATGGTTTTATTTTGAGTGCTTATGTGCATGTGTGATTGATTGATTTTTGAGGTTGTATTATTATTATATATATGCTTCCATCATCTAGATCATGCATCTTAGGACTTGTGTGATTACATTCTTTGTGATTCAATGATATATCTACCTAGACACATTACCTTTATATGTATGTTGGTAAATTCATAGTTTACATGGTCATATTATACTTTTAAGGTAAATTAAATACCAGTTATTACTTTTCATCACCTCAAAAGGGGGACATATTAGTGGGGGCATGCCATAAAGGCATGACTTCCACAATGCTTCACAGATTCAAATTATAGTGGAGGAATGTTTTAGAAAAATGTTCTCAACATTTATCATAATTTTAGATTCAGTGGGGGCATGTTTTGGAAACATATTCTCCACACTTGTTCAGTACACAACATACCTAGATTATAGTGGGGGAATGTATTGGAAACATGTTATCCACACTTATTCAGTACTCAACATACCTAGATTACAATGGGGGCGTGTTTTGGAAACATTTCCTCCACATTGGAACTTATATTAATTTTAAATTTTAGATTATAGTGGGGGCATGTTTTGGAAACATATTATCCACACATATTTTTAAATTACCCAAATTACATATTTATATGACTCAAATACACATTTGTGGAAGAATTGTATACATTGTTATATTGTTATAAATAATTTTAGCATGAGACATATCTAAGGTTTATATTATATACAATGTGTGTATAATATTATAAAATCAAATTAGTTATAGATTTGAAACACTTTTAGGGACTATCACCACCCACTAGGTTGGACTGTTATAGCTATATTGAACCAATCTACTGCTATAGTTGGTTCACTTTTTGGTATGGTTGAGGTGATTAAATCACTTGAGCTTGCTAATTTTATAGGTTGTATTTGATTACATCATATATTTTCACCATTTTTTATTGTCAATTAACTTGGTTCACTCACACTCACCAAGTTATAAATATGATTGGGTTGTATGGTTGAGATAATCTTAATTTTTAGGTGGTAACTCATCTTTTTTACAAGATTAGGGTCATGTGTCCTCCAATATCTCTCTCTATATTTATATATATACACTTTTTTATATTTTATATTTTGTCCTAATCTTAGTTTCATTGATTCATAATGATATATATTTCAAATAAAATTTCAAAAAGGCAAGACAGATGCATCGATACGTATGTGTACTCCTAAACCTTGCTCCCTTTCAATTTTAATCATATATTTATAGACTATATTAAGCCAATCTAATGCAATAGTTGGTTAAATTTTTAGTATATTTGAGGTGATTAAATCACTAAATCTTTCCAAGTTTTTATGTTGGACTTGATTTTATCATCTAGCCTCACTAGTTTGATAGTGTGAGTTGACTTGGTTCACTCACACTCGCCAGGTTATAAGTATGATGGGGTTTCAAGGTTGAGCTATTCTCAACTACTAGGTGGTAATTTATTTTTTCTCCAAGGTTAGGGAATGTTCCATTCTATCTCTCTATATCTCATTAGATATATGTAATTTCTAGATTTATACTTATCCTAATCTTAGTTTTAGTAATTCATAATGATATATCTTTCAAATTAAATTATTAAAAGGTGAGATGGTTTCATCAATACACAAGTGTAATCCTAATCCATCCTCTCTTTCAATTTTAATACTTTTAATTTTAGATTATATGCATTGATAATATACTATAACATGCTCTTGGTTGTATGTCAATCACCAACAAATCACTCAAGTTGGGATCAAGTAAAGACAAGGTGTTTTATATACACCTAGGTACACATTTGTTATCCATTAAACCAAAAATTTCATTACTATATTAAATGGGAAAAATGTAGACACTATTTATAAATTATATACCACCTCAATTTTTTACATTTGGCTACCAAAAGGCTCACATACATTATCTACCTATGCCTAATTATTTATCTCTTAGTCTGACCAATGTTATTCTAATGACCCAAGCCTTCTACCTTGCCCAAAATGTTATAAGCATATTTATCTTCCATATCTACAAGTTTTAGACTTGAACCTATTTTCCAACTACCTAAACACTTTCATCTCATCATATGCCTACATCAATAGAAGTGTCCTATTCCAACACAAGTGTCAAGTTCCCTAAAGTAATATAATTTTAAAATGAAATACATTCCTATGGTTAGACTAAGTGATTTAATGTGAGATATTCTCTAAAGGGATTGGTATAAATACAAGATCAATCCTCATTCATTCCTCACCTAGCATATACCTAGAAAATACTTGGAAACACCTATCAACTCATAAGGCAACTTACCAAAGGCATTCAATCAAGCACTCAAGTGAGCAAAGATTCCCTATTTTCTCTTATTTCTATATCAGTCATAGGGATAACACATATACAGGTCTTAAGTACTGAAGGAGCAGCCCCAATCTATATTTTCTAAGTTACAATATAGGTCACTATTGTACTTTCTTATCACATATTTCACAATTAACACACAAGCCAACATGTAGGGAAGAATTACATAAGTTTGAAGCCCTCTTCAAAGTACTATCTATGTGAGCAACTCTCATTAACATAGGGGTATTTAGGGTAGCTCAACACCTTGTGCCCACTAAACCATTTTTCCCATAGCCATTATGAATATAAAGAATTAATTTTTGACATTTGATAAGGAGTGATAGTACATGACCTAAATTTGAATGCACCAGAGTGAAGGTGACATAAAACCTAAAAGCATATAATTAGTCACATCTAGTTTTAGTAGGTATTATATATTGGACACCTACATCTAATTTAGATAGTATCATTGACACAACTATCCTAAGTTGACATAAATGTCTATAACTATAGAGTATAATTTATAGAATTAGGTAACTAGTCCAAAATCCATATCCAATATACTTTCTACATGTTTTAGATTCAAATTTATATTAGTATTAGAAATACCTAAGTATCTTATTTTTAGTATCATTACAATATCTATCCTAACTGTACTTTCCATTTTAGCATATCTCAATATAATAAATTTATTATGTGTCTTATTTGAGTTTTGTAAACAATTGGCATGATTTAGATATAGTCTACCATCCATGTGCACTAGGTTATCTCTACCCCTTTAACCCTATATTCCCCCACATGTATATTTTTAGGCTTAAACACTGATCTTACCCTCAATACTATATTTTTTGGGCTATGGACATGGTACTTCATTCATATTCAATGCTTTGAAAATTTTGGCTAACAATATCCAATGGATGAGTCAATATCTATGAGAGCCTACAAATCAGTCAAATCCTATTAGTACATCTACCTAATCTTTTTTTTTGTCATTATTAAAAATAATTATCTTTTAATTTGATATTATTTATTATATTTTTTATTTCATATTACACCATACAACATTGATAAATTTATGTGTTGTGTGTTGTAACTACATTAGTCAATGTCAATATAGTTACATGTGTTTACAAAATACATTGACTAGCTCAATATAGTATCTTGTGTTTGAAAACTACATCAACCAACTTGATATAATCTCATTTGTTTTCATCCTTGACTATATCGACCAAATCAACACAATCTATTTCCATATATCTTAACCTTTTGCCTATGATATTTTATTAAACAACTCAATATAGTTTAGTTACAACATATTTTTCATAGAATTTATCCTCTAGACTATATCTAATAGCTTGATTTAGTCTATATACCATCATTTTTATTCTTCTTTGAACAAAATCTATCGACTATATTGACATAGTTTATTTTTCATTTCCCATCTATGTGACTATATTGAATAGTTCAACATATTTTACTTATAGATTATTTATTAAATTTTCTAACAAACTACATCATATTGTTCAATATAGTCTGTATCTCAAAATACACTAATTAGCAAACTACATCAAACTATGTGATATCTTTTTAAATACTTACTTTACTAAGTTGGTTGATACAATTAATTTTTTTGCAGTTTATCCAACTCAATTCAGTTCTTATATACAAGGGAAATAACCTAGTTATCACTAAAGCATGTGGCACAAAATGGGGGTAATAAACATTAAAGTAAACATGCATAGAATATTCTTAATTAAGTCAGTATAGATAAAACCTTAACTCATAGAAAGATAAATACATTAAAAATTCATTACTTATGCTACTTCTATCTACTAAAATAGATGAGTAAGAGTTAGAGATACTTACCTTGAAGATGAAGTTATCAAGACTCAATCACTCCCTTGGCCAAAGGTGCTTTGGAAGAGGTTGTCATGATTTTTAAGGATCACTAAGATAGGCCAAATCATCCAACACTTTTCCATAAGACAAGATTTTTCTCCAAGTGTAAACCCAAAGTAATAACTCCTCAAGTAAAATGGTAGAAGAGTAGATTGTAAATAATTTTAAATGAATGATTAACTCTATCTCTCTCTAATAAATAGTAAAATAGATGTGTATATAGTTGGATCTAACCTTAAACCTTTATGAAAGTTTAGTTGATATGTTTGACCTAATCGATCCTATATCCATAATTAATAAAATCAAGTTAGGGACTAGGTCTGCTGAGGTTGACCTAGACCCATAATGTTCTAAAATATTTTAATTATAGGGTTGGCCCAAACTAAATTTGTTTGATAAATGTCAAAAATAATTTTTAGCTTAGGTATGGTCTATTTAAAGTAGTGAATTAATTGGATGAGTGTGTAATGGAGGTGTCAAATCTTAATTAAATGTATATGAGAGTTTTGTGTTAATTTCAAGTGGTGTTATAGGGGATACTAGTCTACCCACCCCTTTCTTGATGCACCCTTTAAGGCATGCACTCAAATAGGTTGATACTCAATGAGTTACTACTAGAGAGTGGCATCTATAATTAATAAATTTTTAAAATATTATGTGTATACATATTATCCACTCGAATATCATCATGTGTCATTCAAGTGTAACATGGGATGATGCTTTAAGAAAAGAACATAACAACACACAACATTGAAGCTAAGTAAGTTTCATTATTTTAAAACATAAAATAACTAAAATTAAATGAATGAAATGAAATAAATTAAATAAAATTAATGTATACATACCTTGACTTACCTTTATCATTGAATGATTATCTATTGTATTTATAGTTTTGATCATCGAGGGCATAGATAATGCTTTAGACAAACCCAAATATATAAAACTAAATTGCAAAAAAATTGTAGGAAATCCAAGATAAATAAAATGTGTAGTCGTGATGTACTTGGAAATTTGGTAAGCTAGGGTGATAAATTTTAAGTTTGGACCAAATGACCAAGCCAAAAAAATAGAGTAAATTAGGTAACTGGAAATCCAAGAATACTAAATGATAAAAAAAACTCAAACAAGTATACCTTAATTAAGAAAGGTAAACAAACAAGCCAAACTAAAGATACATGTAAGAATGGTAATAAAAAATAAATATGAAATTATTAATAATCATTACTTAAACAAAGATGGGAAAGCAATGGTAAAACAACATTGATGAGTGAGTAGTAACAATCCTTACTCAATCATCAATGGAAAAAGTACATGAAAGGAAAAACAACATTGTCGAGTGAGAAGTAGCAATCCGACCTCACTCAACAATGGAAATAAAAGTATTAAAAATAGAAATGAATGTAGTTGTCCGAAAAAAAGAAGGGAATATAGAAATTGACATAGTTGTTCAAAAGAATGAAGTATAAAAAATATATAAAAATGAATATAGTTGTCCATAAAAATGGATGATAATGAAAAATTTTCAAACAAACCAAGGTAATTCTAGAAATTTAAAGCAATGGTATAAAGAAGATAATCCATAGTCACTCAAGCATACTATTTTGTTCTAAGGATAGATAAAACCAAAAAAAAGTAGTGCTAGCATATTTTAAGATGTGAAAAAGAGGAAATATAGAAGTGGGAAAATAGATTTATAATCAAACTTAATTGTCAAGGGGGGAAAAAATGTGTGGTGGGTGAAATGAAGGAAAAATTAGTATAGATAAAATCTTTATCGAAGTCAAGATACTAAAATTAGGTTTGTCAAAATAAGAGGAATTACAACATTAATAACTCTAAAGAACTTATCCTATCCAAACACATATTATGTCACAAAATGAAGTATGAATATCATCCCATGAAGTCTATATGCATGAAAATTAAAATGGACCTACCTTCCCATAATGTGTTCCTCATTCCTCAGGACCCCTTAAAAATCCATTAATCTATTGCAAAGATTGGGTACTTGTGTGAGAAAGTAGTTAGCACAAGAGATTTTTTCAAATTCTCCTATCCCAATCTATTGTCCTACTACAACCTAATTAACCTTGGCTCTATCATGAGGTTAACTATGGAGTTTGAGCTTCGATTGGAGATAGTAAATGTGATATAAATCATGTATTTTGGTGTGATGTTGACTTTTTGATTTTTTTATTACCTTTTATTTAAATTATTTTTATTTTAATTTTTATGGATTTTTCTATTCCTCCTCCATAAAAATTTGAAGAACCAAACGTGGGTGCTAAAAATTACTATCACTTGAAAATGTTGGACTTGGTAGCTAAGAAAGAGAACTTAGAGAGCATGGTGTCTAAGATTCTTATTAATTCATATGAAATAAAAGTGTGATCTTGAATTCAACCTTGTTTTATCCAAAATGAAATAAAATTAAATGAAATCAAGGGGAAATGAACACAAAAGAATTTAAATTACTTCAAATCACAAAAAATGTGATACAGTGAAAAGGAATACAATGATATGTATGATTCTTTATCATAAGAATTTAAGTAAGTGTAGGTGAACATGATAACATAGTTTGTTGTGAAAATTTTAACCATAAAATAAACAACAATCAAAGTTGAGAATATGGGATCATAGACTTGTAATAATTTATTAACATTCTATAAAAGGAACACTCAGTTTAGTAAGGGTGGTTTGAAATAATATGTTGATTTTATGAGGAGAGCATGGTCTTATACATGTTATTATATTAAAACTCATAAAATAAAAACCCAAGTGGGTGAAAAAAGGTAAAAATTGTATTTTTGAGGAAGGCCTAGTCTTATCCATGCTCTTACACTGCAACTCACAAAATAAAAACCCAAATGGGTAAATGAAGTATGTGAAAAATGGTTAAATTGTATTTTTGAGGAGAGACTAGTCCTATCCATAGTCTTACACTACAACTCACAAAATAAAAACCCAAGTGGGTATAAATAGCATTGGAAAATAAAAAACTTGATATGTAAAATTAATATATGAAAGCAAAAGGAATTCATGAGGAAAACCATGTCCTATCCATGGTATTACATTACAACTCAAGGAAGAAAGAAACCAAAGGACCAAGGGGAGGAACTAAGTTTGTGTTAAAATGGACTATTATAGAGGGTGATATCCATGAATAAATCCTACAAGAAGTTTTATTATGACAGTAGATAGAATTATGATAAGAAGGTAAAACTTAAAGTAAAGTATTTCTTCAAAAATTGTGCATTAGTGGGTTCTTAAAAAACATGGTCTTCATTAGTTTGTAGGTGATAGGTGCTAGGACCAAGAATGTCTTTTACTAAATAAGGGCCCCATAATTTTTGGGTGTATTTTCCTTATTTATCATGGGTATAGTCTAACTTAAGGACCAGATCATCAACATTAAAAGTGCAAACGTTAACCTTTTATTATGTTATTTAGCGATGTGAGCCTTGTATTAGAAATTATGTTGAAGAGCGGATAGGTAGTGTTCATCAAGACTATTTAGGGCATGAAGGTGATATTCATGTATTTATTCATCAAGAATGATACCATAAATAGATATATTTAAGGATGGAATATTGACCTCTAATGGTAAGATGGACTTGAAACCATAGACTAGAAATAATGTTGTTGCCCCAATGGCAGTATGTATGCTAGAAAGATAGGCCCAAAGTGTGGGATATAAGTGAATATGACAATTAGTATGGGTTTTTGGATGGCATTTTGTATAATTTTGTCAAGAACTTTATTAGTGGCCTCAACTTGGCCATTACATTATGGATGGTAAGGTGTGGAAAATTTGTGAGATATTTTAAGTTTAGCATATAATTGTTTCATGTCTTTATTTTTGAAATTACCACCATTATCATAAGTGATAGTATGAGGAACTCCAAAGTAAAAAAATATTTGGTTAAGGATAAATTTATAAATATTGGTTCTCATGAAATTGACAAGAGGCATCTCTTCTACCCATTTGGTCAAATATTCAGTAGTAGTAATGATAAAACATGACCATCTTGTGACTGAGGTAATTTATCAATGAGATATAATCCCGACATGGAAAATGACCAAGGAGACTCCATAATTTGGACCTTAACTAGCTGTGAATGATTAGATATCATGAATTTGGCAAGGATTACATGTTTTTGTAAAATTAACAACATCCTTTTCTAAATTAGGCCAAAATTATCCCATATGTAAGCATTTTCATGTTGTAACATGTCTACTATAGTGACCACTACAAATTCCCCCATGTGCTTGTTCGAGGAAAGGAGGAACCTATTATTAAATCACATAATAAATAAGGGTACCTTCTACATTATATTAATAAAGGGTGTTGTATTGGAAGACGTGTTTAAAAATTTGTTTATGTATTCTAGTCTTTTCATGAGAATTTATGTCTAGAAGATAGGTTTTATGTTCAAGGAATTGGATGATGTTTATGTACCATGGGCTTTGTCAAATAGTGATATCCTCAATTTGAAAAATGAGTGAATCTTGTGGTTCAATAGAAGATGGTGACTTTCTTATTTGAATAATAAATTGGGAATCATTAAGAACTTTATGAGGATGAAATAGGGATGTTGAAGAAGAAAGAGAATCAACAATAGGGTTATCATCTCTTAGAATTGGGTCAATGGTAAAAGAGGCAAACTCTTTGGTGATTTTTTCTTCCATTTGATGGTAAGTGATAATATTTTCACTTTTACACTCGTAATCACTATTAACCTAGTGGAAGACAAGTTAGGAGTCACCCAAATCATGTATATATAGGATATCTAAGTCAAGTGTCGCTTTCATACCCAATATTAGATCTTCATATTATACCATGTTATTAGTGACATAAAAGGTTAGCATGAATGCTAGAGGGATGATCTTACCATGAAGGTTAATTAGAATACCACCTACCCTAACTCCTTGGAGGCATTTAGTACCATCAAGTTAAAGGTTCCAAGTATCTTCATGCAAATCGATGGTGACTTCAAGAAGCTCTTCAATAACTAGTTTAGATTTGGTAGTATTAGGAATGATATTGGTATCTTCATTATTTGCCTATAAATTAGTAGTGAAATTATTTAAATAATATTTAAGAGATATATCTTTATTAAGACCTTCAGTATAGAGAATTTTATCATCAGAGAGATTATCTTGAAGGTGATTTTTAGTAGGTATGGGTGCCATTGCAAGTTGGTCAACGATTACTTTCCCTTTGACATATTTTTGTGTTATGATTAAAAGGAAAAACTTCATTAAGATAACCATCCATTTTATAATTCTATCTCCAAGTATAAATGCTTTGAATAAAAAATGATGAAGTAGGTCAAAATGGACAATGACATAGGTGGTTTAATAAATCATATAGTGATAAAGCTTTTTAGTTGCAAAGTAAATAAAAAGGAAATCATGTTCTACTTTGGTTTAATGTGTTTTTGGAATCAATGAGGTCTCAACTAATATATTAGATAGTGTATTCTCTTTTGGTATAATCTTATTGGGTAAGAATTTCTCCAACTGATACGAGAGTAGAAGAGGTGTATAAAATTAAAGGATGATCATTGAAATGTGTAATAAGGGTGGGAGGATGGAGAAAATATTATTTCATGATATTGAATGATTTTTTATAGGGATCATTCCATTTTAGATCATTGCCTTTTTTAATAATGGAATTAACAAAGTATATATGATAATAAATTTCTAGGATGAGTCTTTGGATTGATCCAAGATTGCCAATGTAAGTATGAATGTCAAGAATGGAATAAGGAATGGGCATGTTGACTATAGCATTCATTTTATTTAGATACACATTAATATTTTAAAGAGATACTAATAACCCTATCATTTTACTTGATGTAACACCAAAGACACACTTGTATGGGTTGAGTCTAACTTTGTATTTGATTAATCAATCAAAGATGATGGCTAGATCATAGAGATATGTTGTGTAATTTTTAAATTTGGAAATGATGTCATCCACATAGGTTTCCACATTTTTGTGTTTAATATCATGAAAAATGTGAATCATAACACATTGATAGGTAGCTCTAGCATTTTTAAGGTTGAAAGGCATTTTAACATTGTAATAGGTACCCCATTATATAGTGAATGTTTTTTTTCATCTTTAGGTGCTATGTGAATTTTATTTTATCCCAAAAAACAATCCATGAGTGATAATATTTCATATATATTAGTGGAATATAGGATGGAATCTATTAAAGGTAATGGAAAATTATCTTTAGGATAGGTGAGGTTATGATTATAGAAGTCTATGCATATACAAATGACCATGGTGACTTTTTTTATGAATGGGAATAATGTTTGACACACATTCAAAATAGTCAAAAATTTTAATAAACTTAGCATCTAACAATTTTATCATTTATTTATGGCACATGTTGGAAATTTCAGGTGGAAATTTCTTTTTTGTTGTTGGATGGGTTTGGTGTCTAGGTATGTGATTATATTGTGCATAACGATACTAGGGTCGAAACCTAGCATGTTCTCATATGACCAATAAAAAGTTTCATGATATTTATAAAATAATAAGCTAAATTTTTCATGCTATATTGGCGTGATTTATCTAAAGACTGTTATGGGTCGAGGACATGAGGGTGTGCCATATTCTATTCTTGTAGTTTTTTTAATGAACATAACATTTCCATATTTAAAATGATATGGAGCATTGGGAAGATAATAAATTAGATTTATTTTGGGATCTATGCTCACAATTAAGTTATTAAAATGAGGATATTTTTGTTTGAAATTCCTAATTTTGTGATGTTTTCATGGAAGTTGAGGTTCTCTAGCATGGAGTAACTCAAGTATGTCTTCATCACTAGGTAACATGGGTAAGGATCCATAGTATTCCGTGTATAATTTAATAAAAATTATTTTATTACCATGGTGATCATATTCATAATGTATCTAACATAAATTTTTTGCATTGGCATCAAGGGTATGTTGTGGATTCAAAGAGCCAAACACAAATTTAATTAATGAACTGTAAGATTGAGCTAAACACAAATAATTATTTCAACACAAAATATTATTCATACTCTGATTGATTAAATTATTCCATGAGGTTACATATTTATAGGAATCATATTCCTATATTGTATCCCTTTTTTTCTCTCACCTAAATCCTATAATTAATCACACACTATTTATGATATATTGTTATAACCATTAACAATATATCACAATAATATAATATTTTACCTAATACAATATTATTGTATTAACCATACGGTTACACAATAACTAATTAATATTTACCTTTTGGTAAATATAAAACTTACCTCTCCATAAATATCCAAACTCACTAATGTAAAATCTAATTCCTAACATTCCCCCCCCCATAGTTTTTACATGGTGCAAAAACATTCACACTCATATCCACAGTATGCTCACCCACTATAGCATGCCCTATTTGGATCGTGATCTTGAAAAAGAGAACGTCACTCTTCTTATGATTTTATAGGTTTACCACAAACCTTGACATGAACAAGAACCTCCTTCTATCTATTATTCATCTCTTAGTGGTTTTTTGGATCTCTACCACCAACCCTTTCAAGATCCATGAACTGACTTACATTGGTGCTTTCTATCCTTTTATAATGTCTTTACATTAGGGAATCATGTTTGGAATTTTCACATAAATTATATTAAATTGACATGCATATTCTTATATTCTTATTTTGAAAAACACATAGTGGAAAGTGAAAAAACACACCATACTATATATGTCAACACATCATTGGTGCAACCCCATCATTGGCAATTGATGAGAGGTTATAGAAAGACCTCCTTCCTCTATGTATCCTCCAACATCTAGTATATGAAGCTACTTACTCAACTAGTATGTTAATGTATCTCAATTATATGTTGATTTGACTAAAATGGGGTCCCCCCCTCAGTAAAGACACATTTGACATTAGGGCATTGCATACAATCGATAGTGCATCCTTTACAAGAACGAATTGATAATTTGACTCAATATATTTTAATGATGCAAAAAAGAATTTTTGACTCATTTTAAAATTGACTCTATAAAAATACTTTAACATTTTAAAGACTTTTGAAAAATAATTATAAAATAACTCAAATAATAATTTAGGATATGGACACAAACCCTATTTTATCAAGTCCAGTTAGACACAAATACTAAACTCTAGTCTTAGACAACTTGAACTAAAATACTCAAATAACATACTATTGACCAAAATTAAATTCTTAACCTAAACTCAAAAAAGATGTTAATACTAACTCATAATAAAATTTAATTGCATAGAAAATTACGTAATGGACATTCACTCTCTCTATATATTTTAATACCAACCTATCAAAACTAAATTAATGACTTTTTTATTTTGATAGATAAAAAATAATGACTTAAATCACACTATTTAACATAATAACATAACCTCAATTGTATTAGTAAAATGCTAATTAAGCCAAACAAAACTTTCCAAGTGCCAAGATGGGAATGAGGTTGGGTGCTTGAAACTATAAATCTTGATAGAAAATGGCATGGAGTTTGAGGAATAAATGGCATAGATGTAAATAGGTCTACAAATAATCTGATATGAGTATATTCATATAATTAAATTGATCCACACATGGGAGGATGTTTTCAAAATGGTGGTTGATATAATGTTCATATATGATCCTCAACATTGATCAGATCTAGTAAATCCATCTTGAAGTAGCTTTCAAAATAACCAAGTCAAAGACAAGGTACAACAAAGATCTTCAATAATCAAATCAATTTATTTCTCATTTTATTTATTTTGCTTCTCCTTTGAGACTCCTGTTTGCCTTTGTAGAATAATTTAAATATGAGTAAAAATGAATTCAAATTTTCTTTGACTATTATCTAATTTCATATTTCACCAAATGACCAAGACTCAATCTATCTTCAAAGAGAAATAGTTGTAGCTTATGAGAATCATAAACAACTATGACTACAAATTTGTACAATGAAGCATTCAATTATCTTGATAACATAAAAGATGTTGTTATCAAATTTGTGCATAGATCATTAAAATAATCAATCTCTTTTAAATTCCCAAAGAAGTTCAATGCATGTAGATGAGCTTGATGCAGATTGAACAATGAGCTTGGTGATATGATATTTCAATTATGCTTAAAAAATCTCTTTTTCAGATGTTAGTCTCCTTATGATCAACATATAAGATTGTAACCTTCATACACCATTCATATTAGATATAAAAAACATGAGCACATAAGAAACTACCAACATATTTTATATCCAAAGTATAAATGCAATAAAAAACTTTAAAAACTAAAAAAGCTAAACATTATCAGAAGCTCTCATTCTCTTGGCAACTAAACACAAATTTATGTTGCCATTAATTAGCCTATCCTCTCATATAAACCTACTCTAATACCACTATTATGGATTCAAAGAGCCAAACACAGATTTAACTAATACACTATAAGATTGAGATGAACATAGAGAATTATTTTAACACAAAATATTCTACATACTCTGGTTGATTAAATTATTATATGAGGTTACATATAAGGATCATATTCCTATATTCTCTCCCTTGATTTATCTCACCCAAATCCTATAATTTAACACACACTATTTATGATATATTGTTATAACCATTAACAATATATCACAATAATATAATATTCTAACTAATACAATCTTAATTTATTAACCATATGGTTAAACACTAAATAATTACTATTTACCTTTAGGTAAATATCAAATTTACCTCTTCATAAATAACTAAATTTACTAATGTAAAAGCTAATTCCTAACAGGGTAATCTCAAGTATAGGTGGAATTGTTGAGGAAGGTTTATTAGATTCAATTAGATTGATAATAGGTGTATCTTTAAAATCATTATCAAGGAGAGCATTTGGTAGAGTGACTCATGATATAGAAGGTATAGAAGGTTCTAAAAGTTCCCAATTTATGAGAGGTAAGATTCATTGAACAACTCAAGGGGTGTCGATAAGTGGAGAGTTAATTGGAGGTACATGAAATTTAGGTTCTAACTCACTACTCATGGAATTGACATGAATATCATGGTTAAAAGCATGTATTTTAGCTAAAATTTGTTGATAGTGTTGAACATCCAAATCTTGTGATTGAGGTTGGTCCATGATGTAGTTATCATCATAAGTGTGAGAGATAGTACATGCTTGTGTCTCTAAAGGAGCATTAGAAGGATATACACCTAGATCACTAAATTTATGAGGTGGCATGGTTAAAGGGTATTGAAATAAATTTTCCACTCCATATTTATTACATGTGAATTCATCTTCTATGTAATATAATTCATGTGCATTACATGGAGGATGGAGGTCAGTGATCCCATCGATGAGAGGGATGGTATGATCATGGGGTAACAAGGAAGGAGGGAGCCAGTCCAAAATGTAAGGAGGTAGCTTGGTAGTATTTCAAGTGTTTTTCAAGTTATTTGGATCATCACCATCAAAATTGGTAAGATTGACCTATAAATGTGGATTCATCTTGACAAATTTAGGTAAAGGTGCACTATTAATTTATGGAGTGGTTGGAATCTAATACTGAGATTTCAAGTTGAGAAGATGAATACCCCATGGATTAGGATCAACCTCATGTTGAAAATGTTTTCCATGATGAATAAACTTGATACATTGGATACTTGAAGAGGCAATAACTCTCATACAATGTGTCCATGGGTGACCTAAGAGTTAATTATAGGATAATGGTAAGTTGAGAATCATGAGCTTGGTATGTATAGTTTTGGGTCCAATAGTGAGAGGGAGGAAAATACAACCAAGTGATTTTTTATTAGTATTGTCAAATACATAACATGCTAGACAAGTTTTCTTGAGATGATCTTTTTTATACCCAAGTTGTTGAATTATCCAAAGAGATGTCACATTAATTTTAGACCCTTCATCTATGAATACTTTTCAAATAAAGGTGGTATTAATGGCAATTTTAATGAAGAGAGGTTGGTCATCAACTCAAAAGATAATTTCATCATTGATCATATTTTATTAAAGGGAATCTATGTAAGGTTTTTAAGAATGATAAATAGTTTCAATAGTATGAACTTATATCAGTGAAGGCTCATGACGAGGTTGTTCCACTTCTAGGGAAGATGGTTCTTCAATTTATTGTAGTGGTTGCATTCAGAATTTGTGATAAAATGGATAAGTGTGAACTAATACATTAGAGATATTTTACAAGGAATAGTGTTAAGTTACTCTAATAAATACCAATGATATTTTGAAGATGAAGAACCATCATGAAGCTTAGAAGGTAAAATATTTTTTGTAAGAAGAGAGGTAGTTTGGGGTTTAGATTGAGGAAGTGTTTCCTCATTGGTTTCTAAATGTATGTTAGTGGTGGTGGTATCTTTGAGAATTTTTTATTCAAGCGATGGTTTCTTTGGATTTGTGATGGGATCTTTTTAGGTGAGTTTACATCAATAATTAACTTTGGCTGCATTCACATATTTCGAATTGGTATAGTATTGTTCATAGTCAGCGTCAATTACATAAATATCTTTATTTGAATGTTATGGGTTAGAGGTAGAAAAAAATTGGGTTGTTAGAGGAAGAAGGATTGAAATCTTGTTTATTTAGAGAGGCATTAACATAATAATGATGACATGTTTTGATCATAACATCATGATTGAATGTATCTCCTAACATAAAAGAAATGGAAAATTTGGTAAACTCACAACATGTCTCATGGAATTGACCAAACTCAGCATGGAACCAACAAAATTTATTGGGATCATAACATATAGGTGGATTATTAGCATAAATGAATGGTTTAGAATGTGTTAAAAGTTATTTTAGTTGTTGAATAGTTATTAACACATGGGAAGTTTGGGTATTATCCATTTTGGCTAATCTTAGTTTTGTTTGAGGAAGATTGCCAGTGATTATATTAGTGGAGTGTTGTAAAAATCCCTTGATAGTTTTAGTGTTGGGTTTGAGCTATTTCATTAGAAATTCTTGTCACTTAGCTTAATCAATAGCATTATTTAGATTTTGGGGAGCAAAATTCTAAACCTTGTATTGGAGGGAAGGTGTTAAGGTAGTTATGAATAGTTTGAACAAATTATCATCAATCATGTTGTGATTAGCTTTGTGGGCCAAATATTTCCACTGTTTGATAAAATCATGAGCTGATTCAGAAGGGGATTTTTTGGCATTAATGAAATGACTAAGACAATTTTTAGGAAGATCATTGTGTTACAATTCCTTAACTAAAGGATTGACTAAATCCTCAAGTTACCATATATAATTTTGGGGAAGTTAGTTATACCATTATAATATATCACCTATGAATGTTTTAAATAAAAATTTTATATTGGTGAAGGTACTAGTTTGAATACACATTTTATAAAGATTATAAAATGCTTTGAGAAAAGATGTAAGGTTTTTAGTCCCATAATATTAAATAGTTGGAGATATATTACTAATATCGATAGAAATAATGAATGGGATTAAAGGTTCATTTTGAATGTATGAAGAATCTTGTTGTGCATAATATGTTGGGGAATAATATTTCTCATAGAAATTTTAAAGGTGTAGGGGTGAAATTTTGGTTATTTTGGGGAACAAGAATATGAGACTAATTAGCCATGTTGATCAAATGATGTTTTAGTTTTATCATTTGAGAGGTATTATATGTTTGCATGATTTTAATTTGTTACACTATTTGTGCATAAATTTGAGTGGTATCAACTAGTCAATTGGTATTGGTATGAGTATTATTAGGATTGGTAGGAGGAAATTTTCATAAATGATACTAGGGGAGAGTTTCTAGGAGGTAGTTTATTGGTGTTGAGAAGGTTTCATGTGGGGTTATTTATTAGTCTTATGTCAATTTACCCCATAGTATAATAAGGTGAATTAAAAAGAGAATTATATTAAGAAGTGTAAAATGGATCAGATCCATTAATCTTGTTAGTTGGAGTAATTTCAACTATATTGTAGTGCAAATATGAGGGATGAGAAAAAGTGCTCCAAGAGTGAGGATCCTCTTGGGTATCAAAGATAGGTAGAAAAAAACATCCAATATATAGTATAAATAGATATAGGTTATCCAAAAATATTCTGATAGGGGATTTCATGATTCTTGAAGGAAGAATCTAAGATCAAAAATCAAAGAAGAAAAATATAGATAGAGTCAACCAAATACATAATAGTATCTACCAAGAGGTACATAGTCGACTGAGTTGATAGAGTTTATAGGAAAGGTCAACAAATTGGGATGCAAAAGACAAAATCAAATTACTTGATGTTGTTCTTTAGATGGTAAAATTGAGGTAGTCTAAAAGATACACAGTTAGATAGGTTGACTATGTAGTGAAGATAAATATAACAATCAACCTATAAGAGATTGAATCAATAGGGTCAACTTTATTTTGAAGGTAGGGAAAATTTTTACAATATAATAGCTAAGAAAATTTAATTGAACACATAATCAATTAGATCAAATGTGTTTGATCTAATTGTAGAACATAACACAAACCTTATACCAACACTAGCTAGTACATGTTTTGTAATACCAAATATAATTTGCAAAGAGAAAGTAAAAAAACTAGAATATAAATGCTAATCTAAGTGGTCAATCCTGAATGTTGATAATTTATATTAAATATATAAATTAATGTGATAAGGAGTTGGTTGTAAGAAGGAACTAGAAAATAAATCTATGGATAGTTTCAAGTAGTTTAGGCTGAAAAGGATCGATCTTGGTGATGGTACTAGCTTGGTATTGAGACCTACTCCCTCACTTTAAAATGTTTTAGCAATAAGGGTGTTAGGTGATTTACAAATATATACCATCAACCACATATTTATATTTAGCCATAAAACCAACATAGCTTACCTCTTGGTGATGAAATCCAAGTAGGTAGACCTTGAAAAGAAATTATTTTAATGGTTTTTGGTGTTAAGTGATTTGGAAGCATGTGAAAAATAAAATAGTGTGACTAAATTAGTAAATTAAAAGCCTCCTATTTAGTAAATTTTTTTATTCTAAACAAACAAGTAACAAAAATTAATAATGAATTAATTACTAGCAAGATAGGTTAATTCCATTATTTTTGAAGAGTACAGAGTTAGTTCAACAAAAAATGTATTTAAACTTTATAGAACAGAGTCGACAAGGTCACTACTATCTAGAGAAGCAAGATCTAGAAGAACACAATCGAATAGGTCGATTGAGTATTCTAAACCTAAATTAAGCTACAAAATTGTGTCAATCTAGTTGATCTAGTTCATTATAGGGTTACAATTTTATATACTATAATCTATGAAAATTAAGACTATAAGTGAAAAATAGAAATGACTAAGAAGATGAGAATGAACCTGGTATTATTTAATATGTTAAATTTTCTATTTTTATGTTGTGTCTCTCAAATGCTTATTTTCATATTCTACTAATAGAGTCAATTGGGTGGATGAAGTATTCAAAACATGTATGTTGAAAATGACCTATAAATAGATTTTATTAGATTGATAAAGTATAAAAACCTATGGTTGAAAAAGAGAATTGTGTTAAGTTGATTGATCTAGTTACCTATTATTGGATAAGACCTGTATAGAAAAATATAAAGTCTATAAGAGTGACAATGTGTTAAACCTGCACATAGAATGTTAGACTATATCAATAGGTTAAATATAATACTATAGAAATAAAAATATATAATATATGATAATAAATGAATGAATGAAATAAAATTTACAAAGTTTAGATTCATGTCAATTTCACCAAAATGTATACAAGGGAAAGTGAAGCTGATCTACAAATCAATCCTAGCTTGGAGAAGAAAAATCACACTTACCCTTCCGATTGTTGGTACATTTAGAAAATCAAGGTTATGACCAAGATAGATCTTCTATACCTAACCAAGGGGTCCCTTACCACAATAATGTCACTAGAGAGGGTTCCAAAGCCTCTAGTCAATTAAAACCATGTGATAACACTAGCTAGGTCCTATATTTTTTATTCACAAAGTAAATTAAAATCTAGCCTAGTGTTCACCAAAACATGTGACACAAAATGGGGGTAATAAACATAAAATTAAGCATGCATATAGTAATTATAATTAAGTAAATATATAACCCTAATACATGGAGAGATAAATACATTTAAAATCCATTACTTATGCTACTTCTATCTACTAAAATAGAAGGGTAAGAGTTAGAGATACTTACCTTGAAGAAGAACTCATCAAGACTCAATCTCTAACTTGGCCAAAGGTATTTAAAAAGAGGTGTTTTCGAATTGTAAGGATCACTAAGATATGCCAAATCATCCAATAATTTTCCATAAGATAAGATTCTTCTCCAAGTGTAAACCCTAGGCAATGACTCCTCAAGTAGAATGGTGGAAGAGAATATTGTAAAGAAGTGAAAATGAATGATTAATTATATTTATCTCTACAAAATGGTAAAAATGATGTGTATATAGAGTATTTAACCCTAAACCCTTCTTAAAGTTTATCCAATAGAGTTAGCCCAATTGACCCCTTATAATTAATTAATAAAAGCAAGTTAAGTCCTAGACTGGGTCAGTGAAGGCCAACCTAGACCCGTAACATGCTAGTCTATTTTAATTATAGGGTCTTTCCAATTCAAATTTATTTGATAAATTTCAAAAGGAGTTTTTGGCTTAGTTAGCGGTTGTTTAAGGTAGTGAATTACTTGGAGAAGTGTACAAGAGAGGTGTCAAAGCTTAGGGAAGTGTATAGGAGAGGCTTGTGTTAATTTCAAGTGGTGTTATAGGGGATAATTAAATTGTGAAGCACCAATGGTCTACCCACCCCATTCTTAGTGCACCCTTTATGGCTTGCACTTAGAGAGATTGAGATTTTATGGGTTCTTGCAAGAGAGAAAACTATTTTAGTATTTTTTTGCCTTTTCAATGTGATCTAATTATCTACTAAAAACAAAGTAAATGCAGGGTTTTAAATATTACTTGGAGATGTAGACCAGTTTTGCACCATTGATCAAGCTTGTGGGAAATCCTCTTTGGTTGGGAAGAATGACTTGTAAATCATACTAACTCACAAAAAAATGATTAATATAAAGATAAATGGGCTGCCTGGTAAGAAACCAGTCCCAAGAAGTAATCTACTTCCTTGGGTGGATATCAGCCCACATTTAACTCTCAATTTTATAAATAAACATGAAATTACAAAGATATATAATGATATGATACATACAGATAACAACAAAGATGTCTATTTTGAAATAGAATTAATGTGATCAAAGTAATTATCCAAAAATTTAGTAGCTATATCAATGTCCTATTGAATTACAACTAATTATTCGTTAATGATTTCCTAATTAGGTGTGAAAACCACTCATTTGAATGCAATGTCACTCTGATCAATGAATAAAGGTTATGGCACAATGGGGAGATCAAATATGTTAACTATATCATGTGCTAATCCAGGTAGAGTCATCTACATGTGAAAGACATATTTTCAAAAAAAAATGCAAGATTTAATAGGTTTTTAAGACTATGAATGTTATGAAAATAAACTTCAAGGCTATTTTAATATTTTATCAGGGATCAATGATGATCCTACAAGATTGACATCAATGTAGATAGATCTACATCAATTCTAACTAAAATTCTAAACTATGGAAATAGGTGATAATAATGACTTAAAATTTTGATAAAATGATGAAAATTGAGTGGAAATGTTGACACAAAAGTGCAGAAGATATCAAGCTTTAAATATGAATAAATTAACATAAAATACTAACCTTGAATGGCTTGAAAATACATAAATATACAAGACTATAAAAGTATGCTAAAAAACCTTCAAAATCCCTTGATAGTTAAGTGAATAGAGGTTCCAAAATGTGGCAAAGTGTTGTCAATGCTTGTACATAGGATCTAAGAAAAATATACCAGAGGTTTGAAGTCAAAAAGTGCTATGCATATCTCTTGAGATGAGGAGGCTCACTATATATTTATAGATCAATATCATTTTGGGTTGATCAGTGTCGATTATAGAGAATCAACGTCAATTTGCCCAAAATGGGTGGAGTTGATCTTTAGGTCTCTCAAAAGTGTTGTTTACGAGGTAAAGATAGGTTTAATTAATATCTAAGTTATTACATTATTTAAACCATAGGATGGGTTTGCTAGGAGGTTGGGAGGGTTTTTTTTTTATGATTTTATAGTTAGGGGTAGTAAAATAAGGTTAATTACTATTTGACTATAGTAATTAACTTAATTAACTCATGTGGTAAGGGTAAATGGGTGAGATTAATGTAATTATTTTAAATAATTATGAATGGGACTATTATGTTAGAGATGAAGGATAACATAATGATGCATGATATTAATACACAAAGGTGTATAAAAATAGCATCTAAATTTTCCCCTTTTGTGGAGTAGTATGCAATAGTGTGCTATGAGATAAAAACTATAAAGTGCCTAATGCCCCAAGTTTATTATGAGGAGGTATCCCCCATCAAACTGAGCACTGAGAAGTGAGATGGAATGGATGATGGTTTGAAAAAGATGGAAGGTAAAAACAAATGTAGGTGAGTGGAAATGGACAAGTGTAAAATAGAAATGAATAAATAGAGTGTAAATGGATTAAGGAAGTTCCAAGGTTGCACTTAATGGGATAAAAAGTGATGTAGGTAGTAATGCCCTAAAGACCTAATTGAGTAACAAAATGTGAGAGCTAAAATAAGTAGCCTTAATAAAATGCTAGTAAGAGAAAAAAACATAGGAGTGGTAGACCATCACATATAGTGTGCATATGGTGTATGCATTACCTATAGATGAATGTTCTCAAGAGAAAAGATACCCTCAAGATCTTACAATAGCAAGATGTCAAAAAAAATGGTATGCCTTAAGGAGACTAGGGAACTAACAAAGGGTAAAAATCCTTAAATATAAAGGGTAATATGACATAAAAGGGGATAATTGTGTCAAAGGGAACAAGATGGGGCTTGGGATCTAGAATGGGAACATGTGAAATGATCTATAAGTGCAAAAAAATTAAACAAGCCAAGATGATCAACATCGATCCACAAAGGATTGATGTCGATTTAGGGGATTGACATTGATTGGAGTAATTGATGTTAATCATGGGAAATGCTATAAATAGGAATATGATGTGGTATAAGGCTCATTTAGCTATCGACGTGAATAAGTATTCAAGAGCAAAATTTGATGGTTTTCCACCTTTCAAGATTATGTGAGAGACAATGGAGGTGAGTGGGAGTGGATGATGATGATGATGATAACTTCATTATGATGTAGGCAAAATGAACTTTTGGTGAAATTTATTATTTTAGTTATTTTGTTGTTTTTTTGCTTAGGAAATTTGTTTTTTTAGGAGATTTTTTTTCATTTGAAAATTTCGTGGGTAGGGGGGTAGGTAGGTTGTGAATTTTTTTTTGGGTATTTTAGGAATGTACGACCTAAAGAAGGATTTTTGGGGGGAGGGAATTGACATAGATCCATATAGATTGACTATGATTCATAAGGATTAGTGTTGATTGGGTAAATTGGCATCCATCCTTATAGGATTGATAAAAATCAAGAATGTTAGGCTCTTGATTAACCAAAAATGTCTTTTTGACAGGCATGAGTTATTGATGATGAGGGATAGGATCCCTCCACTATTGAAATAGTTAAGAGAGTTCATGGGTAATGAGGACTGGGCCCATCTAGATGTTGTTACCATTATCATCATATCCATCAACATATTGACATGATGGTGGATTTACTAGAGTGGTGTAATTATACCACCAACACATTTTGGCTACCAATCAGTGAGATGACCATCACCATAGAGGACATCCATTAGATTCTATGAGTGTTGATCCAGGGAGCCCTTGTTTATACTATTGATAAGGGTAGGTGAGTGATAGTGTTGGTATGATTATATGGTGAGGATGCATTGGACATGAGATTCATTTTTGGGGGGTTCTCATTCTAGCCATTATATGATTAAGACCCTGTGGAGAGACTAGTGCTAATGAAGATGATGTTGGCACTGACTTGTTATGTGCTACCTAATTCTATGGGAAGGTGACTACCATGGAGCATCACTAGTGTTATAATAGACATGGTAGATTTTAGGACTATTTTTGCTTAGGCACCCACACTATTGGGGTAGATTTATAGGGAGTTGTGGGGTTGGCATACTAAGGATAGATCAAGACTCAACATCACTTTTGTATTACATTTCTAGGCATATGATCACATTCATTTGATTCTCCCCATAGGGACCCCATGGATCAGTTTCAAAACATGGTTTATAGTGTAGGATTCCTTCAATAGAAGGAAGAATTAGTGGTTCTATACATAGATAGGGTAGTACATGATCTAGCATACTATAGACAAGTTTTTAGTGACTTATAGATAGGAAACATTATCTGGAGGCCATATGTACACTTCCTAGCATGGCTTGGTTTAGATTTGGAGACAGGGGATGTTGCTTATGAGATATGGGTACATAGATGATGATTGGAGCACATCAATCTATTTTATTTTGATAGGTTCCATCGTCAGTTTGGGTTACTACAAGATATACCATTAGCCCCATGTACATATAGGTAAGATGATACAGAGCTCAACTAGCCTACTCCATATACTACATTGGTCTTAATGGGGCCATAGGAGGATCCTATGATTACTGACCTATATGATATTAGTTATACAAATGATTATGTAGTTTGGTTTGTAGCAGATATGGGGAGGAGATATGATAGAGTAGTGAGACCTTAGTAGGAGGTGGTTATTGAGGAGATGAGGGAGGCTAAATAAGATGCCCCAAATGCACACATAGAGGAGAAATATTCCCCTGATGTACACATGGAGTATGTACCACTACAAGATTCCCCTACTCATGAGTATATAAACATGGTTGTAGTTATTGTTGAGATGGATACACTAAGGGCCAAGTTATAGGAGGCACAAGCAGCCCATAGTACTTTATAGGATTAGATTACCACACTATAGGGTGATCTTGATATCATGAGAGGTCAGCATCACCAGGCCATATAGGAGTAGGACAAGTACCGAGTAGAGCTAGAGTAGATGAGGTCTACTTTGGAAGAGAGACCAGCTCTAGATATTATAGGATATAGTATTATTCCTAAAGATATGGTACCACTCTAGAGGTATATGGATTTTCTTGCAAAGATATCATATTATGAGAGGATAGTATAAATATGGCTACTAGATGTAGGTTTTTTTACTTCATACATGGCTAGACATAGTAAATCACACAGGACTCCTGAGGGGTCTACTAGTAGAGGGAGTGCAGTGAGTTGAGGACAAGATGATGAGGGAGATGATATAATTCATATGATCAAGAATGATTTTACTAAGTAGATTATACTATATGGGATGAAAGCCCCATCCTATTTATGTTATGACATTTGTATAGACACTTGATGTATATATATATATATATATATATATATATATATATATATATATATATATATATATATATATATATATATTGCTTATGTTTGTGGATGGATCATGTGTATTTGTTTATGGATTTATTGATGGCTATTGATATGTTATGTTTTTATTGATGATATGATGTGATGGATTATAGATTAGATGTTATGTTTTTAATTTTGATCATTTATATCATATATGCTATGGATGTTTATGGATTATTGATTACATATTTTACATGTTATGGATTATGGATGCTATATCATGAGATATGTTTTTAATCAATGGATTGTGATTATGGATTATACATAGCTTTTAATGTTTAATGGTTATGATTTTATGGGTTTTAGTGATTATATGTTATGGATTTTATCAACATTGAATTAGACCATAACCAAAAGATAACCTCACATACACATGGCCTATGCATCCTTAGCTAGATGGTAAGAGATACTGACACAAATTTAGTTAGCTAGAGCTTTGACCTTGGTAATTTATTAGGATTATATGATTTTTTGGTGGGATGGGGTATGGATGGCTTTATATATAACCTTCTTCACACCATATTTCAAAATTAGGATTTATCTTTTAGGGATCATTTTTATGCCAATGGGTAGATTGATCAATATGAGAAGCCTACAATTAGAAAGCTAATCGATATGGGAAGCTTTCTTGATATATTGCTTTTGAAAAATTATTTTATTGCTTTGTTTCTTGTTAAGGCTTTTAAGTGGAATAATTTGAAAATTTATCAAGGCAAGAAGTTTTCTTGATTGGTATCCATCCTTTAAAGGAGTAGTCTACATTATGATTTTTTTTTGCACAACTATCCTTCAAGGGATCAATCTATTATTTGCCTTTATATTTGATTATAGTTATATTTCAAGGGATCAGTATATTTATTTGACCCATTTTGATACTTTTGATTTTCACTGCTTACTTGATTTTAGATCCCAAAGATAGTAATGCAAGTTGGCATAAAAAGATGCTTTAAGATAGTTTCCATGAGTTCATTACATGAGATGATTGTGTTATCTTAGAAAATTAACATCCTTTTTTAAAAAAATGTAAGGGAAATAGTGACCTAGGGTTTCTCCTATTATAAGTGAAACATATCCATGAGAGAATGTTATGAATAGATCCAAGGTATTCACATTCAAGGTTGAAGTTATAGTGACTATCGAATAACCACATAACTCTCATATCATTATTTTTTATTTTGGAATAAGGGGATATCATAGTATTTAAGATAAGTTAACTAAGATGAGCCAAGATATATTAAATATAGAAAGGATGTAGATGCAATGCATTAAGAGGTTCTCATTCTGGTTTACTAGCAAGAGAGGCCAAATGATATGCCTTGGATCCATATTTATGGGTTATGATGTATGGTCTGAGCTATTAGGAGCAAATTTACCCCTTTTACTTCATTCCATATTAGTGACATATTGATTTATTTAAGTACAAGGTATCTAATGTTAAATTATTGTTCTCATACATGTTGATTATATGCTCATTTTAGTCATTCTTAATATATACGAAGGTGATTGAGGGTTATCACATGATGCTCATCTAAGAGTTTGAGCTAAGATAAATGCTCTTGATGAAAATACTCATAAAAAATGATGTATTTAATGGAGAAATGAAGAGAGGGAATTTGTACTTCTAAAGGAAGTACAACTTCCATACCATAGACTAGGGAAAAAGGAATAGTACTCGTAGGGGTTTAACTACTAGTTTGATATGCCTATAAGGTGAAAGGGATAAAAAGATGCCAATCCTTCCCAGCTTCATTGATGACTTTGGTTAGGATTTTGACTAGGTTTTTATTATATGCTTTTGCTTAACCATTGGCCTAAGGATATTAAGGTGAGGAAAAACTTAATTTGATTTTAAATGAGTTACATAGTGCCCAGACTTTCTTATTCTTGAAAGATTTTCTATTATCTATTATTATTTTATATGGAATTATAAAATAATAAATAATTTGATGGTGGATAAAGTCCATAATATTTTTACCTTAGTCAAGATAAGTGGCACAACTTCCACCCACTTGGTGAAGTATTCTGTAATGGTAATGATGAAGCCATGATGTTGAGAGGACTTAGGGTTGATTCTCCCTATAAGATCAAGCCCCCATTGGGAGATTGGCCAAAATTACATTACTACCTATAAGGCTTTACTGAGGACATGAGATAAGTTTTCATGTTGCTAACATTACACATCTATTAACATATGTGAAATAATCTTGATTCAGAGTGGGCCAATAATAGCCTAGATGTAATATTTTTTTAGTGATTACACGGCCACTAAAGTGTCTACCACATAACTAATTGTGTACTTATTAGATAGATAAGGTATCTTCATGCTTTTATAGAAAATGAATAATAATGCCATTGAAACTACACTTATAAAGAACACCCCCAATATATTATAGTGGGTAGTTTTTTGTTGAAAGACATGCCTAACACCTTTGGATAGATGGGGAGAAGATTGTCCCATAGACAAATAAGTAAATATTTGTACATACCATGGCTCCTCTTGGTTTTCCTCAATATTATTGATAGATGGAAGATCGATTATCATATAGGAATGCTGGTTAACTTGGTGGATAAGGACAAATAGCTTAGACTCTTGAGATGAGGATGGGATAAAAGAGGCAAGAGATGGCATAGTATCAACAAATTTGTTAGAATATCTAGGAGTAGTTTTCATGGTGTAATGTTTAAAAATGGATAAGAGTTAGTCGAATAAGGTCTTATATCTTTAGAGGATATCATTCTTGCATTGATATATACCATTAATTTGATTGACCACTAACTAAAAATCACCATAGATATTAAGGGATCTGAATCCTAGTGCAAGGTCAATTTGGAGGATTATAATAAATGTTTCGTATTCAGCCATATTATTGGTGCAATCAAAGTCTAATTTAAAATATAAAAGAATGGGAATACATTGATAAGTGATTAATATAATTCCTACACCGCTTCCTCATTCACATTTAGATCCATCAAATAATAGAGTCATTTTATGTTCTAGGACTAATTATAAAGTGGATGTGATATATTCATCAAGAAATTCACAATTGATTGATTGGTTGTCATTAAGATGTGCTTTAGACAACTGATCAACAATAATTTATCCTTTAAAAAACTTTTGATGGAGAAATTCTAGATCAAACTCAGCTATAAGCATGATCCATCTGGACATTCATTAATTTTGATAAGGCTTAAAATTCATGAACTTAAGGGGGTCAGTAGTCATAATTACATATGTCTTGTGGTTAAGTAGGTAATGACAAATATTAGAGGCTATAAGGAGCAATGCTAGGCATAGTTTTTTAGTATGTAGATAATGTGTTTCATATTCTATGAGGGTATGACTTATATTAAATATCATATTCTTTATGATGCTCATCTCAATGGGCAAGCATAACACATAGAGCATGGTCAGTAGCTAAGATATAAAGGAAGAAAGGTTTCCCCTCCTTAGGTGGAGTGAGGACTGGAGGTGATAAAAGATAGTCTTTGAGTGCATTAAAGGCTTTTTGACAATTAGAATCCCATACAAAGTGACTATCCTTCTTTAATAAATGGTGAAAAGGTTGACACCAATCAGAGAGCTAGGATATAAAATGATGAATAGACTGAAGCTTACCTTGTAAACTATGAAGTTTCTTAAGGTTGGACAAAGGAGGCATTTCTATAATGGCCTTGATTTTAATGAGATCCACTTCTATTCTTTGAATAGAAATAATGAAGCCTAGAAGTTTACCCATCAAGACACCAAAAATTCACTTTTTTGGATTTAGATGCACATGATACAGGAGTAGATGATTGAAGATAACCTTAAGTATGGATAAGTGATCCTTGGGGAATTTTGACTTCCCAAGGAGGCCATCTACATAGTATTCAACAATTTTGTGGATTATGTCATGAAATATATAAGTCATAGCCTACTAATAGGTGGATCCTATATTCTTTAGGAAAAATGGCATAACACGGTAGTAGAAGGTCCCCCAAGGAGTAATAAATGAAATTTTATATTGATCTTCTAGTGTAATAATTATTTGATTATAACTAAAAAAAACATCCATAAGGGATAACATTTCATGGCTAGGTTTTAGGTCCACTAATTGGTCTATGTTAGGGAGAGGGAAATCATCTTTTGGACAAGCAAGATTTAAATCATGAAAGTTAGTACAAATGTGAAGTCCCCCTATAGGCTTAGTGACTGGAATGATATTGGACATCCACTAAGGGTAATCAATGGGTTGAATAAAGTTAGTAGATAAGAGGCACTATAGTTCATCTTTTACTAGGAGTGCAACATGGGGATGCATCTTACAGAGATTTTGTTTTGCTAGTTTATCATCAGGAAAGGTGATGATATTATGGATAACTATTGTGGGGTCAATACCAAGCAAATGCCTTGCTATGGTATGATAAAAATTTGGTATAATCTTGGTTTTCTTGGGGATTTAAGGCTTTGATAATTTTAACAATCCTCAAGGGTTTTTTAGACTCGATATTAATATTAGTAGTGGATTCATTTAATAAGCTAGATGTTTTAGATGAAAGATAATTATGTAGATAAGAGTTTTCAATGCCTAAACAAGTCAAGATTAACTCATCATCTTGACACTAAAAAATAGGTATGGTTAGCATATCAAGTCCTATTAACTTAGGATATACTAAAGGGATAATTTGGGTCTCACCACCATGGTGAAAGATGAGAGGTTCTATGGAGATTGAATTGACTAAAAAAAAGTTAGAAGGGATGGATACAATGTCACTGGTCAAGGAAGAGGTATCAGATGATGAAGATTGCTCTTCTTCTTCCAAAAATGGTAAAATAATGGGTTCAGGAGAGGATTTAAAATGTTTCTCAAATCCTAAGCCATGTTTTTCATGTGGTTATCTAAAATATCCTAATGCAATGTCATGAAGACCCTATTCATATCTACCCATGTCAAAGCCCTTCTAGGCACAATGATAAAGGTAGGTTAACATGAACTGGGGTTTATTAAGAAATGATAAATTAGATGTAAAGGGTTTAGCATGGGTGCCATTGTCAGTCTTAGGATGGTTTGATCATTTTTACCATATATCAGGTGGGTGCATAAGAAAGGCAGCCTAAATGGGATGAGCTCACCTAGGTTGGGTAAATACATGGGTTGCTTATTGGGATGGCCATATTCCCTATGAGTGGGTAATGGGTTAAGGGTTAATAGTTGGTATTCTCCCATTAAAATATATGTTGCATCATGGAATCAATGGACTCCTAAGCTAGTATTTTTGAAGCAAGGATGCTCCTGCTTCTTGAGGCTTGATTAGAAGATGAAGATGGGATTGTGTTAGGTGAGGTTTTTATGTCATCACTTGGTCAAAAATTATAGTTGTATGATTTGAAGGGGTGAGGATCAATGGGGATGATATGGACCTGGACTTGATGTTCAAACTTAAGGCATCAATGGATGCTAGAGGGGATACATCACATCACATGAATTTATGGGTGTCCTAATAAAATATTATATTGGAATGTCCCTTATATGACATAAAAGAGTTCATGGAGGGTTTGAGAACCTATTTGAATGGGAAGGACAACCATTCCTACTATGGCTACTACCATTTCATTGAATACATAAATAATTATTAGGGATTGGGAAATAATGGTTTTTGGTAGATAGAACTATTGGAAATCATGTGAAGAAATAATATTGATACTGGCCCCATTATCAATCATAACTCTTTTAATCTGATTTTGATTTATTTGAGATATGATGAAAAGTGGGGGACCTTGATCTTTAGGTGATAAGGGAATGACTTTAGAATTAGTGAAACTAACAGCCAACACCATTTGGAGGGCCCCTATAAATGCTAACAATGGTTGAGGCTCATTTGGATAGATCTCAATAGCTTGGAGCACTTCTATCATTACTTGTCTATGGTGTGGAGAGTTTTTGATAAGTTCATAAAATGACATTTTTATAAGTGTTTGGTGGAGTTATTTTAATATGGAGATTTATACCAACTCCTTGGATTTGGCTAAGGTAGTTCCTATAATAGAGACTTTAGGCTTTGGTCTAGATGGACTAGGCGTATTATGGGTAGAGGCACCTATAATTGAAACTTTAGATTTATTAAGATTTTGATTTTGAGAATGGGTGGCTACATGGACAACATTGATGTGTGATAATGGAGGGTTTGAATAAGCCACTGACTCTTTATCACTTATAGGACTAGTAAGATTATGGTCAGGTGGAATATTTGGGATGTTGACTTTTTATTTATGAGTTTTATCATTTAGATCATTAATTAATATATCATCATCCTGGACTAGCTATTGGATTACAGCCTTAAGGGCATTACAATTTACTATATCATATTTAGGTACTCTATGATATGTGAATATCTCCCAACTCATATACTAAGTAGGTCTTTAGGGGTGAAGGTTAATGGGCAATATAGGTGGTAGTGTTATGAGGGATGTATCCAAAAAAAATTAAGATTATAGTGTAATATCATTTCAAAGGGTCACTTTATAGTCTTATAATAGATTGTGCTATCTCTTTCAGAAAAGTATTGATCATTTGGTTTTGACATTTATCTTTCATGGTAGGGATGACCTTAGGAACCTTTTATTTAAATTTCTCTAATGTTCCTTTAGCATAAGATGGTGGATATCAGGATAGAGGTGTGTTTAATAATGAAGGGAGACTTTGTGTTTTCCCATGTGTTTGAATGGAAGAACCTATGATAGGGATAGTCATTTTGGAAGATGGATGAGGACCTAAAATAGATGATGGAGATGATATAAAAGGAGTTATCCATTTACTCTTTCATGTGTTGATAATAGAAGGGGTATTAGGACTAAGGTTCTTATCTTTTGATGTCTAAAAGAGATAGACCTTGAATTGAAGATGGGCTAAGGCTTTCTTTGATGGAATACCAAGATAATTATCCAAGATATTGATGATAGGAGCTTTACCCTTTCCCTTAGTATCTTTGGGGTAAGGAGGTGTTGTGATAGAGGATGATTTTTAAGGGTCTTGGTATCAAGTGAATTGATAGGATCCCATTATATTATGATCTAGGTGCATACCATGAAGAGGTTTGCTAGGGACCAAAGGGGTGGAATGTTTGACTCTAGAAGTATCAAGATGTTTATCTATGACATCCTAAGGAGTGGTTTCATTTTCCTTTTTAGGATATTTAATTTATAAATATGAAGTAGATGGCTCACATGAACAACCCCATATAATGAGATTAGGGAGCTCTATAGAGATTTTAGGAGTTGTTTTGATAATTGTAGGTTGACTTATATCAAAATCATTCCCTATAAGGAGATCCAAGATTGAAGATTTCTTTGGAGCTTATTTAGGCAATAAATGGTCATAGATTGTATCAATCATATGTGTAGCCTAATTTTGTGTTTGCGTGGGTTAGCTTGGACTGTGTTTGATGTGGATGGATGGTTTGGAAATATATATCTAAAACTATCTAAAGATTGGTTGGAAAGATAATTTGGATTATCCAAATGAAAATCCCCCTTGTTGATGATGTCTTGTACCAATCATTTAAAGGATTGGCATCATTCTATGTCATGTCCTATTATCTTATGATAGGCACAAAATTCATCCTCTTTATACTGAGTGGGTTTAGGATGTGTATCATTGACTAGTCTAATTGAAGGGATCTCAATAAAATTTTATTGTAGGATTTTATCCAATATAAAAGTGTAAGGTTCTCTTAAAGGGGTATATTTTTTAGGGGGAAAATGAGTAAGGCCCCTAAGTGGTTGTCTTTGAGAAGTGGATGGTCCTGATTGATTGGGTGTTTGAGGGGAAGATGTCTTTAGAATAATAAAATTTTCTACCCCTTTTGGTTTAGGATTATTATTATTTATTTTTAAGGGGTTTGATTTGAAGTTTTTATTGTGTAACTTAATTTTTCCCTCTTCAATGCCCTAAATTTTGAGTTTACATGCCATGGTAAAGGCTTCATCAAAAAATTTAAAGGTTTGAATTTGTAACATGGATGAGATATGTTTTTCAGAAGAGCATGAAAACAATTCAATTAATTTAGGTTATGGTGAGGAAAAGGTTAACTGGTTGATTAGGCTATGCTAATGAGTTACAAAGTCTGATATGGATTCTTCTTCAAATTATTAAATGGCATAAAAATTTGTGATACTCACTTTTTGAGCAATGTTGATCAAGAAGTGTTCTATAAAAATTTAGGCCAATTTCCCAAAGGAAAAGAGTGAATTTTGAGGGATGGAGTTATACCAATCTAATACAGATCCTACTAGAGACATGGGAAATGTCCTAAGTAGTAATGCATCATCATGTGCTATAAGGTAACATGCATGTTGAAAGGCTCTAAGATGTTATTGGGGATATTCCTTGTAATATCCCTTTGGATACCAAAACAAAAGCTCTGATACCATTGTAATATCCCCTTCAAATAAGAAATATAGAAAGACAAAATCTCCTAAATTTTGGAATGGCTCAGGTTTCTGTGTCGACACACAGTCACCATCATCGGTCAATATATTGCTGGCATCGGTCACTGTCGGTCAGCTGATCTACCGATGTCAGTCTTTAGTCGGTCGATGTCAGTCATTGGGATGCCGATGTCGGTTCCTATGTCCCCTACAGTGTTGTTCGGCCTGTGATAGAACTGTACAGAATTACACATATCTGTATAGATTCTGTACAATAATAAAATAATATGTGGTGGCCTATATTTTGGGTACCTAATTCTGAAGATCTCTTATCTGTATAATTTTCTAAATCATAACAAAAAACTAAATTAAGAAATACCTGTGAACCCTTGTGATAGTTTTTGTGTGAAGTTATCTCTCAACTTGTAAACCCCTATGATAACTTATGTATGAAGTTATCTCTCAATTTGGCAATAAATTGGCTGATCTCTCACAACCTCTAAATCGCACACAATGAAGAGTGGATGTTCTTCAATGCAGATGGAATCCTGGAACCCTTGTCTTAGTCTTCTCAGAATAATTCTTAGCAAAAATCAATAATCATAATCTCATAATGACTCTCCCTCCTATGAGAAACCCTTATATCCTCCAAAAAGATGCACTTACCCTAATTAGGGTTTCTTAAATTAGAATTAGGGTTTCATAATTAAAAATAGGCTAAATAATTAATATTTAATTGAATCAATCAAATATTAATATCTCCCTCAATACATGTCCAAAAGAGCCCAAACAAAAGCCAACTAGAATAATTCTGCAAGTCAAAGCTAAGCCAATCTCCATCAAGACCTTTTATCCATCCTATTAGCCTACAAAGGTTACATAATAGGCTAACCATCAATTTTGAAGATTCCTTATAATAAGCCCACATCACTCGATTGGCCTTGCCCTTAGGCCTCAAAGGACAATCATGATTGGCATCATATGGACCTTTACAATAGAAGCAAAGCTTCTTCCTGTGTAGATCATTAAGAGCCTCTCGATCCAAAGGTGGTGCTGCTAGGTTAGCCTTTGAATCATTCTTAACACCTGATTTATCTTTGTTGAAATCTAATCCCTCTCTATCCCCATCAGAGCACTTATGGTCCCTGGATGAAGAAGTACCTCTGGAGTTAAATCTACTAGATGGGGCTGCCATCTCCATGTTACGCACCTTCTTCATAGCTACCTATAATGAAGGAGGATCAAATGCTTTGATCCAACCTCTCAATGGCTCAGTCAATCCCTCCATGAAGAGTACTACCAATCTATGCTCTGAAATATTTGGCACCATGACTGCCAATCACTGAAACTCACCAATGAAGGACTCCAAGTTACTTTTTTGTTTCAACTATGATAGATCTTGAAAGTAAACCTCAAGATCTTTCCTATCAAACCTCTCAACCAACCTATCCATGAAGTCTTAGTACTCTTTCACCTGGTTGTGTTGAAGTGTTACCATACCATGGTACCACCAATCATGTGCTACTCCATCCAAGTGCAAAGTGGCGTATTTGATGGCCTCTATCTCTATCATTGGCCTCAATGCCAAGAATGTGTCAAGATTATAAACCCAAGCTTGCGCTATCATCTTGCTGCTGCCATCAAAAGTAGTCAAAGAAAGCTTGCCAGTAGCCTTCTTCAGCTCACTGAGTTGAACTCTAGGCCTCCTATCTTGTCTAACTAATCTTTAGTGCTCTCTCCTTAGATTAAAAAAATGATCAAAGGACATCTTCTCTTAAACCTGAGGAGCTAATAAGTCCCAATCATCAGTTGCAGCCATGAGGGTATCTGCAAATAGGGAATCACCTGCTGCCTCCTCTGTTGGTGCTTCTAGTTAATCCTGTACAAATGTAGGTCGTGTAGGTCTATCAGTGGTCCTGGAATGGGTCAGTTGTGGTCTCTGATTAACAGTAGCACTCTTATTATCTCCTTGTTCCCCATTCTATCTATCAGGTGCATTTATCCTCCTTATCATAGTAGTAAGTGCCTGTAGTACCTGTGTCATCTCATGGTAGGCTTCTCTAGTACCCAGATCATCATTATGTCAGTGACCCCTGGGTGGGCTACCCTCACATCTGTCACTCATGATGATCAGTGGCTGATCTAACACCTGGGTACCTTCAAGCAAGGCTCTACTACGTGTGTTATACCTATGTGGTCCCAACTCTTGTGGCTGCATAAGATCTATAAACCCTTAAGATGGCAAGATTTAGCTCTGATACCATTGTAATATCCCTTCAAATACCAAAACAAAAGCTCTGATACCACTCTAATATCCCCTTCAAATAGGAAATATAGAAAGACAAAAGCTCCTAAATTCTAGAATAGCTCGAGTTTCTATGTCGACACACAGTCACCGTCGTCAGTCGTTATACTGCTGACGTCAGTTACTGTCAGTCAGCTGATCTATCAATGTCAATCTTTAGTCAGCTGATGTCAGTCACTGGGATGTCGATGTAAGTTCTTGTGTCCCCTATGGTGTTGTCTAGCTTGTGATAGAATTGTACAGAATTACACAGATCTGTACGGGTTCTGTACAATAACAAAATAATATGTGGCAGCCTGTATTCTAGGTACTTGATTTTGAAGATCTCTTATCTGTATAATTTTCTAAATCATAACAAAAAACTAAATTAAGAAATACTTGTGAACCCTTGTGATAGCTTCTGTGTGAAGTTATCTCTCAACTTGTAAACCCCTGTGATAACTTTTGTATGAAGTTATCTCTCAATTTGGCAATAAATCAGTTGATCTCTCACAACCTCTAAATCACACACAATGAAGAGTGGACATTCTTCAATGCAGATGGAACATTGGAACCCTTGGCTCAGTCTTCTCAGAAGAATTCTTAGCAAAAATCAATAATCATAATCTCATAATGACTCTCCCTCCTATGAGAAACCCTTATATCCTCTAAAAAGATGCACTTACCCTAATTAGGGTTTCTTAAATTAGAATTAGGGTTTCATAATTAAAAATAGGATAAATAATTAATATTTAATTAAATCAATCAAATATTAATATCTCCCTTAATACATGTCCGAAAGAGCCCAAATGAAAGCCAACTGGAATAATTCTGCAAGTCAAAGCTAAGCCAATCTCCATCAGGACCTTTTATCCATCTTATTAGCCTATGAAGGTTGCATAATAGGCTAACCATCAATTCTGAAGATGTCAATTGAAAAGGGGACATGACATTCCTTATTATAAAACTTAGTAAACTTGGGAAGTTCCCATTATGAGGGATACAATCAGATAGGAATAGATGGGTGGATAGGCTCCTTAAAAATTTACTCATATGTGAGCATAGTATTGTGTCTAGAGGTGGAGGCTTCTAGATTAGCCATCTTATTCATAAGGAAATTTATGAGGTCTGCTTGGGGGTTATTATTAGGTAGATTACCTAAGATACCTTGCTAAAGAGTAGGTAGGGGTTGTGAGTAAGGGTATCCAATTTTAGTAGACATAATGTGTTGGGATGCTACCACATACTGTGGGACCTGTAGTGAAATATTTTGTTGTGTAGAAGATTAGAAGTAAGTAGTCCCCATGAATATTATGGAGCCATTTATTAAATATATAGAGAGACATAATATTTGTGAGGTTACATCAGAGGGATTTGTTACGTTAGAGGGATTTTATATGTATGTTTTAGATCTTGAGAACTATATGCTAGACTCATTTTGATAGGTGGGAGACTTACAAGGATTGATACTACTAACATTTGGGGAGGAATAATGGATATAGGCTAAGTGGTATAAGCACTTTAAACCTAAGTAATGGGGGTTAGAGAATTGGTAGATACTATAGGTGGTTGAATTTATAAAGGTTAAATCATCTGAGTATTAGAAGTAGATGGAAGAGAGCTGGTAGAAAAGGATACCATGGCTATGGTAAATCCTTCAATTTTCTTAGTTCCCTCAAAAGGCACCCCATATAAATATCGAGAATCTTGGGTATGGGGGGAAGGGGGAATGTGTATTTCTTAATTAATAAGGTAGTAATTGAGATTAATAGGGTTATTTTATAATATTTATATAAATTAAGGATCTCTTTGAGAATAAAAGTGCGAGAACATAGGATTCTCAAAGGACTCAGGGATAGAGGAGGGACTAGGTGTATGTTCCATAGGAGAGGATGTGACACCTACTTTGGATTCTTTCTTTGATTTTTGCCTAGTCAAAACCATGAGATGGAAAAGAAAAGCAAAAACAAAAAAATAATTAGGGTCATAAAAAATGAGGGTCATAAAAAATAAAAAAGGATAATGAGGGTCATAAAAAATGGTAATCTAAGGATGGTTTTGGGTATTTTGTTTTGGAACTCAAAGGAAATCTATGTTAGTATCAGTGCGTGGCTTGATACTTGGGGCTTGATCCCCTCACTTCATAATCCCATAGCCAGTGTAGGTGCTTACCCAAGATATACCGATAGTCCATATATTATACTCAGCTAGAGAATTGAGTTGGTCCTCCCCTTGGTGGTGAAATCCAAGTGGGATCACTAGGAAAAAGGCTGTTGTGAGGTGATGAAATCCTCATTAGTTTCCTTATGTCAAGTGTTTAGATGAGTTTATTATGACTATGATTTGGATAGTGTGTGAAAGAGTGACGACTATGATGAATTTACCACTTAGATTATTTTATGTGAATCACTTTAGCAGATAAAAATGAATGTAATTTATTTTAACCTCAAAAGGAAATAAAATTCAAACTTGATGTTCTTTGGATGAATTCACACAAAGAAAGGGAATGAGAGAAAATTCAAGAATTTTGAATTTTAAAACAAAAAATGAGACCTAGGTCCTACTAGGCGTGCCAAAATATTTTAGTATTTTTTTTAATTTTTTAATGTGATTTAATTAGCTAATAAAAATAAAGTAAATACAAGGTTTTAAATATTACCTGGAGATGTATATCGATTTCACACCATTGATCAAGTTTTTGGGAAATCCTCTTTGGCTGGGGAGGAATGACCTACAAATCATACTAACTCACAAAAAATTAATTAATAAAAAGATGAATGGGCTACCTAGTAAGAAACTAGTCCCAAGAAGTGATCTACATCTTTAGGTGGACATCATCCCACATTTAACACTCAAGTTTATAAACAAACATGAAATTACAAAGATATATAAGGATAGGATTCAAATAGATAACAACAAAGATGTCTAATTTGTAACAAGATTAATGTCATCAAAGCAATTATTCCAAAATTTAGTAGCTATATCAACATCCTCTTGAATTACAACCAATTATTCATTAATGTTTCCCTGATTAGGTGTGAAAACCATAGTATAAAGACCTAATTCAAATGCAATTCACTCTGATCATTGAATAAAGGTTGTGGGAGAATGGGGAGATCAAATATGCTAACAATATCATGTGTTAATCCATGCAGAGTCATCTACATATGAAAGACATATTTTTAGAAAACAACATACAGGATTTAACAAGTTTTTAGGACTATGAATGTTATGAAAATAGACTTCAAGGTTATTTTAATAGTTTAGCAGGGATCAATGATGATTTTTTAGGAACGATGTCAATTTAGATAGATCAACATCGATTCTCAGTGAAATTTTAAACTATGAAAATAAGTGACAATAATGACTTGTAAAATTGATAAAATGATGAAAATTGAACGGAAATGTTGACACAGAGGTGTAGAAGATATAAATATTTAAATATGAATGAAATAATGTAAAATACTAACCTTGAATGGCTTAAAAACATACAAATATATAAGACTATAAAAGTATGATCAAAAACCTTTGAAATCCATTGATAGTTTCATGAATAGAGGTCCTACAAGGTGGCAAAGTGTTCACAATGTCTATACATAGGGTCCAAGAAAAATCTAGTAGAGGTTCAAAGTTAAAAAGCATTGTGCATGTTTCTCGAGCTGAGGAGGCTCATTGTATATTTATAGATCAATGTCATTATGGGCCAATCAATGTTGATCATGGAGAATCAACATCGATTTGCCCAAAATAGGTGGAGGTGATATTTTTTCCATTCAAAAGGGTTGTTTATTGGGTAAAGACATTCTTAACTAATGTCTAAGTTATTAGGTTGTTTGAACCATAGGATGTGTTTGTTATGAGTTTGGGAGGGGTTTTTTCTTTGGGTAGTAAAATAGGGTTAATTACTATTTGACTATAGTAATTAACTTAATTAACTCATGTGGTAAAGGTAAATGGGTGAGGTTAATGTAATTATTTCAAATAATTATGAATGGGACTATTATGTTAGAGATGAAGTATAACATGATGATGCATCATGTTAATATACAAAGGTGTAGACAACTATCATCTACAAAAACATCAATTATTGATATAGTTTGAAAATATTATGTGTATATAGTTATCACTTTAATTATCAATTATGCAATATATCTTTGATGATTCTAAATAGAAAACAAAACATAATATGATGGATTTGAACAAATCCCATAAATATCTTAAATCTCATTTTAATATTATCAATAACTATGATAAAATAAATATTCATGTAACCATTAGAATAACATATTATAATTCACTTTCTACCTCCCAACCTCTAGATATTTTAACTATCCTCCCCACATTCCCATGGTTGAATATGAGATTGATCTTTAATACACTATTGAAATGATCCTTTTCATTAATTAAAACCCTCAACATATGGTAAAGGATCCTAAAATCATTTATAACCTCATGATGGGACCCCACATAGGATGTCCCCCTTCACCTACACATACCACTTTGATAGGATTTTTGAAAAGTCAATACATGACTTGTTCTCTTCCTTCCACTTACATTATGCTTGGTATAAACACTATTATTGTGGGTGTTTAGTCTAATGTGCCTACTCAAAGTTATCATATTACCACTCATGTTAATTCCACCACTAGTGCATCTAAAGTTTCTTATATTAGTCAACAAACTCTAAATACTAATCAAATGTTGTTGTAAGCCATAAAGTAAATGGATACATTTAAAACTAATAATGTCATTAAAATTATGCAATGTAAAATCATCATTTTCAATTGTAAATTCATCCTCATTAACCTAAATTGGGAGTGAAAAATCTAAATTCCCCCTCACCCCCCCCTTTGAGATGCACAAGGTAATCTTATTCCTCAACCCCCACTTCATAAAAAAGTCATCAAACATCTTTAAAATGAACCATTAATCAATCCTACTATCAATTATAATTGATATGTTATTCATTATTTACATTTGAAAAAATATTGATTTTTACAATTATTGGATTAAGCTAAATACCTTTTCTACTACCAAACTCCTAGCTAAAACTTTTTTAAGTGATGCCCTAGATTGGTACAATCAACTTAAGTCTCCTACTATATCTAGTTTATAACACTCAGTTAATTCCTTAGTTTAGGAATTCCAAACCAATGATCTTATTGAAAATATTTTATCCCATTTCGTTAATTGTAAACAAGAAAACTCTATAATTTTCTAAATTTTCATTAAGCATTGGAAGGCCTTGTCTAACAAAGATGAACACAAGATGTCATCAGATAATATCTTCCATTATTTTACCAATTATATCCATCCTAAACTCCAATATATATTTTAAAATATATTTCCAAAATATTTATAATAAGCCCTTGATTAAGATAAATGTCAATATTTCCTCATCAAATAATTTGAGCCTTCCTAACCTACCTCGAGAACTCGTATGTTTGTGAGATATTAAAAAAATGATACCAATGATAGTGTTATAAATAATTGTGATCATATACATGTCATTCATGTTATTCTTCCTAATGGCACCAATGAGATAAATATTTCCCAACCTTTCATGGAAACTCCCTCCCAGCCTCCTCCCTCCTCATCCTCATATGTAAACAATGTTGATGTTCATAAACCTATTTCCATAATAAAAATAAAAATTGTATTCCTAAACCTTTAGCAAGATAATTTTACCCTACTCACCCTATTAAACATTGGTATGATCCACAAAATTTTTGTTGGTAGCATGAAATTTAGGGACATTCCCATGAAACATGTAGGCAACTTAGGAACTTTGCCCTTGAATTACTCTGTGGTTCCAATTTTGATCATAAAACCATAATCTATGAACATTAGTAATAATATTATGAGGTAGATAAATCCCATTATTCCAAATTTAAACATGATGCTCTAAATCAAGCTAATTCTCACCTTGTCATCTAAAAGAACCCACTTCTAAAAAATTTACTCAACCTCCTTCATCAAATGTTGTGGAAGCCTCGATGATCCTTGTTATTTAACCAATGATGAAAATGCCATCAACATTAATAAAATGAGGCATGTAGTATCTTACATTAACCCTTATCCACATTCTAGTTATAATAATTTTACCACTTATAAAACTATGTAGGACACATATCCATTTCATTTATGGATGTTGGGTATACAATAGTCAATACCAGATCATCTCCTATTACTACATTGATTAACTTGATACATTCACTAATACTTCTAATAGTTATAATTGTATTGAACACTTCAATCTAGTATGATAATATTTCCTTAATTATATCATCCTATAATCACTTAAAAGTGGTATTTGGATGCTAAGAGTGTTATTTGAGTTAGCATATTCCTAGATTAGACCTAGACCTATCCTAGATCCTTTGCCATACCTTTCCAATCATTATATAGACCATAGATGTTTATAGTAAGCCAACACATAGTCATAGGATAACTTTCTCAAATCCCAACCCAATTTATCTAGTAATCTACTAGGTGGACACTAGCACCATATTTGGGATACTATATTAATATGGTGCTAGTGTCCCCAAATGGGTGCTACTATCTTTAGCCTTAACTCTCCCAACAGATATTTTTTCAAATGTGTTCCCCTTATAAGGTTGACCTAATTACATTTTATTATCCCCACAAGATGTATATATATATAAATACAAGTCTAATTGACCTTTATTCACTAGATGGAAATAGATGCAAAAGCTTACTCAAACAAAATACAAGTTAAGCAAAATTAAGGTATTTGATCTCTATTCTACCCTAATTTTACATACTACCATCTATAACAACCCTAAACCTATCTTTAAAACATATCAAATCTCAATCACATTCAAGGCATCCAAGTCCACTCTCATTCTATCATTCACTTGCACTTGCATCAAACACTAAGTATGAGAACTACATTGGCCTTGATTCCTCTTTGGAGTATTGGTATGTAGGAAAATATCTTCATAGTGGGGTGTTGAGGATGTCTAACCTATCCTACTAATGAAAACACAATTATGTCTCATTCCTTAATTGAAATAAGGATTAAGGTTTACATAACAAATTAGGTTTTACAAGTACAACAGATTTATAGATTTCGTGTGCGTAGGAATAGGACCTAACAACATAGGTGCAAGTGCTCTTAGAAAATAGGAACAATCCTATAAAGAGGACACTAGCACCACTTTGAGGACAATAAAATAACATGGCACTACTATCTAGGTGGGGAACTACTATATAGTGAGCAAATATATCTTGGGGCCCTATTGATGACACTTAAAACTATTTATAACTTAGTTTTTAGAACCTAGATCATCTGCAAAAGTCACGATAAGTCTATATTTATACATATTTATTACTATTTTTAGAAAATTAAAGAAGATCAAAAGCCTTAAAAAATCATTACTTAATTATTGAATATTATTTAACTAATTTAGACATCTCAACCCTTTAACCAAACATAAAAATTACTTGTGTAAATACCCTAAAAGGTTAAATAATTTTGTGAACTTGTTTTACTTCAAATATTGCTTCAAATCCTAGCTTGCATTAATCCAAATTTTTGTGAAATAAATTTAGGGATACATACTTTTAATTTTCTAATTTTTTTAGAAAACTTTTCTAAATTAAATTAATTTCATATTAGGATTTCAATTTAATTACATTTAATTTAAATTATTATTAATAAACCCTAACCCTAGATAATCTTAGGGTTCACATTTCTAGCAATTACCTAGTCTCAATTTAAAGCTTGATAGAATTATTATCATGACGGAACCCATCTTTCACTTCATGGTACAAATATTGGTACTTTACTTAGCATGTTTATTACCAACTATTTATACAATGGTACACATGTATGTTACTCCTATCATGGATTTGATTCGAGCTAAGTTGGTTTTACATATGGTTCTTCCATCATGTGAGCCCCAATTTTATATGGATCATTGTTATATGGATCACTTTGAGATGACTCCAGTGACTACTAGATGATAGAGAAATCAAAGAAATATTTTTTTTGCCTCCACCTAAACCATTTTATTATTGATGTCCCATCTTACATCTACTACTCTCCCTAGGAAAATAGTAGATCCCATGGTTCGAGTGGTCACTAGGTAGAATAGGATGCCTCCTCATCTATATAGGATTATTTTAACCCTACCATCTCTTCTAGTCCCCATCACACTATGACATCACCCAAATATTAGTAAAGATAATTTGATATATTGGATCAATTGAGATATACACCAGCTAAAATATCTATATTGTAATTACTTTAAAAAACAACAATCTTTAAAGATATTCTTTTTAAACACTTAATCACACATCTATGCCTCATGATAATGAGCCATCCTATTTTGCATCTATCATGAATAATATTAAATATGTGAAGGAGGTGATATCTTTTTCCAATGAGGATTTATCTTCATAATCAGGAATTGATTAAAACTTGCCACTTTTTATTCAAGATCAAATCAATAACATAGTTATCAAATGAGTTCTCATCAATAGTGGTTCATGACTAAATATATGCAAACTCACATTTATAAAAACCATGGGGGTTGATATAAAATCAATTTAGAAGACATAAAATAACATCTAAGGGTTTGATGACATTCCTAGATAGACATTGGAATCAATCACATTAGACATTAAAGTGGGACTAAATACATTATCTACACACTTTCAGGTGATGCCAAATAATTTACATTATAATTTTATAGTTGGGAGACATTGGATACATGTTATAGATGTTTTAACTTCCACTCTTCACATATGTGTAAATATTTTTCATGATGGGTACCTATACACATGTTAAGTAGATAATCATCCATTTAGATATTTTAGGCTCACTGATCCTCCTAAACTGAGTACATCATCATATGGGACACCTCATGTTCTGATTGAACCCCCACCTCATAAAATTCCCATTGATAAGACACATACTTATGAGGTGGGGATTCTATTAAGACTATTTAAACACCACCTTTAGATCTTCCTACAGCATATGTACCTTCATTGATGATATAATACTAGCCTCTCCTAACACAAGCACATTTATTAATGATAGAGGACCAACCTCTCCTAATACAAGTACATTCACAAATAACAAAGGAAAAACTCTCATAGTACAGACATCCTCATCCAGGATAGATGATGAGATCCCCATAGCCCACTTACTAGTACTTGTCAATTCAGAAGAGAATTGCATTCATAATTATGACAAGATTCATAAGACACTATTGAGGATGATTAACCACCTATATAAATTGATTATTATTTATGTAGACTGATATTTACACAACTAGACCTAGGAGAGTATAAAGATAATTCAGAGGCACTCATTTTTCTTCCTACACTAGTAGCCTCACTTGTTCAAAATTATATAGCTATGAGATCTCATACTTAGCCACAGTCAATAACAAATACCTTGATCCATTTAATACATATGGTCACATCCATCGATATTGATTCAGTCATATATATTCAAGCAGGGAGTTATAAGACAAACCACACCAGATCTTACAATTACTAATTGATAGAGGATTGATGATATTACCAACAATCTAGCATAGATTAGTTAAAATATTATCACCATGGGAAGGGAAATCATTTTTCCACTTTCATAGACTTAAATAACATTATATAGATGCATGCACAACACTAAAACATAAATTACATAAATTTAAGGCTAAGGGCACTATCCGAATCATATAACCTCCACCTCCACAAGAACCACCACTACTAGTGATATGAGTTACTTCAAATATATAAGAATCATGATAGAGTCATCATCAACATAGATTCATGTCATGATATATTGACTATAAAAATATTTTTATTATATATATATATCTTCCTCATGTGGCTATAGATGATTTTGATCCTAACACTTGTACTTTAGGATTTTTACACCACACTGGTTATCAGGAGAATGAGTTATAAAATGCTATACACTATCAAGACTAAATTAAACATATTACATTACCAATTTCATGTGGCCCCAAGGTATCCAATATATTATTCTTAATTTTGAGTAGAGACACTCATATATAGGTTACACTTGGTAGTACATGGTTACATGTGATGGATACTATAGTTTATCATTCAAACATGTGATTAACACTCACTCATGATGGACACATGGTTCACATTTTACATGATGACATAGATGAAAACCATAGGTTTCACACATATACTCTATGGTCTAATTTTTTTTACCCTAGGACCATGTGAGAGGCATCTTACACATTTGAGTAGCATACTATTCAGATGCACAGAATCTAGACTTATGCCAAGGATAAGGCCCCATTGATACATATAGATTGGTACAATTATCATGATGATGATGAATTATTTGATTTTGTATAGGTTCAATATTTTACACTAAATTATCTTTGATCATATCCACTATTTGATTATCCACATCCCATGGATGTGATCTTGGGTCTATTAGACATTACACTTTGCTTGTATTTTGTTTCATTTACATTTCTAGTATTTCATTGTGTATAGTTTATTTTCATTTTCCTATACATAGATTATACTCAAAAAACACAAAAATAATATAACATTTAAAAATTTAAAAAACATTCAAATATTTTAAATATCAAAATTTATAGATTGTATGCATTTCTATGTTTACATTTCTACTATTTGCCAGATATTGTATATTTCTAGCTATCATAATATATTTGGTTTTATCATACACATATGCTTCAATTGTTATTGTCAAGCATTTGTAGATTACATTTAGGATCTTGTTCCACTACACTAATCTATAATGCCTATCATCTACCCACTAGGATCATATACACTAATCCAAGTTTATATATTTGATACATCTGCCCACTCGAGGGCATTTCTTACACAGTTCCTACTACCAAGTTCTATCTTTACATACTATACATTATATTTTATGCATTGATACATAATAATATTGATCATTACTACTCAATTCTTAGATTTTTTATCGACTATCACTAGTTATATTCAGTATATATGTATCCCTTCATCTACATAGATTTGTACTACATAGCTATGCATGCTTTCATTTCTAGTTTCCCTAGATTAGACTTGATTGTGTTTCATATGCTTCCTCCATCTTAAATGGAATTTGAATATTCCATTTTTATTTGTATATATGTCATTTCTTTGTTTATATGCTTTGGAAATGTGCCCATGTCCCTTTTATGTGCTTTCCTACTTTTATATGTGGGCATTTGAACATGTCCTTCTATATGGATATAAGCCAAATTGTTTATTGCTTGTGTATGTGGAAATTTAAAATTTTCCTTATATTTATTCATTATTATATTTAGTGGCATGTTCCCATGTACCTTGTATTATGGCCCTTTGGCCTATATTTTTTGTGCCTCATGTGTTTGTATGTATGTTTATTTGTATGCTTCTTCACCATGACACTTTTATTTGCTTGTTACACACACACACACACACACACACACACACACACACACTTTTTTGATGCCATGAGGGACCTCATGCATCTAATTGGGTTTTTTGATGGACATCATGCCCCATCCCCCTAGGTATTTATTCAAATTTATTACTATACACATTGATTACATCTATCATGGCACCCTTGTGCAATGCTAGATTACAATATACATCTTACATTACCTACTTATGCTCAGATACTTTTACATTTTGATGTCATGTTTATAAATTATATTGGAATATTATGCACATGATCTGGCTAACACATTTTTCATAGCTACTTCTTTTTAGGGTAGTTCTTACATAGATTTCACAACTACCCTCACAAAGAGGGGGCATTCACAAGGGTTTGCATAGAGATCAGGATCCTACTTTGTTATTCACATAAATTTTTTAGAACATAGGCTTAGTTTTATAAATTATACATAAAAAAAATAAGAAAAAATAGAGACTCATAAGTCAGTTTAGATCACCCAGATTTCAGACCAGATAGACATTAGCACCCATATTGGGACACTAGCACCATAGGGTACTACTATCATCCACTACAAGGCACTACTATCTAGTAGCCCTAAATTCAATATAGTCTAGATTATTTAGATTATTAAAATAGGTATAATATATATTTACACAAATATATGTTTAACATTATTCTTATTGTTGAAGTTTGGTATTAATGTTATCATTGATGTCAAAGGTTCTTAAGAAAGGTGTTCATGAGGTCATTAAAGAATGTTCTTATTTGATAGCATCATTGAGAGGTATGACATTATTTCAAGATAATTTAAGACATGTGATCAGTTTATAATAGCATCAAGAAGTGTTTCAAGGTCAGTTGTCAAGTTTCAAGAGCTTGAGAAGCCTAGTCATGACACTAGTTATTGCATGAGAGACCTTGTGAGAAGGCATCAGCTTGGTGGCATAGTGAGATAGATGCAAAAAGGCATAATAGGTTGTATGAGGTTGTTTTATAATGAATATGATTCATTATGTCACTCATGAGAGTCTTAGAGTGAGCTTACATGGGTAGGACCTATAGACCTCTTATGTAACTAGACCACCTCTAGACCCTGTTTGGCCTAATGAGGCATCATGATCTATTATCAAGGAATATGAAGGATTTTTGAAATTTTTTGAGAATTTTATATTTTTTTAATTATTTAAATTATGTGGATAGTGCATGAAAAGAGGCTTGAAATTTAGATTCAAGGCTTAATATAGTTTGCAGGTCAAGGACTAAGCAAGCAAAGAGAGAAATGATGGCCAAATGAGGTATGAAATTAATATTTCAAGATAATAATGATAATTTGAATATTTTAAATGGTGTGATATATTTTTATAATAGTTTTTACTAATTTTTAGGTCAAAGTTTTCAATAAAAGGCATGAAAATTGGTTTTGAGGTCTCTCGAGTGCACAGAATGAAGGCTTCTCAACCTAAGAATGTTTTTCAAGTGTTTATTGTCATGTGTAACCTATGAATGGGAACATAATATATTGATAATATGTTATTAATTTTCATATCTAATATCTCTAGGCATTATTTTTGGAAATGAGGGGTAGTCCTTTATTAACAATTGTCAACACCAAAAACAATGTTAACCCTCTCTAAAACCCTAACACTAACCCGATGTGAAATATATTGTTAAAAATAGACTATAATGTCTAAAATTAATATACAAAATATTTTTCCATGTATCAAACTCTCCCATTCACCTCTAAGTTTGATTGGTTTGTCAGGTGAGTGAGTGGACCCTACATGAAAGGCCTTGTTTCTCAAAGATTTGTTGTAGTAGTTATACTTGACCAAGTAAAAATTGATAAATGGATGAAGGTTAAAGGTTGAGAATTTTATTTAAATTCCATGTTATTTTATGATTAGGTTCTATATTTTAGTTTTTCTAAACCATTCATATAATTTGACTAGTCACTAACAAGACTAACGGTGAAAATAGTGAGAAACCCAAGAAAAAGTGAGAAGTTGATTAGGGATGTGTTATCATGGATTATGGATGAATCCAAGTGAATGGATAGTTTTTTAAAGACCTTTAATACATTTCCATATTGTATATAATATTTCTATATCATTTTATATAGTAGAAAGTTGTTCTGAAGCTGACTTGTGTAGGTCAGTGAGGTTTGTGAATAGTGAGGTCATGAGATTGGTCTACAAGACCAATATTTCCATTAGATATTATGATATTTTTGTTAATTTTTTTTATAAGTATGTTTTAAGATATTTTTCATGAATTTTAATTCCTTTATTATGTTCTTTTAGGTTCCATAATTTCAAATTTTCAAGATTGTGTTTTGAGTCTAGTTGATATTTTTGAGTGGGCTACTTACAAAGAAGGGTTTGAGTAATTTTTCCCTAAGTTATAAAGTATAAATAATGTGGTGATGATCCTAACATCATGTATATTTTTTATATGTTATTTTTTCCATTATTTTTTGGATTTTTTTTACTTTATTTGTTCAAGTTATACTTTGTGGGTATGCACAAGCCTAATTATGAGTAATACTAATGGCATACTTCAAGTGGTGATTTGAGTTAAAAGGTTTCATGGACCTAATATTATATTATTATGGGTCTATTATTTAAATATTATATGTTCCTACCATGTTATAGGTTTTATAATATTCCAAGGAGTTTAAAGGGTAACGAGTGTTAATGAAGGCCTAATTGAATTAGGTCTCCTTAAGACCTAAAAGGGGTTTTGGTCCTATATGCTATGACCAACCTATTTTAATGTTTGTTTAATGTTTTTTTAATGAAATAATGCATATTATATTTAAAATATAAGTGGTAAAGTGTGCACGGTTGACAAGAGGTGTAGATCAAGAGCCTAGTATAAGAAGAAGGCCTAATACGCCTAATTAGCTAGTTAGAAAATGTGTGAGTTAAAGAAGAAGATATAACATTTTGAAGAGATAAATTAGGTTTTTAAGACCATAATTATGGTGTATATATAATATAATTAATATATAATATGGGTACTATATATGACTATCAATTTCAAATGACCTAATCTATCTTGAAGAGATTTAGTTGAGTGAAGGAGACTAGAAGGCAATTTGAGAGGGCTAAGAGTGTGAAGAGATGAATAGGTGGTCATCATCAATAAATTGAGAAAAAATATGTTATAAAGGTGATAAATTCAATAATTTGGTTAATTTTTTACTAAGTCATATAGGGGCTTGGTGCCTCTTTTTAAGTAGGTGTTTGTTAAATCCTAGTCAATTGGGTGCTTGGCTAATTAGGGTTGGTGATCCAAGTGAAGCTGGTGCTTCACTAAATATTGATGTTTTTCTTATAATAATGTATTAAATATGAATATATCATTTATTTTTTTCCCCTTGAGGGTTTTCCACTCAAATAAATCTTCTATGTGTTAATCTCTTGTCTCATGCTCATGGCTCTTAATGTGTTGCTAGTTCACTATATTGTTTTGATATTTCATGAATGATAAAGTAAAGTTGCAAATATTCTTGAAGATTGATTCACACACCCTAATTCATTTTTATTCAAAAAATATAGTCATATATTTGATATATATGTTTATATTTTGCTTATAAACACTCATTCTAGCTTAGATTCATACTAGTTTCTCAAATTTAGTGGCATCATGCATGGAATTATCACTACCACATTTAGTTCGGTTACATAGATTTAATTATTACATACTTAGCTCATATTTAGTATAATAAAATACCATATTGGGGGAATTTGTGTGTCACATAGTTTTCATATACTCAACTACACAAAATTTGATCATATAGAATGATAAACTCCATGTCATTCTCTATGTTGTATACACTTGCTATCACATTCTAGGTTATCACTAGATTCATGTCTTACTCCATTTTTAGTGGTTGAAATTATCGAGTGGCCTAGATATACCTAATATACCTAAGTGTCCATGGAACTAACATACATAGTTATATTTACTCAATTAGATACTCTTAGCAATTTTTTTAGTTTAGTTGCATATGCATATACTTCACACGAGTGGGTAATGATGGAGTCATGACCTACTTGAGTGCTTGAGCCACCCACATGAGAGGGTTAGACATAATTAAATTATTATCCAATATATTCATAGATTGGGATCCATCAAGTAGGGGTGGGCAATTATGGAGTCAAAATTAGATTGAGTTCTTGAGCCATTCATATGAGGATTGATCAAGCCATCAGCTTAGTCTAAGATAGTCAATGATATGATCACTATGTACATTCACACACATAGTTTGTCACCAGTTTCATGCATTATTTCACGTATCTAATGAGGTGTATTTTTTACATTCCTCTCTCTTTAATCATCTTTACTTAGTTATTTTATTTCATCATAGTGTTTTGATTTTGATCATCTTTCAAGTAAGGAATAATTTTTACATGTTTCATTGTAGATCATTGCTTTGTACCATGTTTAACATATTTAGACCCAAGTTCACATACTCAGACTCAACTACATAGGCTTCACTTCCAAGGTAAGTCTAGGTACACTTATTTTTCCTTTATAATAGTCATTTTTATTTTCTACATTTCTAGCATAAAGGGGGGAAATGTAATCACCTAAAAGTGGTATTTGGATGCTAAGAGTGTTTCTTGAGTTATATTATTCCTATATTATCCCTAGACCTATACTATATCCTTTACCACAACTTTGTAGTCATTATGCAGACTAAAGACAATTATAGCCAACCAAAAAATAGTCACAGGATAGCTTTCTCATATCCCAACCCAATTTACCTAGCATTCTACCAAGTGTACATTAGCTCCACATTTGGGACACTACAACCACATGCCACTAGTGTCCCCAACTAGACATTATTGTCCATATCCTTATCTCTCCCTAATGGATACTTTTTCAAATGTTTTCCCCTCCTAAGGTCACCCTAAGAAAATTTTCTTATTCACACAAGCTATATATATCTATAAATACAAGTTTAATTGACATTTATTCACTATATGGAAAATAGATGTAAAAGCCTATTCAAACAAAAGACAAGTTGAGCAAAATTAAGGTATTTTATCCTTATTCTTCCCTAATTTTTCATACTACCATATATAGCAACCCTAAACATATATTTCAAAGATAAAGCACATTCAAGGCATCTAATTCCACTCTCATTCTATCATTCACTTATAATTGCATCAAGCATTAGGTGGGAGAACTACATCAGACTTGATCTCTCTTCATAGTATTGGTATGTAGGCAACTCTATTCATAGAGGAGGTGTTGAGTATGTCCAACCTATCTTACTAACAAACACATAATTATTTCTCATGCCATACTTATAATAAGGATTAGGGTTTGCACACTAACATCAAATTGTCTAGGCACAACATAGATTTCCAAATTTTGTGATGTAGGAATAGTCCTATAAAGATGACACTAGTGCCACTTTGAGAAAACTAAAGTAATATGGTGCCACTATCTAGGTGGGGTGCTATTGTTAATGAGAAAATAGATCCTGGGACCCTATTGACAACACTTATAACTATCTAGAACCTAGTTTTTAGAACCCATATTTTTTGAAACAATTACTTTCTAGATAAGTCTATATTTATGCATTTTTATTACTATTTTTATAAATTCAAAGAAGGTCAAAATACATAACAAATAAGTACTTAATTATTTCATATTATTTAACTAATTTAGACATCTCAACCCTTTAGCCAAACATAGTAATTACTTTTGTAAATACCCTAAAAGGTTAAATCACAACCAACCTAATATATTCTATTATAATTCATCTGTATGTTATTGTTGCATCAAAAAACCCAATACCTTCATATAAATAAAAACAAACTACATCAACCAGTTTGATGCAGTCTATTTTTTTGAGATATAATAAACTATATCAACTAATTTGATGTAATTTTCTTCTATTCATTGTCTTGTTGATACTACATCAACCATCTCGATGCAAGTAGTTTGTACTCCTCTTGTCTAATAAAAAATACCAAATAACTCAATGTCATTTTATCCACTTGGTCAAAATACATCAACAAAACTAAAACAACATAGTTCATCTCCATTTAAATGTACTTAAGCTCTTCCATCATCTTAATTAATTTAGTATTATGCACTTTTATCTTATTTTGTCTCAATACCCTCAGGATATGATGAGTGGGATCCCATCGTAGAAATTTCTCACCTTCCCTCCCAAATTTATTTTCTTAAACTTGTGATCATTTATCCTCATCATTGTAATTTTATAATTTAACTTTCCTTTGAAATTAATATCCATTGACATCCACCTATAGGGTAATAAGTCACATTGTCTAGGTCTAATGATAATATTCTCAAATAGTGGGAAGAAATGTCCATACAAGTTGATGAAACCTTGGATGTTTATCTTTCATTTAAATTTCCTATAACTTATATTATTCCTAAAAAAATATTACTTCATGTGGATGATCCTCCTTTCTTCATTAGTTTCCAAATAGGTGATATTCAATTTAATCATTCCTTGATTTATGAAAGGTCAAATACTTATGTTACTTCCCTTAACTTCATTAAGATTCTTGGATACTTCCAATGCAATCTTAAATATACCAAAAGTACATGTCAAGTCTATTATTGAAGACAAATTCTTCCCCTTGGATTTTTTTTGATCCTAATCATGGTCCTTCCCATAATTTTTAGAGTTAAGGTCATGATTTTTAATTTCCATATATCCTATAATAGTTTACTTGGACAAAACTAGACACATTACATGAAAGTTATTGCTCTTCTACATGTTAGTGTGTCAAATTTCCCCATAGTAGTGTGATATATAAGAATCAAGGAGACACTGATTCTTTTAATTTTAAACAATTATAGGATTATGGTGTTTTTAAAATATCTACCCTTGAACCTTTACCTAGCATCCCCTTTCACAAATATCAATGATTTAACTATCTTGTCAATTCTAATTATATTTATAATGGACACCCCAAAATTTTGGGTAACATACCTCCTAGCATAATAAATTCTAATTATGATGAGTCCAATGAGAATAGTGTTAATATTAAAACCTAATATTTCCATCCTACAATTATTTCTCATCTACCTCCTTCATTTCAACCTTGTTCTCACTAGAAATTGACTAACAAAATTATTACCTTGAATGTCAAGCCTAAACAATCAATTCCTCATTCTTATTCAATTATTATAATAATAAATTCCTTCCATATCAATCTTTATATACCTAATTATGATTATGGTTATTCTCTATATGACCCATTCTTAGTTGGTTATGTTCAAGCCAAGGATGCAGAAATTCTTCATTATTAATATTCTTTATAGCATTCTTATGAGTCTAATTTACATGTAAATAACATTCACTTGGTATATGTTTTCAATTCTCCTTATACTAAAATTGACATTATTTCTTATTCCATTTATGTTCACAATTTCTAGATGGAGTAGGAACCATCTTCTACCCATTCTACTCTAGTCACCTTCGAGCCTCTTAGGAGTATGCTCCTTGATCATGCCATGATGTGACCTTACCAATTTGATAGATTTTATTATCCTTAAAACAACATTTCCCTAGATATGTTGTCTACATTTATTCAACCTGCATTGAGGTTATTTATTATATCTATATATCCTACTCATTATCATACACATAGATTCATAGATCATGATGATTTACTTTATGAGGTATTACCCATGCAAAAACTTTATTTTCCACCTAGACAATGGGTAGATGAGCCATATTTTGAGTTTCATAAGGTTTTTAGTCACTAGGCCAAATATTATTTAGCATACTAGATATTATTAGCACATAAATAGACATAGAGATCTATTCCTACCATAAATCGTATACATCCTTACTCAGTTACTTTGAGGTGCAATTTTTATTTTCATGGTACGATAACACATGCTTTGACACACTGTTGATAACTTTGAAAATACATTAATTTGATTCTTCCTAAACCAAAAAAACCCTATATTTATAATATATTACCACCTCCTAAAATATATCCATAATATGTTCCCAAATGCTTGGCATCAATGTACTACACATCATACAAATAGATGTAGAGTACTCCAACATCATTTTCATGATTTTCCATGGCCTAAAATCATTCTCAGACAAGAATTTGGCCTTTTCTTAGACCTATAGATTCTTATAGACTAAATAATATCATCCATACCCTAGTGTAGCTTCCTCATATTTATTATTCCTCATAGGAGGCACCACATATGCCTCCGTATTCTTCTCATTGTCATGTTTTCCTCATTGAGCTCATGTGTTAAGAATTCCTCATACATCTCTCTAATAAGATATATGATACCATGATTATAGATATATTTTAGTTACAGTAAGACTTATTAGACATTATTGATGATGTATGTTAGTATATATATCAACATTTGTGAGCACATTTTAATGTGAAATATCTTATTATTCTACACATTATCATATGATTAGATTTGATATTCACATTTCATTATGAGAAATAGTGATACCTTGTGTTTTATATATCACTTATATCATGTTTTTATTTCATTTTTAGCACTTTAATTTTTTTTGTTTACTTTACATCTATGCCATGTTGTTTGTATTATGATTTCTATCATGTTTTACTTTCATTTATTTATTTCCCATATTTATAATATGATTTCTAATTTAATATATACTTATGCTAGCTATTTTTTAAGATAATATAGTCTCCTAGTGACTTGGATATATTCAATATAGCCCATGCCATTTGACAATACACTACCTTATATCTTTATGATCAGCTACAAGTATACCCATCATTGTACCACTCATTACATGAATAAATCTTATATGATAGTCATATTTCCTTTTTTATTCCCTTCATTATAAGGATACATAGGTTAATTTTGAGATTGGACACTTATTTTTGGGAAAGTATATGAACTTTTTAACACCATCATCTTCAGTATTCTTCTCTAGAAACCAACTATAAGCTCTCTTATGATTTTTGCTTATTTCACCCTATTTGGTATTTTTAATCCATATGGAAGAGGAATAGAAAAATCCAAAAGATTTAAAATCCATATTATACAATGAAAAATAATGATTAAAAATTGACAAATATATTTTAAAAGTGAGATCACACCAAAAGACATGATTTTTATTTAGCACATATCATGTTCTAGTCAAAACTCAAAATCCATAGTTGGCCTCACAAGATATCCAATGACTATTGGGGTGTGGTAATCTAGTAGACTAGTATAGGAGGTCTGATTTTTATCATATAATTCCACCTAATTTTTTACACAAGTATCTAATATTTGGAGTAGACTGATGGCTCTGTAAGGGGACTTGAGGATGGGTAACATGTTGTGGGAAGGTAGGTCCATTTTAATTTTCCTTCATATATCCTTCATGGGATGATCTATGTACTTAATTTTTTATTCTAAGCTTTGTGTTCATTAGTTGTAGTGTCTTAGGTCTTTGATGTTGATAATTATTATTATTGTCATACTAGTTTAGTATGTCTCATCATTGTTAATGATTTATATATCACCTATGTATTGATTCACTCTCCTTATTCACTTATTATTATCCTTGGTATTCCCCTTGATGGATATAACTTCTAGATGATGACATTCTAAATTAAACTTTCTACTTACACCTTTTAGTTTTCCTTTTTATGAGTTGCATTGTCAAACCTTGGATAGGACCAGGCTTTCCTCAAAAAATACCACCTTGGCATGCCTCTTGGCTTAGTTTTTAAGTTGTCGTATAAGACCTTGGAAAGGAAAAATATTTCCTCATAAACATATTTTCATACCATATTTTCAAAACCATTCACATGTCATTCAATGGTCATACTTTATTCCATCACATGCTAGCACAAACACTAAAAGATAAAGTAATGAATATCTAAACAAAAATAACAAAATACTAGCCTAAAAACCAAGAAATATACAAAATAAATATGGAAACCATCAATTATACATAAAAAAAAGGTCATATTCCTCACAAAAAAAAAAAAAAAAAAAAAAAACACACACCCTCACTAATCAGCTATATCTTCAAGACTCTTAGCCACCTCTATTTCTTATTACAAGGCTTTAAAATAGCTAGGTTATCTTTAATTGTTTCCACTTCACTTTCCTCTTTCTTATTTTTCCCTCTAGTCCTCCGACTAAAACTATCTTGGATTTCCATGACCTTCTTCTCCATTTCCTTCCCTTGAGAGTTAGTCATGTTGATAACATTGCTCTTATTCTTCTTGTTGATCTCTTACCATTTTCCTTTCATCAATTATATCTCTGCATCCATCTTCTTCATATTGATTACCATTTTAACCATCTCCTAATTCAACTTATTTGTATTATGAACTATATCCTTTTTTACTTGGTTCTCTTTCTTTTTTTCCTTACCTTTTTTATCCAATTAGGTCTACATATCCATCATGTCCTTCTTCATCTTATTAAACTCATTAAATATCTCCTTCAATATAATAAAATAGGTGTTAATGGTTTGTTCCATCTTATCAACCCTATCATTGATGGAATATTCATGAATTAGAGTATTTATCTTCGTTGGAATAGAAATATTGGGACTAGTCTCATAATTAATCTAAGGGAATTGGAAATCATCTTTATTACTCAAGGATTTATCAACCACCATCTTAAAATTAACCATCATGCCCTTATTTTTAACACTTTCAAGGCTACAACTAGCTTTAAGGGACTATAAATCCTTTCTAGGACTATCTAAGACCTTAGCCTTTTTCTTGTTATATCTCTTAGATAGTTAATCCAAAGTTTCTTCTTTTTTATGTTCATATTTTCTTCTTCAAGACTACTTTAGAGTCCTTTCTCCATGTCTAAATAATTAAAATTATAATTCTCAAGATCCCCAATATGAGGAGATAGGGTAGGCTAACCTAACTAAACAAGGAATAAAATGAGGGATTGATGTATGGGCATATAATTTTTTCCTCCTGATACTCCACTAATTTTTTAAGAGAAATAAAAAGGTATAAATAGATGGTAATTAATTTATTTTTCATGAAATTATAAATTAATAAGAAGTGGTGTGAGTAGAGATTCTGATACCTTCCTTCTAGGGTAATGCACTTCATTATCTACATACATACTTACCTAGAGAGGTACATAAAATTCCATCTTCTACTTCATTAATTATCTCCCTTTTTTTTAAAAAACTACTAATTTATTTGTTTTTATGTCTTTTGTATTTGAATAATCTTAAACTTTCCATGTTCCTACTAGATAATTTTGCTACACTACCCTCCAAGATTTCTAGTATGACCCCTTGTAGAGTAGAACCTCTATCCTTCCAATATTTTCTAAAGTCTAAAGACAATCTTGGGTCATACCCATATGTCCTTTTAGTATATTGGGTCAAACCTCCCCATTTCAAAATTTTCTAAATTATATTGTTCCTTTTCATCCCCATGCATGATATGGGTTCCACTCATAGGTGTTGACCACCTATTTATTCTTTGTCAACTAATTACATCCTCTTGGATTTAGTGACTCGACTAATATGAGTAAGCCATAGATCGAAGACCTTATTTTGATCAACACCATAGCTAAACCTAATTATGACATCATATGGTTGATTATTACTTTGAGTAACCTTAATTCTCTCTCTTAACTCATGATATGAGATCAACACGAAGATACAATGCATATCTTTTATCCTTGGCTAAATAATAATTGTCTCATAAATGATCTTATCATGTGAATTATTATAACTTTAGGTCCCACTAGGAATTGATAATTCCAAAAAAACATTAAATAGATAAATAATTATCTTTCACATTCAATATTTTAATTAAATAATCTAGAAAACAAGTAACATTAGTCCATTTAATAAAGTTCAAACTTAAGACTCCTTTTTTAGATAGCTAATATACATATCTATTACCTTCTCTATAAGTGTGGGTAATATTTAACTCGTCAAAGTTATGCATGAGGTTTTGAGTATCCATCACTGCATATTTAATGGTCTAACTTGGATTGTTTCATTCTTTGAGGCAATTAATAATGTTTAAAAAATATCCTTCTATAACAACTTTTAAGTTTAAATCCTTAGCTAATTATATACCCCACAACATTGCCCTTATTACCACTGCTTGATTTATTTATATTCCCAAGGGTCCCACATAGGTGACTAGAAGGACTCCATTGTTATATTTGATAACCCATCCTCCTCCCACTTTTCCTAGGTTCCATTTTTCACCTCCATCTAAATTTAGTTTAAACCATGAACAAGGCAGTTTTATCCATTTGACTAGTCTTCTATCTTTCTTCTCCCTATTATCATCTGCTTTAGTAGATATATTTAATTACCAATTTTGAATTATCCTCTCTTATGTTTTGGAGACATTATTTTTATCACTCTTTTTGAAGATCTACATATCCTCCTTGATTTACAAATTTTTTAACGAGAATATCTTTATGATTTACTTTCCCTAAGTTAAATTTCTATGCTCTTATTCCACTCATTCACTTCATTATTTGTAAAATGGAAATGAAAATACATTGAGCACTATTTATCCAAAAATATCCTTATATGATTCACTAAAATCCTAGTAATATCTCCTTCTGCATGATATCACTTCTGATAATTACCATTGTATTTTTCAAAAATATCAATATTTTACAATGTACTTATCAAATGCTCTTTATTCATACTATTACTAAAATCAAAGCAAGATATTCACTCATTCTCATTTCAATTAAAATGTTTCTTTTATCTCATCCCTTACCTCAAAAGTGGGGAATATAAAGTCTTGTGTGCTTAAATATTTCTAATCTTCACACATTAGGTGATAATGCTAAACAAGGAATATGATCCTTAACAAATGATTCAATTTTAAAAATGAAAAAAACAATTATATTTCAAAGCATGGGGGAATATAATGCCTTTATGTTTTCACCCTTTTTTAAATTTCAAATCTCTCAATACGATATCAATTCACATACAAAATGGTAGGGGTGTGATATTGATTCATGTTCCCCCTTTTACTATGTCACAAACTTAAAAAATCATACTACTTCAATTCTCAATAAATAATTTAAATGATAAAAACTAGTTATAAATTTAATTATCTTACAAATATAAGGGGCATGATGTTCATTCATGTTCATGTTTTAGATTAAGGTAAAAATAGGTTTTGAAGGGACCCCGAAACCCTGCACAAAAAGGAGAAAAATAAACCATAAGCATGACCAAGTTTTATAAAAGAACCTATTAATAGTAAAGTACCAAAACTAGATTTTACAGGGACCTATTACCATCAAATATGATCAAATAAAACTGTTGTCAAAACACTGATCTAAAAGTTAACAGACTGGATTAGCAACCTGAACAACCTCCCAAACTAGTAACCAGTAAACCAGAAAAGCAACCATTTTACAAACCTCAAAAAACCAGTCAGCAAAGGGGATCATTAGATATTCCTTTTGAATTAAGGTTTTTTTTTACATGACTGAAGATTCATTTCTAGAGGGGGGACCAAATGCTTAGACTTCTTTCTCTTAACGATTGTCCATCCATCCTCTAACTTTGTTGCCTCAGCAACCCATACCTCAGAAGATAAAGATCCTTAAAGCCCATAGGGCACAGAAGCCGCAACAATATCCTTGTGAGAACCAGACACAGTCGGGCTCTTAGGAAGATCCTCCGAAATAGGGGAGGAGACCACCTCCTCCACCACAGGCTCAAAAAGTTCACTAACCACAGCCTCCATAGGAGCATCTTTAGACTATTTCACCAAAGATTCCTCCTTGACCTCCTATTTAGATTGAATACTTTCCTTAGTCTCAGATTCAGAAGTAGTCAGAGATTCCATGGATTATTTGACACTGTTGAGTTTAGAGGAAGCCTTAGGCCACCAAGAAGGTGGTCGTCTGGAATTGGATTTCCTAGCTGCACAATGAGCAGCAATATGACCTATCAGGTGGCATTTCCTACACCAAAAAGGGATCCCCTCATAATCCAACATTTGCGTCCAGGTACCCCTTGGGGATTCCAGGTAGATCGCCTCAGGAAGGCCCTTAGAAACATCTAGATCTACTAGAAAGCGTGCACATGTCGAGTGTTGAAAATTTGTAAGACCTTCTTTCACAAATAAAAAATCCCCTATAGCATTTCCAATGGTTTTAAAAACTGACTCATGCCATAGATGTATCATAAAATAAGGGAGCTGCACCCAAATAGGGAGCTTGTTAAAAGATTCTGAGAGGGGATTAAAATCCTTATGCCAAGGTTTGGCCATGAGAGGATAAAGTTGAAAAAATTTCATGTTCATGTTAGAGTCATTCATGTTCATGTTACGACATTGAAAAATTTGAATTTTCACTTTTTATAAGTTCAAAATTTTCAAATGCACAGAGTTTCAAATCGAATCTAGGTTCATATATAGTGATGTGATTCATAAAGTGACAAGTGGGCCATGTTAGAGTCTAGTGAAAATTAACATCTATGTATACAATTTTGTGAACCCATTATGTCATTCCATCTTTTTAAATTTTATTTCCTTTTAGATTTTAGTGACACTTGATGGTTAGGACTTTTCTCTCCATTATAACACTCTTCACAAGTGAAAACATGCCCCTATCTAATTCAAAAGCTTCACTCATTAAGGCTTGATCACTCTCAATTTTTCCATAGGTATAACCATAAAATTTGGTATGATTATGGTATAGTGACACCCAATGACCTACCAATAATCCTACTACTACTTTAAAAATAAATTATTCTCCTTGGTAAGGAAGCAAACAATGTTGAAATCATCATATCTCCACTTGTAGGTTATGAGGAGATCATATTGCATACTCCTTCAAGTGAATTCTTTCCTTTCCTTCTTTTTCAAATTTAAAAATTGAAGTATCAAAATTTTAATTTTTAAATATGAACAATAATTACTTCTAGTTTCATTGTTGTATGGGTTGCATGAAGGCATCTTGTATAAATAATTTTTTCATTAAAAAGACAAAATGTTCTTTCAAACTCAAGTACATGTTTCTCCTTTAATATATTAATTTAAATTCACTACATAACTATAATAAATTGGGTAGGGAAAATATAAACACACAAATTTTACACAAGCTCCTTAAAAATATGTATTTTGCATAACCTTACTTATCATAGCTATTGATGACAATGAATGGCATGTTGACGTACTCTACTTTAAGTCTTAGGTTTGTTTCCTTTATTTTTCAAAATAATGTATTTTTTATGTTTATTTCACTTTTTAAAATATGCCTTGGGGTTTCCCAATATCATTCAATGTTTTTACCTTTTTGTTTTGTGGTTTTTGGATAAGGTCACACTGTAGCCTTGTCTAGGAAATGCAGAAGTGTCCCAGTGTGACTTTTGAAAGGTTTTTTTTTATATGTCCATAATAATATATTTTAATACCATTGGTATTTTAAATTATACCTTATCACATGATAATAATCCCTAAATTCAAATTAATGATTTATATATAAGTAAGTGTCCTGTTAGTAGTTAATGATGGATCTATATTGTCACAAAAGTTATACAAACTTTTTATCTCTACAGAGTTACTAATTTATTTATAGGTTATAAGGTTGAATACATCATTTTAATACTTATGTAAATGGTAATCATAGGTGAAATAACATCTAGTCTTACATCCATTATTACACACATATACTAAGGAGGGAGAACAACATTAGCTTGAGGCCCTTTTGGCCTATGTAAGTAAGACTTAGTTTACACAAGGTTTGTGTAAGATATCTCAATTATTCCCATTTAATGAATCCACATTTTCTTAATTTAATATCTATTTGAATTATGTGAAGGAAATAGTTTTTTTTTAATTATATGTCTTATGCATGTCAAATTCACTCCCAAAATTGATCAAACAACCACCTATAACCATTGTAAATACACACAAAACATTCAAACATATGGTTAACCAAGATATAGCCATCATCAATAGATAAGGCCATAGTGACACCTTATCCTAGTACATCATAGAATCTCATTTTTAGATGTAATATAATTCACATGTATTTTTAGTCAATTTTAGATTAAATATCTACTAGCATAGTCAATATAAACATATCCAATCTAGGTTTGAGCATTTAATTATTTATTACTATTTATAGCTCATTTCAAATTTTGTATATTACTATATTTCATATTTAGGTTTTATATATTTTTTAATCTAAATTAATATTTCAATAATTTATAATTTATTACATTTCATTATTAAATCAAAATAAACACAAGGTTAAAGCAAGCATTGTCAAGTACTAAATCCAATCATTAATTGCATACACACAAAAAAATGAGCAAAAATTATAATCACACTAGGTTTGAGAACTATATGTCACTTGATTTCCCTCCATGTATTATTAGATACATAGGAAATGATCAATCACTAGGCAAGGGTGATTAGGATTAATCAACCCATTACACTTCACCCATTTTTTTTAGGTTTCTATCCCTCATAATTGCATATAGGGTTTTAAGGTAAAGGAGGTTGGTTTATGGATCTACATGTGTCATTAAATTTAAGATCAAAAAAATTAAGTAATCAAATAAATTCATATGTGAATGTATAGTCATTATTCCCTACTTTTATAGAGGTCAGTACTGACTAGAAGGTTAGTGTTGATTCTTGATACTGACCCTATCTTGTGAAACTAGCCCAATGCAGACAATGAATTAGTTTCATAACTAAATAAACCACATATCTTCTTATCTCTAGTTTTAACTTATATAATACAATTGTAGACACTATTTCTAAACTATATAACACCTCGGTCTTTTACACTTGGAAAATATAAAACTTAATTGTTCCTCTCAATTCTGGACCTTTTCCCATTATCAAAAGGCTCACATCTATTATCTCTTTATGCCAAATTTCTTATCTCTTAGTTCAACCAATGTTATTATGATGACTCAAATATTCTATCATGATCATAATGTTAAAAAATTTATTATATTATATCTCTTAAATTTCTTGACATGTACCTATTTTCCTACTTCTTAGACACTTGCTTCCCACTCAAACACCTATGTTGATGCTAGTGACTAGTTCCAACATAAGTGTCTAGTACCCTAAAGTCATCATTTTTTCAAATTATAATGTGTCCCTATGGTCAACCTAAGTTACCTAACATGATATATTTCTAAAATTGATTTATATATTTACAGTATTGATTTTCATTCATTCCTCACATAGAATAAACCTAACATAGACCAAACAACTCATAAAGCAACTTACCAAATGTATTCATGTAAGAAAAACTTCCCTATTTCCCCCTATTTCCATATTAGTCATAACAAAAACACATATATAGGTCTAAAATACTGAAAGATAAGCTCATGAACCATATTTTTTAAGTTACAAGATAATCCATTATATTACTTACTTATCACATGTTGCATCCTTATGCACACATAAGCCCACACATAGGGGAGAACTATGTGAGTTTGAGGCCCTATTCAAAGTAGTGGATATTTAGCTATCACCCATTAATAAAGGTGTATTTTTTGTGAGATTTAAACCTTTATCCCATTACCTTATTTTCACATAGTCACTATGAATATGAAGAACTAGGGTTTTACTATTTGACAAGGAGTGACAACCCATGAGCTAGATCTAAGCACACTAGAGTGAAGGTGACACAAAACCTAGAACATTATAGGTGGTCTCATACAAATAAAATAGGTATTCTATATTTTACACATTTATATAGGTTGGATAAAACCATTGATGTAATTATCTGAGGTCAACATAAGTATCCAAAGTCACAGAGGTAAAAATTTTATAATCTGATGACTGATCTAGAATCTTGATCTAGACCATTTCCATCATGTTCTATATCATATTTTATTGGGCACATTATTATAGATAAGTACCTTTTTTCTATTTATTTCAATATCAATCTTTAGTTGTACTTAATTTTTTTTATCATATCTCAGTATTTAAATTCAAAATATTATTTATCTGAGTTTGCAAATTAATTGGCCTATTATAGAGATAACTTATCACTCTTTTGCCTTGGGATATATTTATCCCATTTAACCCTATATTCCTTAATCTATATTTTAGGGTTAAACATTTTGTAAACCTAAAATTTGGTCCCCAAACCCTATATTTATCTAGGGTTTCATGTTTTTTGTTCTTGATTACTAATTTATTTGATTTAAAAATATTTATAATTTTTAAATCAGATTTCCTTTTTTATCAATATGTTTAATATGGATATATGACTTAGTTACTTTATTTTATAGTAAATTATGATATTTTTTACTTGGTATGTTTCATGTATGATTAAATCAATTTAAATGAGTAACCGACTTGATCAATATAATGAGATGGTTTCCAAAAAAAACAAAATTTCAGCCCTCTTTACAACTCTTGTAATAATATTGAGCCTTTTCCTCCTAACCCTAAGGAGGGTGATAATTACCATCATTATAAATAGGTTCATGTTATTACTCCTTTAGGGGTTAAGGTAAATGGTTTATGTATGCATATTTAATCCCATGTACCTAGGGTTTGTACTAGTGAAGCCTTGAAATATGATATCATCCTTATGATTAAGTAAATATAAGAGTGGAAATAATTTTAGTTTGAAGATCATGTTGTTGGAAAATCATATTACATACCTACATATAGAACACATGGTATTTTTAATCATGTGTTTTCACTATCACTTACCAATGTTGTGCCAAACAAGGTTTCCTATTCAAATACAAAACTATAATAAAACACATATAAAATGAGTCATTCAAATATTTTACCAAAGGCTACTAAGAATCCAAGTGAAATCTTAAGATAAATGCTTAAAAATAAAGTGATAAAATTACATCTTCCCCATCCTATAAAGAGATCCAAATATTTTTCATATCATATAATGTATGGGCATCATAAAGATTATTATTTTGCATTAAAAGAAATTCAAAACCTCAAAGATAGTGGGGATCCTAGAATTGATACATAGCTCAATAAAATGATTGACATTATTAGTACCTCTCCAAAAACAAAAATTCCAAAATAAAAAATATAGGTACTAAAGGATAATTTAGAGAAAAAATAGTACCATGTGAACTCCCAAATGATATATAATTACCAAAGGAACCAATGCTACTAAAACCACCAAAAAATAAACCATGTGAACTCCCTTTCTTGGCCAATATAAAATAACAAGATAACACAATTTCAAATGATTATGATAGTGGTGATAATATTCCTAATACAAAACCAAATACGTATAATATCAAGGCAAACCATGTAGCTTAGGATATTCATAAGGTATTAACATTTGAGGTGCACATGGATACAAATAATGGCATACCAAAAAGGTCATAACCATAGTATGGCATGGTTCCTTATTCATATATGAATGATAAAAATGATATATAATAATTTCAAGAGCAACCTAAGAGGTTAAATTTATCCTATAATAATTATTGCATCGATGATTATGATCCTAATAAAATACAATATTGGTATGATCTTGATTATACAAATTATGCAGCATAATAGTATGACACACATGATACAAGCTCTAGAAAGACATCTCCTTGATAAGATACTTGGGTTCTAGTAGTACTTTTACTTGTTGCATTATCATGATACATCTCATTTATATCATTTTATGATCATTTACCATTATTAATTTTGACCTTATATACTTACATATGCCTTTATCTAGACTTATATCTTCTGTAGTGTACTTAATATGCTATGTACTTAACTTTTTTGATAACATATATATCCAAGATCTAGTAAAATATATTTATATTGATTTTTATGCACTTTCTTGAGTGTCAAGTCTTTCTTGTTGAACATTTGAATATGTTCCATTTTTTGGTCCTCATGCCTATGTTTTCTTATTATGACATTTGCATATGTCATAGTTTGTTGTATGGACATTTCATTTCTTAATTTTGTGTAAATTTGAATAAGTCATGTCCCTTTTATTGTGTGGAATTTGAACATTACCCTTATTTACAATCTCCTTCAACCATTTTCTTTTGATTTATTATTGAGTGCTCTTGTGTGTGTGTGTTTGATTACTTGTTGAGCTTGTATTATTTCTCTTTAGATGCCATGATCTATATCATGCATCTCATGACACGATTTTATAATATAATATATAACTTGTAGATTATATAGTTATATTATCATTTTGAGGTAAGGTGACTACCAACTTATACTACACCTCACCTCAAAAGGGAGGCATATTAGTGAGGCATAACATAGAGACATGGCTTCCATATTTTTCACAAATCACAAATTCATATATATTTTGGGGTCATATTACGGAAACATGTTCTTCACACTTATACCAGTTTTTAGTTTCAAATTATAGTGGGGGCATGATATGAAAATGTTATCCACACTTACATAGTTGAAATTTGGCCAAAATTCATAGTTATATGATTCAAATACATAGTTATGGCAGAATTATATACATTGGTACCATTTTTATACTTAGGTTTTGGCATGATAAATATATGAGGTGCATATGTCATGAAAAATATCACCTTAAATTATAAAATCAAATCAATTTTCATATTTCAAACACTTATATAGACTTTAATTCACAAGGTTGGACTATTACATATTATATTGAGTCAATATACTACAATAGTTGGTTCACTTTTGGTATGGTTAAAGTGATTAAATCACTTTATCTTGTCAATTTTATATGTTGGACTTTATTACATCATCAAAACTCACCATGTTTATATTATGGGTTGACTTGGATCAACTCACATTCATGAGGTTATAAGTATGATTGGGTTACATTGTTGTGTTAATCTTAACTACCAAGTGGCAACTCACCTTTTTATCCAAGGTTGGGAGTATGTATCATCCAATATATATATATATATATATATATATATATATATATATATATATATATATATATATATATATATATATATATATATATATATATATATATTAATGAAACTATATTACCTATTGGAAATTTGATTTAGAAAGATGTATGATTATGAATCATTAGAGATTAAATTAGGACAAATTTATGAAACTATATTACCTATTGGAAATTTTATTTAGAAAGATGTATGATTATGAATCATTAGAGATTAGATTAGGACAAATTTAAAATATGGAAAGTGAATATATATATATATATATATATATATATATATATATATATATATATATATATATTCACTTTCCATATTTTAAATTTGTCCTAATCTAATCTCTAATGATTCATAATCATACATCTTTCTAAATCAAATTTCCAATAGGTAATATAGTTTCATCAATACACAAGTGCATTCATAAACCTTACTCTTTCCATTTCAATGATTTTAATTTCAGATTATATACACTGATTATATACTAAAAAATGTTCTTGGTTTTAGGTTAGTCATCAAAAAATCACTTAAGTTGGGCTCACATAAAGTCAAGGTGTGATATACACACCTAAGTATGTATTTATTTTTCTTTAAACTATCAATTTCATTACTAGATTAAAGGGGGTGGAATGTAGACACTATTTAAAAATTATATAGCACCTCAATATTGTACACTTGTAAAATATAGACCTTGGTTGTTTCTCTCAGTTATAGACCTTTTCTTGATGTTGAAAGGCTTACATATACTATCTCTTTATGCCAAATTGTTTATCTCTTAGTCTTACCAATGTTATTATGATAACTCAAACCTTCTATCATGATCATAATGTTACAAAATTGATTATCTTATATATCTATAAGTTCTATATATGTACCTACTTTCCTACTTTCCAAACACTTGCATCTCAACCAGACACCTACATTGATGTTAATGTCATGTTCCAATGCAAATGTCTAGTGCCCTAAAGTCATCAAATTTAAAAATTATAATGTGTCCCTATGGTCATCCTAAGTGATTTAACATGATATGTTTCCAAAAGGGATTGATATATATAAATTATCAACATTAATTCATTTCTCACCTATCATAAACCTAGCATAGACTAAACAACTCACAAGACAACTTACCAAAAGCATTCAATCAAGTAATCAAGTGAGAAAATATTCCTTATTTTATCTTATTTCCATATCAATCATAGGGAAAAAAACATCTACAGGTTTGAATTACTGAAGGATCAAATCATGAGCCATATTTACCAAGTTACAAGCTAGGTCATTATTATACTTTTTAACTACATGAGTGTGAGGCCCTCTTTAGAGTAATGATATGTAAGTAGCACCCACTAATAGATGGGTCTTTTGGGATATCTTGATACCATGATCTCGCTGACCCATTTTTTCCATAGTCACTTTAAATATGAATAAATAGGGTTTTTATATTTAACAAGGAATGATAGTCCATGATCTAAATCTAAGTACACTAGAGTGGAGGTAACATAAAACCCAAAATATTATAGGTGGTCACATCTAAATACAATAGGTATTTCATACTATACACTTGTATTTAGGTTGGATAGAACTATTGATATAACTATCTAAGGTTGACACAAGTGTATTAGGTCACAGAGGTAAAATTTCTAGAATCTAAAAATTGATCCAAAATCTAGATCTAGTCTATTAATAGCCTTTTCCATATCATATCTAAATACACACATTAATCCAACAAAGTACCTTTTAACACTTATGTCAATATCAATAATTAGTTATACTTACTATTTGTATCATATGTTAGTATTTAAATTTATAATATTGTTTATCTAAGTTTTTAAATTAATTATCTTACTATAGAGATAGTTTATCGCCCGTGTGCCCTAGGCTATCTCTATCTCCTTTAACCCTATATTCCTTAATCTATATTTTAGGGTTCAAAAATAATCATAATTAGATAGTCAACCAAAAAATTTAAGTATTGTGATCTCTTTACTACTTTCTATATTTATCATATGCCATTTTCAAATAAAAATAATCAATCTTAGTCTTATACACTCATATGTATGCTTGAATTTCATATCTATTGATCTAAATTAAATTATCAAGTTTTATATTAATTAGATTAATCTTACTCATTAATCCAAATTAGGTCAAAATATATTGGTGAACCCAATGTGATCATAGTATTACAAATAATATTTTATCATAATATTATCAAATTACCATGTACTCGACATCAATTTATGGTGTGTCACTTAAATCAATAAGGCAAGGCATATTGTGTTTATCATAAAATCATAGGACATTGCATTGATCATTATAAAGAATTGTAAAAATAAATTTATATATACAAGGATAAATGCATTATATAGATTTTATAGCACCAATGGGAACAAACAACATCAAGCCTCATGAAATTTCCATCTACAACAATAATGAATTGGAACCATCCATGACAATAGCCATTGACTATTACTATTTTATCAAAAGTGAATACTAGAAAATTTCCATATTGATGATAATAGATATCAACCATATACAATTTTAGTAGTATAAATAGTTAGGACATGACATTAAAGAATTACATCATAACACATAGTGGCTAGGACCCCTTAGATATATCTTTCTACCAATATCTTATGGGACAAATTATTCAACACATGTATATGGGCCATGCCCCCTAAATACAGAGTTCTCTTCTATAGTGCCTCCCCTATAGTACATTGTTAACCCCTTAACTTTTAAGTTCAGTTAGAATTACTACAATGTTTGACTATACTACCCCTCTTGTGTTCATCATCATTTTACAAACAAATTTTCACACTAATTTACTTGAAATGATCCCTACAGATAGAATAATAAGCATGGACGATCAGAGGGGCATCATTGTTATAAGGCTAGTTGTGCCCTTAGTTTCATTTTAAAACATATTTATACTCAAGTGTCTTAGACATGTCTGCAAATTACTCTCACCTTATTATTTTAAGACTTTCGATTTTACTTGTGTTACTAATTTAATGTTGGGTAATTATATTAAGTCTATTGTTAAACTTTATAGGTAAATAAATGTTTGATAACCTCGGCCATGGTCAAGTTATTTAGTCTCCACCATTTGTTAGACAAATTTGTTATATGACTTCTCTTTTATGTTTTTATATATTATAACTCTTTTATTAATGCAATGTTTGTGGACTTATTAGGCTTTTTTTCAAGGAATATAACCTTGGTGCATAATTTAACCATTACAGATAACATTATGGTAAACCTATAATACTCTAAGTTAGATCATTATAGTAATTATACAATTCTTTTGAGCTCATAATCAGACACTATTACTACACCAATCTCACCTTTCACAATAAATATAATCAAAGACCATAATTGGCCTAAGGGGAGGGCTGATTGGAACTCTTAAGAACATTATTATCCACATTACAAAGGTCCTTGTTTTAGTGTAATATTTGTCTATATTATTCTAAGATTTAATCCTAGTAAAAAAAATAGATCATAATTATGTCTTAAACACCCCCCCCACTTAGATAATTTTTAATACCATGGCCTTGGGTCATGGTCAAACCTTATACGAGGGTCTCATCTTGGGTTTTTTTAATCATTAATTTTTAAATTTAATATTCAAAAGAAGTGAACAAAATTAATGTTATCACCTAATATAGATAAATCAAATTATTATTCTATTTTGTTGAAGTATGTAGTATGTAGTAAACATTGAAGTCACACCAGGTGTTAGAGGGTATAAATTAGCCTTTTTGGTAAAGGAAAGGTAGTAAGAAAGGGTATGGTGGTAGTTGTGAAAGGGAGGGTTAGATATCAATATATACCTAATCCATAATAGGAAATAATATATTCCATTAAAGAGAGTCCTTCATAAAAATTTACCAACCCTCAATCAAGTTCTTCTCCTAGCTATATATATAGCCACCCCTAGAACCAAATAATCACTATGTCCATGGATAGGGATCTCCCTCCCCATCCCCCCCCCATATAGAGATAGATCCACCTAGATCTAATCTTTATAGATGGGGCCCCTCTATATTTAAACTCAAATCAACTTAACTTTATATAGATGAAGGTGGGATCCTATATATTAGATGGGGCCAATGCCTCATATAGAATATAGATATCTAACTCTATCTCTAATGGGGATGGTGTTGGGATAAAAGAGGTTTATATTAATGAAGGAATAATAAGGGTGATTATAGGCAAGTGGTTTCCTATTCTTCTTCTTGGTTATAGATGGATTAAATTACTATGGTTTTACATAGAATGGGGAGATACAAGTGACATTTTATAGCTTCCCATTTATTTTTGAATAATATA